>CM036261.1:412923-467923 GCA_020698575.1 Bostrychus sinensis | reverse complement strand
AGATGAATGAGTGAGTGTTTGTTGTGTAACAGATGAATGAATGAGTGTTTGCTGTGTAACAGATGAATGAGTGAGTGTTTGTTGTGTAACAGATGAATGAATGAGTGTTTGCTGTGTAACAGATGAATGAGTGTTTGCTGTGTAACAGATGAATGAGTGTTTGTTGTGTAACAGATGAATGAGTGAGTGTTTGTTGTGTAACAGATGAATGAATGAGTGTTTGCTGTGTAACAGATGAATGAGTGTTTGCTGTGTAACAGATGAATGAGTGTTTGTTGTGTAACAGATGAATGAATGAGTGTTTGTTGTGTAACAGATGAATGAGTGAGTGTTTGCTGTGTAACAGATGAATGAGTGAGTGTTTGCTGTGTAACAGATGAATGAGTGTTTGCTGTGTAACAGATGAATGAGTGAGTGTTTGCTGTGTAACAGATGAATGAGTGTTTGCTGTGTAACAGATGAATGAGTGTTTGCTGTGTAACAGATGAATGAATGAGTGTTTGCTGTGTAACAGATGAATGAGTGTTTGCTGTGTAACAGATGAATGAGTGAGTGAGTGTTGCGTAACAGATGAATGAGTGAGTGTTGCGTAACAGATGAATGAGTGAGTGTTGTGTAACAGATGAATGAGTGAGTGTTTGCTGTGTAACAGATGAATGAGTGAGTGTTTGCTGTGTAACAGATGAATGAATGTTTGCTGTGTAACAGATGAATGAGTGAGTGTTTGCTGTGTAACAGATGAATGAATGTTTGCTGTGTAACAGATGAATGAGTGAGTGTTTGCTGTGTAACAGATGAATGAGTGTTTGCTGTGTAACAGATGAATGAGTGAGTGAGTGTTGTGTAACAGATGAATGAATGAGTGAGTGTTGCGTAACAGATGAATGAGTGAGTGTTGTGTAACAGATGAATGAGTGAGTGTTGTGTAACAGATGAATGAGTGAGTGTTTGCTGTGTAACAGATGAATGAGTGAGTGTTTGCTGTGTAACAGATGAATGAGTGAGTGTTTGCTGTGTAACAGATGAATGAATGTTTGCTGTGTAACAGATGAATGAGTGAGTGTTTGCTGTGTAACAGATGAGTTAGTGTTTGTTGTGTAACAGATGAATGAGTGAGTGTTTGCTGTGTAACAGATGAATGAGTGAGTGTTTGCTGTGTAACAGATGAATGAGTGAGTGTTTGCTGTGTAACAGATGAATGAATGTTTGCTGTGTAACAGATGAATGAGTGAGTGTTTGCTGTGTAACAGATGAATGAATGTTTGCTGTGTAACAGATGAATGAGTGAGTGTTGTGTAACAGATGAATGAGTGAGTGTTTGTTGTGTAACAGATGAATGAGTGAGTGTTGTGTAACAGATGAATGAATGAGTGTTTGTTGTGTAACAGATGAATGAGTGAGTGTTGTGTAACAGATGAATGAATGAGTGTTTGCTGTGTAACAGATGAATGAGTGTTTGTTGTGTAACAGATGAATGAGTGAGTGTTTGCTGTGTAACAGATGAATGAGTGAGTGTTGTGTAACAGCTGCTGATGGACGTATGAATAAATCCTTTAAGAGAAAAGCTTTTAGCCAGAGTTACATAAGATTGTGTTTACAGAGTTATCTCAGCTTTACATGAAACCACACTGACATCACTGAAGACTACAGACCTGGACTAGACCTGGACTAGACCTGGACTATAGACCTGGACTAGACCTGGACTATAGACCTGGACTAAACCAGGTCTAAACCACAGTTTGTGTTTTTGGTTCCTGTCTGACTCGGCGCATTCATCAACCAACGATGAGTCAGCGACTTTCTATTAATAACCACACAACAGAGGAAGACCTGGTCTAGACCTGGTCTAGACCTGGTTTAGACCTGGTTTAGACCTGGTTTAGTCCTGGTTTAGTCCTGGTTTAGTCCTGGTTTAGACCTGGTCTAGACCTGGTTTAGTCCTGGTTTAGTCCTGGTTTAGACCTGGTTTAGTCCTGGTTTAGTCCTGGTTTAGTCCTGGTCTAGACCTGGTTTAGACCTGGTTTAGACCTGGTTTAGTCCTGGTTTAGTCCTGGTTTAGTCCTGGTCTAGACCTGGTCTAGACCTGGTTTAGTCCTGGTTTAGTCCTGGTTTAGACCTGGTCTAGACCTGGTTTAGTCCTGGTTTAGTCCTGGTTTAAACCTGGTTTAGTTCTGGTTTAGTCCTGGTTTAGACCTGGTTTAGTCCTGGTTTAGACCTGGTTTAGTCCTGGTTTAGTCCTGGTTTAGACCTGGTCTAGACCTGGTTTAGTCCTGGTTCAGTCCTGGTTCAGACCTGGTTTAGTCCTGGTTTAGTCCTGGTTCAGACCTGGTTTAGTCCTGGTTTAGTCCTGGTTTAGTCCTGGTTTAGACCTGGTCTAGACCTGGTTTAGTCCTGGTTTAGTCCTGGTTCAGTCCTGGTTCAGACCTGGTTTAGTCCTGGTTCAGACCTGGTTTAGTCCTGGTTTAGACCTGGTCTAGACCTGGTTTAGTCCTGGTTTAGTCCTGGTTTAGACCTGGTTTAGACCTGGTTTAGTCCTGGTTCAGACCTGGTTTAGTCCTGGTTCAGTCCTGGTTCAGACCTGGTTTAGACCTGGTCTAGACCTGGTTTAGTCCTGGTTCAGACCTGGTTTAGTCCTGGTTTAGACCTGGTTCAGTCCTGGTTCAGACCTGGTTTAGTCCTGGTTCAGACCTGGTTTAGTCCTGGTTTAGACCTGGTCTAGACCTGGTTTAGTCCTGGTTTAGTCCTGGTTTAGACCTGGTTTAGACCTGGTTTAGTCCTGGTTCAGACCTGGTTTAGTCCTGGTTTAGACCTGGTCTAGACCTGGTTTAGTCCTGGTTTAGTCCTGGTTCAGTCCTGGTTCAGACCTGGTTTAGTCCTGGTTCAGACCTGGTTTAGTCCTGGTTTAGACCTGGTCTAGACCTGGTTTAGTCCTGGTTTAGTCCTGGTTTAGACCTGGTTTAGACCTGGTTTAGTCCTGGTTCAGACCTGGTTTAGTCCTGGTTCAGTCCTGGTTCAGACCTGGTTTAGACCTGGTCTAGACCTGGTTTAGTCCTGGTTCAGACCTGGTTTAGTCCTGGTTTAGACCTGGTTCAGTCCTGGTTCAGACCTGGTTTAGTCCTGGTTCAGACCTGGTTTAGTCCTGGTTCAGACCTGGTCTTGGTCTCCTGTTGTCCTTCAGTCCAGTTTCCGTCTCTGGTCCTGAACAATGGAGGTCCTGAGGATTAAAATAGCCTCTTCCTGTGGGTCTCATCTGGACTTCACTAAACCCGGACTTTAACTGGGTCTAGACCAGGTTTTCCTCAGGTCCTGAAGTTAGTCCTGGCTCTGGAGAGTCTGGTTTATTCCATCATTGGTCCTGGCCTGGTCCTGGCCTGGTCCTGGCCTGGTCCTGGCCTGGTCCTGGCCGGGTCCTGACCGGGTCCTGACCTGGTCCTGGCCTGGTCCTGGCCTGGTCCTGACCTGGTCCTGGCCTGGTCCTGGCCTGGTCCTGACCGGGTCCTGACCTGGTCCTGGCCTGGTCCTGGCCTGGTCCTGGCCTGGTCCTGACCGGGTCCTGACCTGGTCCTGACCTGGTCCTGGCCTGGTCCTGACCTGGTCCTGGCCTGGTCCTGGCCTGGTCCTGACCTGGTCCTGGCCTGGTCCTGGCCTGGTCCTGACCGGGTCCTGGCCTGGTCCTGGCCTGGTCCTGACCTGGTCCTGGCCTGGTCCTGACCTGGTCCTGGCCTGGTCCTGACCTGGTCCTGACCGGGTCCTGGCCTGGTCCTGACCTGGTCCTGACCGGGTCCTGACCGGGTCCTGACCTGGTCCTGGCCTGGTCCTGGCCTGGTCCTGACCTGGTCCTGGCCTGGTCCTGGCTGGGTCCTGACCGGGTCCTGACCTGGTCCTGGCCTGGTCCTGGCTGGGTCCTGACCGCTGCATTAATCCCAGAGTAATCTGGATTATAGATGAGTCCACAGCTGGAGAGGACCACTTGGATCCAGATCAGGACTCGGTCTCAGTGTTTACCTCAGAAATATACAGAACTAAACCAGGACTAAACCAGGTCTAAACCAGGTCTAAACCAGGACTAAACCAGGTCTAAACCAGGTCTAAACCAGGACTAAACCGGGTCTAAACCGGGTCTAAACCAGGACTAAACCAGGTCTAAACCAGGTCTAAACCAGGTCTAAACCAGGACTAAACCGGGTCTAAACCGGGTCTAAACCAGGTCTAAACCAGGTCTAAACCAGGTCTAAACCAAATCTAAACCAGGACTAAACCAGGTCTAAACCAGGTCTAAACCAGGTCTAAACCAGGACTAAACCAGGACTAAACCAGGACTAAACCAGGTCTAAACCAGGACTAAACCAGGTCTAAACCAAATCTAAACCAGGACTAAACCAGGTCTAAACCAGGACTAAACCAGGTCTAAACCAGGACTAAACCAGGTCTAAACCAGGACTAAACCAGGACTAAACCAGGACTAAACCAGGTCTAAACCAGGACTAAACCAGGACTAAACCAGGATGTGCTGTCTGAGATGAACAGTGTGTGTGTGTTGAGTATGAACAGTGACCTCTGACCTTTCCTCTCCACAGATCTTTCTCTGTTCCTTTTTTCTTTTTTTCCTCTTTTTTTCCAACGTTTTTAATCTGAAACATGACCAGATCATTCCGGGAAGTTTGGAATAATCAGGAATTGTGTTCATATCTTTGTTGTTGTGTTTGTGACTCCTGCAGTGTTTCAGGTTTATATTAAAGTCATGGATCTGAGGAAACTTCTTCTGTTTCTGAGACTGAGGACAGAGAGGGAACTAAATGTTACAAAAAGTTTTCATCAAATACATGAGGTACGGGGCCCGGGTCGGTCCTGGTCTGAGGTACGGGTCCCGGGACGGTCCCAGGTCTGAGGTACGGGTCCCGGGTCGGTCCTGGTCTGAGGTACGGGTCCCGGGTCAGTCCTGGTCTGAGGTACGGGTCCCGGGACGGTCCTGGTCTGAGGTACGGGTCCCGGGTCGGTCCTGGTCTGAGGTACGGGGCCCGGGTCGGTCCTGGTCTGAGGTACGGGTCCCGGGTCGGTCCTGGTCTGAGGTACGGGTCCCGGGTCGGTCCTAGGTCTGAGGTACGGGTCCCGGGACGGTCCTGGTCTGAGGTACGGGTCCCGGGACGGTCCTGGTCTGAGGTACGGGTCCCGGGTCGGTCCTGGTCTGAGGTACGGGTCCCGGGTCGGTCCTGGTCTGAGGTACGGGTCCCGGGACGGTCCTGGTCTGAGGTACGGGTCCCGGGACGGTCCTGGTCTGAGGTACGGGTCCCGGGACGGTCCTGGTCTGAGGTACGGGTCCCAGGTCTGAGGTACGGGTCCCGGGTCGGTCCCAGGTCTGAGGTACGGGTCCCGGGACGGTCCTGGTCTGAGGTACGGGTCCCGGGTCAGTCCTGGTCTGAGGTACGGGTCCCGGGACGGTTCTGGTCTGAGGTACGGGTCCCGGGTCGGTCCCAGGTCTGAGGTACGGGTCCCGGGACGGTCCTGGTCTGAGGTACGGGTCCCGGGTCAGTCCTGGTCTGAGGTACGGGTCCCGGGTCGGTCCCAGGTCTGAGGTACGGGTCCCGGGTCGGTCCTGGTCTGAGGTACGGGTCCCGGGACGGTCCTGGTCTGAGGTACGGGTCCCGGGACGGTCCTGGTCTGAGGTACGGGTCCCGGGTCGGTCCTGGTCTGAGGTACGGGTCCCGGGTCGGTCCTGGTCTGAGGTACGGGTCCCGGGTCGGTCCTGGTCTGAGGTACGGGTCCCGGGACGGTCCTGGTCTGAGGTACGGGTCCCAGGTCTGAGGTACGGGTCCCGGGTCGGTCCTGGTCTGAGGTACGGGTCCCGGGTCGGTCCTGGTCTGAGGTACGGGTCCCGGGACGGTCCTGGTCTGAGGTACGGGTCCCGGGTCGGTCCTGGTCTGAGGTACGGGTCCCGGGACGGTCCTGGTCTGAGGTACGGGTCCCGGGTCGGTCCTGGTCTGAGGTACGGGTCCCGGGTCGGTCCTGGTCTGAGGTACGGGTCCCGGGACGGTCCTGGTCTGAGGTACGGGTCCCGGGTCGGTCCTGGTCTGAGGTACGGGTCCCAGGTCTGAGGTACGGGTCCCGGGTCGGTCCCAGGTCTGAGGTACGGGTCCCGGGACGGTCCTGGTCTGAGGTACGGGTCCCGGGACGGTCCTGGTCTGAGGTACGGGTCCCGGGTCGGTCCCGGTCTGAGGTACGGGTCCCGGGACGGTCCTGGTCTGAGGTACGGGTCCCGGGTCGGTCCTGGTCTGAGGTACGGGTCCCGGGTCGGTCCTGGTCTGAGGTACGGGTCCCAGGTCTGAGGTACGGGTCCCAGGTCTGAGGTACGGGTCCCGGGTCGGTCCCAGGTCTGAGGTACGGGTCCCGGGACGGTCCTGGTCTGAGGTACGGGTCCCGGGTCAGTCCTGGTCTGAGGTACGGGTCCCGGGACGGTCCTGGTCTGAGGTACGGGTCCCGGGTCGGTCCCAGGTCTGAGGTACGGGTCCCGGGACGGTCCTGGTCTGAGGTACGGGTCCCAGGTCTGAGGTACGGGTCCCAGGTCTGAGGTACGGGTCCCGGGTCGGTCCCAGGTCTGAGGTACGGGTCCCGGGACGGTCCTGGTCTGAGGTACGGGTCCCGGGTCGGTCCTGGTCTGAGGTACGGGTCCCGGGTCGGTCCTGGTCTGAGGTACGGGTCCCGGGTCGGTCCTGGTCTGAGGTACGGGTCCCGGGACGGTCATGGTCTGAGGTACGGGTCCCGGGACGGTCCTGGTCTGAGGTACGGGTCCCAGGTCTGAGGTACAGGTCCCGGGTCGGTCCTGGTCTGAGGTACGGGTCCCGGGTCGGTCCTGGTCTGAGGTACGGGTCCCGGGACGGTCCTGGTCTGAGGTACGGGTCCCGGGTCGGTCCCAGGTCTGAGGTACGGGTCCCGGGACGGTCCTGGTCTGAGGTACGGGTCCCGGGTCGGTCCTGGTCTGAGGTACGGGTCCCGGGTCGGTCCTGGTCTGAGGTACGGGTCCCGGGACGGTCCTGGTCTGAGGTACGGGTCCCGGGACGGTCCTGGTCTGAGGTACGGGTCCCAGGTCTGAGGTACGGGTCCCGGGTCGGTCCCAGGTCTGAGGTACAGGTCCCGGGTCGGTCCTGGTCTGAGGTACGGGTCCCGGGTCAGTCCTGGTCTGAGGTACGGGTCCCGGGACGGTCCTGGTCTGAGGTACGGGTCCCGGGACGGTCCTGGTCTGAGGTACGGGTCCCGGGTCGGTCCCAGGTCTGAGGTACGGGTCCCGGGACGGTCCTGGTCTGAGGTACGGGTCCCAGGTCTGAGGTACGGGTCCCAGGTCTGAGGTACGGGTCCCGGGTCGGTCCCAGGTCTGAGGTACGGGTCCCGGGTCGGTCCTGGTCTGAGGTACGGGTCCCGGGACGGTCCTGGTCTGAGGTACGGGTCCCGGGACGGTCCTGGTCTGAGGTACGGGTCCCAGGTCTGAGGTACAGGTCCCGGGTCGGTCCTGGTCTGAGGTACGGGTCCCGGGTCGGTCCTGGTCTGAGGTACGGGTCCCGGGACGGTCCTGGTCTGAGGTACGGGTCCCGGGTCGGTCCCAGGTCTGAGGTACGGGTCCCGGGACGGTCCTGGTCTGAGGTACGGGTCCCAGGTCTGAGGTACGGGTCCCGGGTCGGTCCTGGTCTGAGGTACGGGTCCCGGGTCGGTCCTGGTCTGAGGTACGGGTCCCGGGTCGGTCCTGGTCTGAGGTACGGGTCCCGGGTCGGTCCCGGGTCTGAGATACGGGTCCCGGGTCGGTCCTGGTCTGAGGTACGGGTCCCGGGTCGGTCCTGGTCTGAGGTACGGGTCCCGGGTCGGTCCTGGTCTGAGGTACGGGTCCCGGGTCGGTCCTGGTCTGAGGTACGGGTCCCGGGTCGGTCCTGGTCTGAGGTACGGGTCCCGGGTCGGTCCTGGTCTGAGGTACGGGTCCCGGGTCGGTCCTGGTCTGAGGTACGGGTCCCGGGACGGTCCTGGTCTGAGGTACGGGTCCCGGGACGGTCCTGGTCTGAGATACGGGTCCCGGGTCGGTCCTGGTCTGAGGTACGGGTCCCGGGTCGGTCCTGGTCTGAGGTACGGGTCCCGGGTCGGTCCCAGGTCTGAGGTACGGGTCCCAGGTCTGAGATGAATCGATGAGAGTCTGGTTTCATGTGGACAGAGACACGAGAGACGACTCAGGACGATCAATGAGCTTCAAGGTCACAACCTCCAAATGGACTTCTGTAGACCTGGTTTAGACCTGGTTTAGACCTGGTTTAGACCTGGTTTAGACCTGGTTTAGTCCTGGTTTAGACCTGGTTTAGACCTGGTTTAGACCTGGTTTAGGCCTGGTTTAGTCCTGGTTTAGACCTGGTTCAGACCTGGTTTAGACCTGGTTTAGACCTGGTTTAGTCCTGGTTTAGACCTGGTTTAGTCCTGGTTTAGACCTGGTTTAGACCTGGTTTAGTCCTGGTTCAGACCTGGTTTAGACCTGGTTTAGTCCTGGTTTAGACCTGGTTTAGACCTGGTTTAGACCTGGTTTAGTCCTGGTTTAGACCTGGTTTAGACCTGGTTTAGTCCTGGTTTAGACCTGGTTTAGACCTGGTTTAGACCTGGTTTAGACCTGGTTTAGTCCTGGTTTAGTCCTGGTTTAGTCCTTGTTTAGACCTGGTTTAGTCCTGGTTTAGACCTGGTTTAGTCCTGGTTTAGACCTGGTTTAGACCTGGTTTAGACCTGGTTTAGTCCTGGTTTAGTCCTGGTTTAGTCCTGGTTTAGACCTGGTTTAGACCTGGTTTAGTCCTGGTTTAGTCCTGGTTTAGACCTGGTTTAGTCCTTGTTTAGTCCTGGTTTAGACCTGGTTTAGACCTGGTTTAGACCTGGTTTAGTCCTGGTTTAGTCCTGGTTTAGACCTGGTTTAGTCCTGGTTTAGTCCTGGTTTAGTCCTTGTTTAGTCCTGGTTTAGACCTGGTTTAGACCTGGTTTAGACCTGGTTTAGTCCTGGTTTAGACCTGGTTTAGTCCTGGTTTAGTCCTGGTTTAGACCTGGTTTAGACCTGGTTTAGTCCTGGTTTAGACCTGGTTTAGACCTGGTTTAGTCCTGGTTTAGACCTGGTTTAGTCCTGGTTTAGACCTGGTTTAGTCCTGGTTTAGACCTGGTTTAGACCTGGTTTAGAACTGGTTTAGACCTGGTTTAGACCTGGTTTAGTCCTGGTTTAGTCCTGGTTTAGACCTGGTTTAGTCCTGGTTTAGACCTGGTTTAGACCTGGTTTAGACCTGGTTTAGTCCTGGTTTAGACCTGGTTTAGACCTGGTTTAGTCCTGGTTTAGACCTGGTTTAGACCTGGTTTAGTCCTGGTTTAGACCTGGTTTAGACCTGGTTTAGTCCTGGTTTAGACCCAGTCCTGTTTGTGTCCAGTCTTCAGGATCAACAGTGTTTTCTGATGTCAGCGCTCCCCCTGGCGGTGACCTGGTCCCACTGCACCCTCTGTCTGTGTGTGTAGTTCCTCCTCTGTCCAGCAGAGGGCCCCACTCCCCTGCTCCCTGTGTAAACCCACAGAGACCTGAATGTGGGTCAGACCTGGACCTGGCTCTGGACCTGGCTTTAGATCAGAGACTGGACTTGGATTCATCTTCTTTTAATAAATGAACAAACTTAATTTCAGAATGGACTCAGAGAAAACTAAACCGATGTCTTTAATTTGATGTTTGTTAATATTTAATAATAACATGGCACTGATCCTCCATAAACCAGGTCTAAACCAGGTACTAAACCAGGTCTAAACCAGGTCTAAACCAGGTACTAAACCAGGTCTAAACCAGGTCTAAACCAGGTCTAAACCAGGACTAAACCAGGACTAAACCAGGACTAAACCAGGTCTAAACCAGGTCTGAACCAGGTCTAAACCAGGTCTGAACCAGGACTAAACCAGGACTAAACCAGGACTAAACCAGGACTAAACCAGGTCTGAACCAGGTCTAAACCAGGTCTGAACCAGGTCTAAACCAGGTCTAAACCAGGACTAAACCAGGACTAAACCAGGTCTAAACCAGGTCTAAACCAGGACTAAACCAGGACTAAACCAGGACTAAACCAGGACTAAACCAGGACTAAACCAGGACTAAACCAGGTCTAAACCAGGTCTAAACCAGGTCTAAACCAGGTCTAAACCAGGACTAAACCAGGACTAAACCAGGTCTAAACCAGGACTAAACCAGGACTAAACCAGGTCTGAACCAGGTCTAAACCAGGACTAAACCAGGTCTAAACCAGGTCTAAACCAGGTCTAAACCAGGTCTAAACCAGGTCTAAACCAGGACTAAACCAGGACTAAACCAGGACTAAACCAGGTCTAAACCAGGACTAAACCAGGTCTAAACCAGGTCTGAACCAGGTCTAAACCAGGACTAAACCAGGACTAAACCAGGTCTAAACCAGGACTAAACCAGGTCTAAACCAGGACTAAACCAGGACTAAACCAGGACTAAACCAGGTCTAAACCAGGACTAAACCAGGACTAAACCAGGTCTAAACCAGGACTAAACCAGGACTAAACCAGGTCTAAACCAGGACTAAACCAGGACTAAACCAGGTCTAAACCAGGTCTAAACCAGGACTAAACCAGGTCTAAACCAGGTCTAAACCAGGTCTAAACCAGGTCTGAACCAGGTCTGAACCAGGACTAAACCAGGACTAAACCAGGACTAAACCAGGACTAAACCAGGACTAAACCAGGACTAAACCAGGTCTGAACCAGGTCTGAACCAGGTCTAAACCAGGTCTAAACCAGGACTGAACCAGGACTAAACCAGGACTAAACCAGGACTAAACCAGGTCTAAACCAGGTCTAAACCAGGACTGAACCAGGTCTGAACCAGGTCTAAACCAGGACTAAACCAGGACTAAACCAGGACTAAACCAGGACTAAACCAGGTCTAAACCAGGTCTAAACCAGGACTAAACCAGGTCTAAACCAGGACTAAACCAGGACTAAACCAGGACTAAACCAGGTCTAAACCAGGACTAAGCCAGGACTAAACCAGGACTAAACCAGGACTAAACCAGGTCTGAACCAGGTCTAAACCAGGACTAAACCAGGACTAAACCAGGACTAAACCAGGACTAAACCAGGACTAAACCAGGTCTAAACCAGGTCTAAACCAGGACTAAACAAGGTCTAAACCAGGACTAAACCAGGACTAAACCAGAACTAAAGTAGGGCTAAACCAGGACTAAACCAGGTCTGAACCAGGTCTGAACCAGGTCTGAACCAGGACTAAACCAGGTCTAAACCAGGGCTAAACCAGGGCTAAACCAGGACTAAACCAGGCCTAAACCAGGCCTAAACCAGGTCTAAACCAGGACTAAACCAGGTCTAAACCAGGACTAAACCAGGACTAAACCAGGTCTAAACCAGGACTAAACCAGGTCTGAACCAGGTCTGAACCAGGTCTAAACCAGGACTAAACCAGGACTAAACCAGGTCTAAACCAGGACTAAACCAGGTCTAAACCAGGACTAAACCAGGACTAAACCAGGACTAAACCAGGTCTAAACCAGGACTAAACCAGGACTAAACCAGGTCTAAACCAGGACTAAACCAGGACTAAACCAGGTCTAAACCAGGACTAAACCAGGACTAAACCAGGTCTAAACCAGGTCTAAACCAGGACTAAACCAGGTCTAAACCAGGTCTAAACCAGGTCTAAACCAGGTCTGAACCAGGACTAAACCAGGACTAAACCAGGACTAAACCAGGACTAAACCAGGACTAAACCAGGACTAAACCAGGACTAAACCAGGTCTGAACCAGGTCTGAACCAGGTCTAAACCAGGTCTAAACCAGGACTGAACCAGGACTAAACCAGGACTAAACCAGGACTAAACCAGGTCTAAACCAGGTCTAAACCAGGACTGAACCAGGTCTGAACCAGGTCTAAACCAGGACTAAACCAGGACTAAACCAGGACTAAACCAGGTCTAAACCAGGTCTAAACCAGGACTAAACCAGGTCTAAACCAGGACTAAACCAGGACTAAACCAGGACTAAACCAGGTCTAAACCAGGACTAAGCCAGGACTAAACCAGGACTAAACCAGGACTAAACCAGGTCTGAACCAGGTCTAAACCAGGACTAAACCAGGACTAAACCAGGACTAAACCAGGACTAAACCAGGACTAAACCAGGTCTAAACCAGGTCTAAACCAGGACTAAACAAGGTCTAAACCAGGACTAAACCAGGACTAAACCAGAACTAAAGTAGGGCTAAACCAGGACTAAACCAGGTCTGAACCAGGTCTGAACCAGGTCTGAACCAGGACTAAACCAGGTCTAAACCAGGGCTAAACCAGGGCTAAACCAGGACTAAACCAGGCCTAAACCAGGCCTAAACCAGGACTAAACCAGGACTAAACCAGGGCTAAACCAGGACTAAACCAGGGCTAAACCAGGACTAAACCAGGTCTAAACCAGGACTAAACCAGGTCTAAACCAGGACTAAACCAGGATTAAACCAGGACTAAACCAGGGCTGTGTGTCCAAACCTCCTCAGGTGGCTTTGGTTCTAATTTTGTATAAAAATAAGTGTTTTTGGGTAGAATTATCACAGTTTTTAACAGTAACCAAAAAAACCTCAACCACTTTACTCACTGTCTGATTATTAATCCATTCATCAGCAGATTAATGGATTATCAGTGTAAGTGTTAGTTGCAGCTCTAATAAAATGTGCTGAAATATATTGGTTAAATGTGTTTATCCTTATTTTAGTTTTATAATCATCATAATAAAATCGTTCCATATGTTTTATAATTATCATGTGAATAGAAAGCTGACTCATTACAATCATAAAGAGTTCATTACAGATTCAGGCGTCTGTTTCTTTTGCTCGGAGCTAATCTCAGTTTAAAAACTCATTAGCATCACACAGGACTGGCTCTGGTCCTGGCTCTGGTCCTGGCTCTGGTCCTGGCTCTGGTCCTGGCTCTGGTCCTGGCTCTGGTCCTGGTGCAGTCCTGGGTTTAGTCCGGGTCTTGGGCAGGTGCAGGGCTTGGACCGAGACAAACCAGATTTCATGGTCTGGATCTGAGCGTTTGGTTTGATAGCAACAAAAAAACAAACCCACCAGGACTAAGACAAGGACTAAACCAGGACTAAACCAGGACTAAACCAGGTCTGAACCAGGACTAAACCAGGACTAAGACAAGGACTAAACCAGGTCTGAACCAGGTCTAAACCAGGACTAAACCAGGTCTAAACCAGGTCTAAACCAGGTCTAACCCAGGTCTAAACCAGGTCTAAACCAGGACTAAACCAGGTCTAAACCAGGTCTAAACCAGGTCTAACCCAGGTCTAAACCAGGTCTAAACCAGGTCTAAACCAGGGCTAACCCAGGTCTAACCCAGGTCTAAACCAGGTCTAAACCAGGTCTAAACCAGGACTAAACCAGGTCTAAACCAGGTCTAAACCAGGTCTAAACCAGGTCTAAACCAGGTCTAAACCAGGTCTAAACCAGGTCTAAACCAGGGCTAACCCAGGTCTAAACCAGGACTAAACCAGGACTAAACCAGAACTAAACCAGATGTATTTTCTCTAAGTTTCTCTGGTGAACAGTCTGTGCCGTGTAGATCTATAAAACACAAACTTCTCTGTATTTTATTGTTTGAAGTTTGTCTGAAAGTCCCTGAAGTCCTGGGTCTGGTCTGGTTCCTGGTCTGGTCTGGGTCCTGGTCTGGTTCCTGGTCTGGTTCCTGGTGTGGTTCCTGGTCTGGTCTGAGTCCTGGTCTGGTTCCTGGTGTGGTTCCTGGTCTGGTCTGGTTCCTGGTCTGGTTCCTGGTCTGGTCTGGTTCCTGGTCTGGTTCCTGGTCTGGTTCCTGATCTGGGTCCTGGTCTGGTCTGGTCTGGCTCAGTCTTCAGACCAGGTCTGAGGTCTGAACTAAGCCCCGCCTCTGTTTCACTGAAGCCTGAGCTCTGTGGAAGACCTGGACTGGATCAGGACCTGGACTGGATCAGGACCTGGACTGGATCAGGACTGGATCAGGACCTGGACTGGACCTGGACTGGGTCAGGACCTGGACTGGATCAGGACCTGGACTGGATCAGGACCTGGACTGGATCAGAACCTGGACTGGATCAGGACCTGGACTGGACCTGGACTGGACCTGGACTGGATCAGGACCTGGACTGGATCAGGACCTGGACTGGATCAGGACTAGATCAGGACCTGGACTGGACCTGGACTGGACCTGGACTGGATCAGGACCTGGACTGGATCAGGACCTGGACTGGATCAGGACCTGGACTGGATCAGGACTGGATCAGGACCTGGACTGGATCAGGACTGGATCAGGACCTGGACTGGATCAGGACTGGATCAGGACCTGGACTGGATCAGGACTGGATCAGGACGGTTTATAAAAGTGTTGAGTATCGGTGCTGACGATCATCACTTCATGTGTTCATTATTTTCTGTGATGAATGGATGAATAATGAGCTTCATAAAAACATTTGGTTTGATTTAACAGGAAGTTCCTCACAAACCAAACTTCAGTGCTGTTCTAACTCAGGCATGGAAACATCAGGCTCTCAGTACTTGTTCACAGTAGAATAAAAAGTACAGTAAAGTACAAAGTACACAGAAGTATCGTACTGAAGGTTTTTCTTCCTGAGTTAGATCAGGACAAGGTGAGTGATGATCATGAATCTGCTCAGTTTTTCCAGTTCTTATGTAAATGTAATAAAGTTCTCACCCACAGCACACACTGCCCACGTGCCTCTGAGCAACACACATCACATCCAAACGTTGCAGTTGTCAGTTTGATGTCGGTGTGGACCTGAGGTTTAACGTCAGCGTGATTTATTTGGCTTTGAACGATCAGAGTTTTTGTTTGTTTTTCTTTGTTTTTATCGATTGTTTTTGCAGACGAATAACATTTAACCATAATAATAATAATAATAATAATAATAATAATAATAATAAATGTTTCTGCGGTGTGTGGGAGCTGCAGCAGTGTGTTGTTGGTTTGTTGTTTTAGGGCATTAACAGTGAGTGTAAAGCAGTTATATTTGGTATTATTTTAGTTTCCTTTGTGGATTTTTGGATGATTTTATTTTAACTTTAAACTTGTGTAAAGATTGAGAAGTATTTAGTGTCCTCTGTGGCTCTGGGTTAAACTTCACTCAGTTTTATTCTCAGTACTTTGTTGCTTTTACTTCTACTCGAGTATTATTTCTGAAGTACTTTGTCCACCTCTGCTTGTGACCCAGAAAAGGCCGCGGCCCAGTGTTTTCCCCCCTCTCCTGACTCCGGTCCAGTCGCGGCTCCGCTCCGCTCCGTGTTTCCTCCGCCGCCCTCTGTGGCCGAGCTCCGGAGCGCGCCGAGGGAGAGCGGAGCGTGTCGGGACCTCTCACCGTGCGCCAGCGCCTCTGTCCGGGCATGGGACCTGAGCGAGAGTCGGTGTCTGCGCGGAGCTCCGGAACAAATACACTTTTTCTTTTCCCTTTAACTCCGTGTAAAAAGCACTACAGCAGGAGTTTGTAATCGCACTCGGAGCCGCGGACTTCGCTGCGGGACAGGGCCGGGTCTGGGACTCGCTGCGGGGGATGAGCGCACACAATGGGACGGTGCTGTGACGCGCTCCGGGGAACGGCCACAGGACTCGGCTCAGGCTCAGTTTGTTTGAGAAAGAGGCGGATGTCCTCGGGAGCTGTCCTGGGACGCACACAAAACTCACACTGAAGGATTCTTACCCTGGAAAACCCCTGGAAAGTCCTGGAAAACCGCTGGTGAATGAAAGGAGGATTACTGCCGCCGCTGAGCCACATCTGGAAACACCACGCTCCAAATCCTTCACATTCTCAGTGTTTCTCTTGTTTCCTCTCAGTTTCTCTCTCTGTAACCTTTTATTGACCAACTCCATCCGTGCGCAGCGCCTCCTGTGAGCCCAGCCTTTAACCCCCGCTGCTTCTGCCGCAGGTGAAGCTTCCTTTAACCGCGCTCACGTAAACATCGCAGGATTTTAGCACAGAGGTCCACGTTTACAGCTGGCAGCGCAGGGATCGTCCTGGTTCTGTTTTTTGGGAGTGAAAAATTCCGGCGTTTGGCCAAATCCACTTCCTCTGCGGGAGATAAGCTTCAGTCCCGGTTAAACTCACTCAGATCTTACCTCAGAGTGCAGTGTTTTAGCTCAGAATACTTCAGCTTAGTTCATCGTTTACTTTAACCGTATTTTACTACACATGTTTTGATAGATTTATTGATTTCTTGCATAAATCTTGCACTGCGTTGGAAAGAATGAAAAACATTGGCACATGAACCAGGGCACTTACTCTTTAGTAGCATTAAAGTGCTATAAGCTGCATGTTTTATTCACTCAGACAGAAGAATATATTCAGATGTTATCCTCTGACCATAGTTTTCTTACAGTTAATGTTAAATGATTATAGATCTTTGTTAAAGTTGACACTGCTGCAGCTGTAGCCTCCTGTAAAGCCTCTGTTCCGTTGTTTTTCCAAAGTAGTTTTAAAAGAAAACACACAGCACCTTTCAGTCTCATCCTCATTACTTTAACACTTCTCATACAACAAACATTTACTTTCTTTTACATTTTAATAGCATCCTAGCTACTCCTAGTCCTCATTTTAAGTTTCAGGTTGACTTTCTTGTCCTCTGCATTTGACCGTCCTTCAGTGTCTCTGGGTTTAAACCAGGTCTGGAGCAGAGGACCAGGTCTGAGCCAGGATCTCGGTCAGGACGACCTAAAGCTGGAGGATTAGTTTTGTTGATGGAGGAAGCCATAGAAAACCAACCCAGACTTTTGTGATCAAAATGTTCCTGGGAAGCTACCCTCCTTTTTAGATTTCAACCCATTTTATCTCTACCTCCTGATATTTAGAATTTTACATACATTTTTTGCCTTTTTCAGCAGTTTTTCTCTCATTTTTATGCACAAACCTCCACCGTTTCCTGACTGCGTCTTCTCTGAATCTCAGCGCAGTTTTAGCTCAGGTTAAATCAGCTTTCTTACATTTTCCAAGCCTTTTCTTCCTTACAATTCTAAACACTTTACTTAAATTCCTTCTCGATATTCTACCGTTAACAGCCAACGTTTTAGTCGCATTTTTAGCTTCTTTTTTTTTCATTTCCGAGGATGTATCTGCTGGACACAGACTGCAGCATGGATCCATCCACTCCTCCGCGCAAAACCGTCTACCGCATTTCCTTAACTCTGGTCAAACGGGAAAGTCTGGAGGAATCCGAGACGGCCAGAGTTTTCCGACGAGAACATTCGGTGGACGTGAACCGGAGCGGCTTCCTGGAGGAGCTCCGAGAAGAAGTGGACAACGACGAGACGGAGGATTTTAACTCCACGCCGCGCGGGATTATGAGGAATTTCAGGACGTTTAGCACCGGACAGATCGAGCTCGGACGCAGGAGGCTCACCAGGATTCGATGCTTGGAAAGAGACGCTAAAAGTTTGACCACAGAGCAAAAAAACGGACCAGGAAAGGCAGGAAAGGTTGATGCAAAGTGCTGCAGAAGACAGTCACAATAATAATGTTAAGAATGGGATAAACAGTGCTAAAGACGATGGAGTTTTTGTTGCTGAATTAAGACAAAAAGATGCTGAAGGAAGTCTAGAAGTTGCCAGAGAAGTTAAGCAGGAAAATGCATTGAAATGTGGTGACGTGGTGCAGGAACAGATGGGGCTAAAAGTGGAGAAAATGCCACAGAAATGGAAGAAAAACCTGGTGCAAAGTTGTGGCGTTAAATACGGCAGCGAAGCCAGCGAAGAAAACGTGAAATTGCTGGAGGAAAGCTGCTCCGACTCGAGCCACAAGTCTGAGAACATCACAGGCGAAGACGCTGCTCAAAGCTAAAAGCATCGACGAGCGAAGCCTGGATCCATCTTGGTTCAAAACAAACAAAATGGCCGCCCAAACTTCCCCTGAAAATGACTCCTCTTCTTCTTCTTCTAAATCCGTGCTTCGTCGCAGCTTCAGTTTCCGACATTGGAGCGGCGGAGAGCTGCTCAGGTTCAGGGCCCTCTCCAAAGACAAACATCACAGGAGCTCCGGGAATATTCCTCAGAAACCCTCGGACAGATCCGGGTTCGTCCGAGAGAAAAGCCAGGACTTTGGAGGTGGGAGCGGTGCTGAACAAGTCCGACTTCCAGAACTCGGAGCTGAGCCGTAAAACCAGGACGCTGGACAACAGCGATCTGTCGTCGGGGGTCTCCGGGTTTTCCCGAAGCGCAGAGTCGCGGGGCAGCGAGCGGCGCCTGCTCAGGTTTTTCAGTGGGATTTTCACCAAACGCGAGAGCTCCAGTCCAGCGGGGAGTCCTGGGCCGAGCAGAGCCACGAGAGCCGGCGGCCGGAGCGAGAGCGTGGACGGAGCCGGGACCAACGGTAAACACTCACTAACCTACTGGACCCAGTTTGATCCTCATCAGTTTATTTCTCTTTACAGAACCAAAGTTATTTTATTTTTATTCCTGGTTTAGACCTGGTTTAGACCTGGTTTAGTCCTGGTTTAGACCTGGTTTAGACCTGGTTTAGACCTGGTTTAGCCCTGGTTTAGACCTGGTTTAGACCTGGTTTAGCCCTGGTTTAGTCCTGGTTTAGACCTGGTTTAGGCCTGGTTTAGTCCTGGTTTAGACCTGGTTTAGGCCTGGTTTAGACCTGGTTTAGACCTGGTTTAGACCTGGTTTAGACCTGGTTTAGCCCTGGTTTAGCCCTGGTTTAGGCCTGGTTTAGCCCTGGTTTAGTCCTGGTTTAGACCTGGTTTAGACCTGGTTTAGGCCTGGTTTAGACCTGGTTTAGGCCTGGTTTAGACCTGGTTTAGGCCTGATTTAGACCTGGTTTAGGCCTGATTTAGACCTGGTTTAGGCCTGGTTTAGACCTGGTTTAGACCTGGTTTAGGCCTGGTTTAGGCCTGATTTAGACCTGGTTTAGGCCTGATTTAGACCTGGTTTAGGCCTGGTTTAGGCCTGGTTTAGGCCTGGTTTAGGCCTGGTTTAGGCCTGGTTTAGACCTGGTTTAGTCCTGGTTTAGGCCTGGTTTAGGCCTGGTTTAGTCCTGGTTTAGGCCTGGTTTAGGCCTGGTTTAGACCTGGTTTAGACCTGGTTTAGGCCTGGTTTAGACCTGGTTTAGGCCTGGTTTAGGCCTGGTTTAGTCCTGGTTTAGTCCTGGTTTAGACCTGGTTTAGACCTGGTTTAGTCCTGGTTTAGACCTGGTTTAGGCCTGGTTTAGTCCTGGTTTAGACCTGGGTTAGACCTGGTTTAGTCCTGGTTTAGCCCTGGTTTAGTCCTGGTTTAGGCCTGGTTTAGTCCTGGTTTAGACCTGGGTTAGACCTGGTTTAGACCTGGTTTAGACCTGGTTTAGTCCTGGTTTAGACCTGGTTTAGGCCTGGTTTAGTCCTGGTTTAGACCTGGGTTAGACCTGGTTTAGACCTGGTTTAGTCCTGGTTTAGACCTGGTTTAGGCCTGGTTTAGTCCTGGTTTAGACCTGGTTTAGCCCTGGTTTAGGCCTGGTTTAGCCCTGGTTTAGTCCTGGGTTAGACCTGGTTTAGACCTGGTTTAGACCTGGTTTAGCCCTGGTTTAGCCCTGGTTTAGGCCTGGTTTAGCCCTGGTTTAGTCCTGGTTTAGACCTGGTTTAGACCTGGTTTAGGCCTGGTTTAGACCTGGTTTAGGCCTGGTTTAGACCTGGTTTAGGCCTGATTTAGACCTGGTTTAGGCCTGATTTAGACCTGGTTTAGGCCTGGTTTAGACCTGGTTTAGGCCTGGTTTAGGCCTGGTTTAGGCCTGATTTAGACCTGGTTTAGGCCTGATTTAGACCTGGTTTAGGCCTGGTTTAGGCCTGGTTTAGACCTGGTTTAGACCTGGTTTAGTCCTGGTTTAGGCCTGGTTTAGGCCTGGTTTAGTCCTGGTTTAGGCCTGGTTTAGGCCTGGTTTAGACCTGGTTTAGACCTGGTTTAGGCCTGGTTTAGACCTGGTTTAGGCCTGGTTTAGGCCTGGTTTAGTCCTGGTTTAGTCCTGGTTTAGACCTGGTTTAGACCTGGTTTAGTCCTGGTTTAGACCTGGTTTAGGCCTGGTTTAGTCCTGGTTTAGACCTGGGTTAGACCTGGTTTAGTCCTGGTTTAGCCCTGGTTTAGTCCTGGTTTAGGCCTGGTTTAGTCCTGGTTTAGACCTGGGTTAGACCTGGTTTAGACCTGGTTTAGACCTGGTTTAGTCCTGGTTTAGACCTGGTTTAGGCCTGGTTTAGTCCTGGTTTAGACCTGGGTTAGACCTGGTTTAGACCTGGTTTAGACCTGGTTTAGTCCTGGTTTAGACCTGGTTTAGGCCTGGTTTAGTCCTGGTTTAGACCTGGGTTAGACCTGGTTTAGTCCTGGTTTAGTCCTGGTTTAGCCCTGGTTTAGGCCTGGTTTAGGCCTGGTTTAGTCCTGGTTTAGTCCTGGTTTAGACCTGGGTTAGACCTGGTTTAGACCTGGTTTAGACCTGGTTTAGTCCTGGTTTAGACCTGGTTTAGGCCTGGTTTAGTCCTGGTTTAGACCTGGGTTAGACCTGGTTTAGTCCTGGTTTAGCCCTGGTTTAGTCCTGGTTTAGGCCTGGTTTAGTCCTGGTTTAGTCCTGGTTTAGTCCTGGTTTAGGCCTGGTTTAGTCCTGGTTTAGACCTGGGTTAGACCTGGTTTAGTCCTGGTTTAGCCCTGGTTTAGTCCTGGTTTAGGCCTGGTTTAGTCCTGGTTTAGTCCTGGTTTAGACCTGGGTTAGACCTGGTTTAGACCTGGTTTAGACCTGGTTTAGTCCTGGTTTAGGCCTGGTTTAGTCCTGGTTTAGTCCTGGTTTAGACCTGGGTTAGACCTGGTTTAGACCTGGTTTAGACCTGGTTTAGACCTGGTTTAGGCCTGGTTTAGTCCTGGTTTAGTCCTGGTTTAGACCTGGGTTAGACCTGGTTTAGGCCTGGTTTAGGCCTGGTTTAGTCCTGGTTTAGTCCTGGTTTAGACCTGGGTTAGACCTGGTTTAGGCCTGGTTTAGGCCTGGTTTAGGCCTGGTTTAGGCCTGGTTTAGACCTGGTTTAGTCCTGGTTTAGACCTGGTTTAGTCCTGGTTTAGACCTGGTTTAGTCCTGGTTTAGACCTGGTTTAGACCTGGTTTAGACCTGGTTTAGGCCTGGTTTAGGCCTGGTTTAGTCCTGGTTTAGTCCTGGTTTAGACCTGGGTTAGACCTGGTTTAGGCCTGGTTTAGGCCTGGTTTAGTCCTGGTTTAGACCTGGTTTAGTCCTGGTTTAGACCTGGTTTAGTCCTGGTTTAGACCTGGTTTAGGCCTGGTTTAGGCCTGGTTTAGACCTGGTTTAGGCCTGGTTTAGTCCTGGTTTAGACCTGGTTTAGGCCTGGTTTAGACCTGGTTTAGGCCTGGTTTAGGCCTGGTTTTGTGCAGGAGTCTCCAGTATCAGCCTCATCTGTGTCTTGTTTCTGGTGCTGTTTGTTCTGCAGGTGTTGGCTCAGTTTGTTGTTTGTTTGCTGATGGACTGAGATAAAACTCTTGTTGGTTTGTGATAATTACTGTGAGTTAGATTAAGCCTGGGTTACAATGGCCGCCCCTGGAGTTGATGGACTCGCTCAGCTGTTTCTTCACAGTCATCTTTTCCATGTTGTGACCTAACCCTTGGCCTCAGACTTCCTCTCGGACCTTTTCTATTTTAAACTCTGGAAAAATGCGTCCATTCCAGGATTTTAAGTTGTTTTTTAGACGGAAGGACTCAAGAGAGGACAGGAGGGAGTTTTGTGGTCACGACTTTAAAAGATTTGAATGTTCAGGTGAACGTGACGCTGGTACTGGACAGAATCTGTGGTCCCTGGTTCAGAGACTGGTTTAGTTCAGGTTTAGTTCAGGTTTAGTTCAGGTTTAGTTCAGGTTTAGTCCTGGTTTAGTTCAGGTTTTCCTCCTCAGAGTCAGAGTCAGTAGATGCAGTGTTTGTTGCTGTGTTTCCTGCAGAGCTTCATGTTTTCCACTGCTCTCTCTGTGAAGAAGGAAGTTCCTGTTTGTTTCCAGATAAAAATAAAGACATGGCTTCTGTCAAACTCTGTGTGAACCTGGGCTCTGTCAAAGATCATCTCAGCTTTTTATTCTCATTCAACCTGAACCTCTCACTGCACCCAGCTTTCATCCTTTCTACAATTTAGTCCTGGTTTATAGTCCTGGTGTAGTCCTGGTTTAGACCTGGTTTAGTCCTGGTGTAGACCTGGTGTAGACCTGGTGTAGACCTGGTTTCAGTCCTGGTGTAGACCTGGTTTCAGTCCTGGTGTAGACCTGGTTTCAGTCCTGGTGTAGTCCTGGTGTAGACCTGTTACCTGTCAGGTTCAGAGGAGAATGTGTGGAATCTGAGCTATGTCTCTCTGCAGCTCTGGTCCCAGATAAAGCCCCGAGACCACCTCAGAGACTCAGACCACCAAGACCAGGACCAGGACCAGGACCAGGACCAGGACCAGGTTAGAGTAGACCTGGTCTTCAGACTCAGGTGAGGAGAGAGGGAGGCTGTGTTTGCTGAAGCACAGTTTATCTCTGTGTTCACCTGCAGGAGGAGAAAACTGAACCTGACCTTACTCTAGTGCTGTGGTCAAGACCAAGACCAGACTGACCAAGACCAGACTGACCAAGACCAGACTGACCAAGACCAGACTGACCAAGACCAGCTGAGACCAAAGAGGAAAACTAAAATCAAAAATGGTTCAAAAATATCAATGATTATTTAAATGCAGCAGACTCAGAAAAATGATGACTCCAGAATTAGGAAGAAGAGCATTTTCTCATAAATAAAATCTCAGAGACCGACTGAGCCTGAGCCTGAGCCTGAGCCTGAGCCTGAGCCTGAGCCTGAGCCTGAGCCTGAGACAAGACCAAGACCAAGACCAAGACCAAGACCACAATAAAATGGTCTATGGCTCGGTGTTGGTGCTACCACATCGCCTCACTGTGATTATAGCAGGAGTTTAAACTTCTGTAAACTAACGAGAAGGACACCAGACCTTTACTGAAAATGAATTTTATGCAAATTAAAAATGTAATTTATTCATCTGAAAATCATAAAATCAAAAATATATGGTGCATTTTAATTTAAAATACTTCTGTTATTGGAATCATAAACAGCCATGTGTTTCCACAAACAGCAACAAACAGAACCTGATCCTGAGGCAGATTTTTACCTTTTTGTTTTGATTTTGGCTGTAACTGGGACTGGGACTGGGACTGGGACTGGGACTGGGACTGTAACTGGGACTGTAACTGGGACTGGGACTGGGACTGGGACTGGGACTGGGACTGTAACTGGGACTGGGACTGGGACTGGGACTGGAGGTCGTTCTTTCTCCTGAGCTCTGGGATAACGACTGCTACAGAGTTAAACAGGAGAGGCATTCACCAGCACTCAGGACAAAACAGGCACAACTCAGCCCAACGTCAGGGTTAGACCAGACTCTGGGTTAGACCAGACTCTGGGTTAGACCAGACTCTGGGTTAGACCAGACTCAGGTTAGACCAGACTCAGGGTTAGACCAGACTCTGGGTTAGACCAGACTCTGGGTTAGACCAGACTCAGGGTTAGACCAGACTCTGGGTTAGACCAGACTCAGGGTTAGACCAGACTCTGGGTTAGACCAGACTCTGGGTTAGACCAGACTCAGGGTTAGACCAGACTCTGGGTTAGACCAGACTCTGGGTTAGACCAGACTCTGGGTTAGACCAGACTCTGGTTAGACCAGACTCAGGGTTAGACCAGACTCTGCAGTACTCTGCAGTACTCTGCAGTACTCTGTAGTACCCCACAGTACTCTGTAGTACTCTGTAGTACTCTGTAGTACCCCACAGTACTCTGTAGTACTCTGTAGTACTCTGTAGTACTCTGTAGTACTGAGGTCCTGCTCTTTGTCCGTGACCTACTTCTGTTGGAGCAGAAATAACTGAAGCTGAGTTCTCTGTGAATCTGTCACACAACATTCATTTTTCAAGACGCGACAGCTTCCACTCTGCCTCCATCACAAACCAGGACTAAACCAGGACTAAACTAGATTTAGTCCTGGTTTAGTCCTGGTTTAGTCCTGGTTTAGACCTGGTTTAGACCTGGTTTAGACCTGGTTTAGACCTGGTTTAGTCCTGGTTTAGACCTGGTTTAGACCTGGTTTAGACCTGGTTTAGTCCTGGTTTAGACCTGGTTTAGTCCTGGTTTAGTCCTGGTTTAGACCTGGTTTAGTCCTGGTTTAGTCCTGGTTTAGACCTGGTTTAGACCTGGTTTAGCCCTGGTTTAGTCCTGGTTTAGTCCTGGTTTAGACCTGGTTTAGCCCTGGTTTAGACCTGGTTTAGACCTGGTTTAGCCCTGGTTTAGTCCTGGTTTAGTCCTGGTTTAGACCTGGTTTAGCCCTGGTTTAGACCTGGTTTAGCCCTGGTTTAGTCCTGGTTTAGTCCTGGTTTAGACCTGGTTTAGCCCTGGTTTAGTCCTGGTTTAGTCCTGGTTTAGACCTGGTTTAGACCTGGTTTAGTCCTGGTTTAGTCCTGGTTTAGTCCTGGTTTAGTCCTGGTTTGTCTGACACCAGTAGTTGCAGTACCAGTCGCAGTAGTTGCAGTACCAGTCGCAGTAGTTGCAGTACCAGTCGCAGTAGTTGCAGTACCAGTCGCAGTAGTTGCAGTACCAGTCGCAGTAGTTGCAGTACCAGTCGCAGTAGTAGTAAATGTGTGAGTTGTTAATGAGCCGTGAAGCCCTCTGTGCAGACACGTGCGCTCCCTCCCCAGGGGCGTGCACGTGTCTGGGTCAGAGGTCACGGTCTGAGGTCACACAGACCCAGAGTCTGGACTACAGAGGACTCGGTCTGAGGTCACACAGACCCAGAGTCTGGACTACAGAGGACCCGGTCTGAGGTCACAGAGACCCAGAGTCTGGACTACAGAGGACCCGGTCTGAGGTCTCACAGACCCAGAGTCTGGACTACAGAGGACTCGGTCTGAGGTCACACAGACCCAGAGTCTGGACTACAGAGGACCCGGTCTGAGGTCACACAGACCCAGAGTCTGGACTACAGAGGACTCGGTCTGAGGTCACACAGACCCAGAGTCTGGACTACAGAGGACTCGGTCTGAGGTCACACAGACCCAGAGTCTGGACTACAGAGGACCCGGTCTGAGGTCACAGAGACCCAGAGTCTGGACTACAGAGGACCCGGTCTGAGGTCTCACAGACCCAGAGTCTGGACTACAGAGGACTCGGTCTGAGGTCACACAGACCCAGAGTCTGGACTACAGAGGACCCGGTCTGAGGACACACAGACCCAGAGTCTGGACTACAGAGGACTCGGTCTGAGGTCACACAGACCCAGAGTCTGGACTACAGAGGACTCGGTCTGAGGTCACACAGACCCAGAGTCTGGACTACAGAGGACCCGGTCTGAGGTCACAGAGACCCAGAGTCTGGACTACAGAGGACCCGGTCTGAGGTCTCACAGACCCAGAGTCTGGACTACAGAGGACTCGGTCTGAGGTCACACAGACCCAGAGTCTGGACTACAGAGGACCCGGTCTGAGGTCACACAGACCCAGAGTCTGGACTACAGAGGACCCGGTCTGAGGACACACAGACCCAGAGTCTGGACTACAGAGGACCCGGTCTGAGGACACACAGACCCAGAGTCTGGACTACAGAGGACCCGGTCTGAGGACACACAGACCCAGAGTCTGGACTACAGAGGACCCGGTCTGAGGACACACAGACCCAGAGTCTGGACTACAGAGGACCCGGTCTGAGGACACACAGACCCAGAGTCTGGACTACAGAGGACCCGGTCTGAGGACACACAGACCCAGAGTCTGGACTACAGAGGACCCGGTCTGAGGACACACAGACCCAGAGTCTGGACTACAGAGGACCCGGTCTGAGGTCACACAGACCCAGAGTCTGGACTACAGAGGACTCGGTCTGAGGTCACACAGACCCAGAGTCTGGACTACAGAGGACCCGGTCTGAGGTCACACAGACCCAGAGTCTGGACTACAGAGGACCTGGTCTGAGGTCACACAGACCCAGAGTCTGGACTACAGAGGACTCGGTCTGAGGTCACACAGACCCAGAGTCTGGACTACAGAGGACCTGGTCTCTGTGTCCTCCTCAGGCCCTGGACCTTCTCTGCTGTTATTCGTCTCTAACCCAGTCCTGGTCTGCTCTGGACCAGATTTTAAAATATCATGGGACTGAACGTTCTCTAAAGAAACAGGACAAGTCTTTTCACTTCTTTAAACTTTTTGTCTGATCCATTTTCCTCCCAGAAAACAAAGTCAAACAGAACCCAGCTGTGTTTCTGATGAGGAACAACACGGAGACAGCGAAGAACTTAAAGATGGTTCTTGGTCTGAGAAGTTTAAAAACCTCAGCTGTAGACCAGAGCTGGGTTCTGTTCAGGTTTTTCTGATCCCAGTTCTTAAACCATCCCTGGTTTTTGATCCCGGTGCCTGAGTGATACTTTTTCTGATTCCTATGGTGATAATTCATCTTCTCCCATCATCAAACACAATAATATTCAATAAAGACCCAGGAGCTAAACTCTCAGCTGTGAGTTAAACCTGCAGTGTGTGATTTATTCTGTTTTTATTTGGTTCCTGCAGAGGAACATTAAAGCTCCCACTGGGAACTGGAACTTGGTTTTGGATAAAGAACAGTTTTCTGTTGTAATGATACCACAGAGTGAACAGTTCCAGCCCTGGTGCAGAGGAAGCTCAGTGATGTTTGTGTTTGTTCTGTAAACAACAACAACACAGCGCAGTGGAAAAGTCTGAGGTCTTCCCATCGCATCCCAGAGCTTTAGTTTGTACGGAGCGGGGTTCTTCATCTCCTCGTGTCTGTGTTGTGTCTGTGTTGTATCTGTGTTGTGATTGTGTTGTGTCTGTGTTGTGTTGTGTCTGTGTTGTGTCTGTGTTGTGATTGTGTTGTGTCTGTGTTGTGATTGTGTTGTGTCTGTGTTGTATCTGTGTTGTGTCTGTGTTGTATCTGTGCTGTATCTGTGTTGTGTCTGTGTTGTATCTGTGCTGTATCTGTGTTGTGTCTGTGTTGTGTTTGTGTTGTGTTGTGTTTGTGTTGTCTGTGTTGTGATTGTGTTGTGTCTGTTGTGTCTGTGTTGTGATTGTGTTGTGTCTGTGTTGTGTTGTGTCTGTGTTGTGTCTGTGTTGTGATTGTGTTGTGTCTGTGTTGTGATTGTGTTGTGTCTGTGTTGTGTTGTATCTGTGTTGTGTCTGTGTTGTGTCTGTGTTGTGCTTGTGTTGTGTCTGTGTTGTGTCTGTGTTGTGTTGTATCTGTGTTGTGTCTGTGTTGTGTCTGTGTTGTGTTGTGTCTGTGTTGTGTTGTATCTGTGTTGTGTCTGTGTTGTGTCTGTGTTGTGATTGTGTTGTGTCTGTGTTGTGTCTGTGTTGTGTTGTGTCTGTGTTGTGCTTGTGTTGTGCTTGTGTTGTGTCTGTGTTGTGTCTGTGTTGTGTTGTATCTGTGTTGTGTCTGTTGTGTCTGTGTTGTGCTTGTGTTGTGTCTGTGTTGGGTCTGTGTTGTGTCTGTGTTGTGTCTGTGTTGTGTCTGTGTTGTGCTTGTGTTGTGTCTGTGTTGTGTCTGTGTTGTGTCTATGTTGTGCTTGTGTTGTGCTTGTGTTGTGCTTGTGTTGTGTCTGTGTTGTGTCTGTGTTGTGTCTGTGTTGTGTCTGTGTTGTGCTTGTGTTGTGTCTGTGTTGTGCTTGTGTTGTGTCTGTGTTGTGTCTGTGTTGTGTCTGTGTTGTGTTTGTGTTGTGTTTGTGTTGTATCTGTGTTGTGTCTGTGTTGTGCTTGTGTTGTGTCTGTGTTGTGTCTGTGTTGTGCTTGTGTTGTGCTTGTGTTGTGCCTGTGTTGTGTCTGTGTTGTGTCTGTGTTGTGCTTGTGTTGTGCTTGTGTTGTGTCTGTGTTGTGTCTGTGTTGTGCTTGTGTTGTGTCTGTGTTGTGTCTGTGTTGTGCTTGTGTTGTGCTTGTGTCTGTGTTGTGTTGTATCTGTGTTGTGTCTGTGTTGTGTCTGTGTTGTGCTTGTGTTGTGTCTGTGTTGTGTCTGTGTTGTGTCTGTGTTGTGTCTGTGTTGTATCTGTGTTGTGTTGTATCTGTGTTGTGTTTGTGTTGTGTCTGTGTTGTGTCTGTGTTGTGCTTGTGTTGTGTCTGTGTTGTGTCTGTGTTGTATTTGTGTTGTGTCTGTGTTGTATCTGTGTTGTGTCTGTGTTGTGTCTGTGTTGTGTCTGTTGTGTCTGTGTTGTGTCTGTGTTGTGTCTGTGTTGTGTTTGTGTCTGTGTTGTGTCTGTGTTGTGCTTGTGTTGTGTCTGTGTTGTGTCTGTGTTGTGTCTGTGTTGTGTTTGTGTCTGTGTTGTGTCTGTGTTGTGCTTGTGTTGTGTCTGTGTTGTGTCTGTGTTGTGTTTGTGTTGTGTTTGCTCTACATCCTGCTGTGTGTGGGGGAGGGGTGAGTGAGTGATTAATGCTGATATTTAGGTCACACATCGCTCTGCACACGACACACGACACTCCACAAACACCACACACTGCTGCTGCTCCTCCTCCTGCAGACTCCTCCTCCTCCTGCAGACTCCTCCTCCTCCTCCTGCAGACTCCTCCTCCTCCTGCAGACTCTTCCTCCTGCAGACTCCTCCTCCTCCTGCAGACTCCTCCTCCTCCTCCTGCAGACTCCTCCTCCTGCAGACTCCTCCTCCTCCTCCTGCAGACTCCTCCTCCTCCTCCTGCAGACTCCTCCTCCTCCTGCAGACTCTTCCTCCTGCAGACTCCTCCTCCTCCTGCAGACTCCTCCTCCTCCTCCTCCTCCTGCAGACTCCTCCTCCTCCTGCAGACTCTTCCTCCTGCAGACTCCTCCTCCTCCTGCTGACTTCTCCTCCTCCTGCAGACTCCTCCTCCTGCAGACTCCTCCTCCTCCTGCTGACTCCTCCTCCTCCTGCAGACTCCTCCTCCTCCTGCAGACTCCTCCTCCTCAGTGTTAGATATGAATCTGCCCCTGCTGTAACGCAGACTCTGATGTTTCTCCTGTGGTTCCTCGTTGCTAACGGCTCTGACTCTGGAGGGAAACTTTATGCAAATCTCCTCAACGGCCACCTGCCTCGCTGTGATTGGCTGAGTCTTTACCACAGTCACAGGTTCACTCAGTCACAGGTTCACTCAGTCACAGGTTCACTCAGTCACAGGTTCACACAGTCACAGGTTCACACAGTCACAGGTTCACACAGTCACAGGTTCACTCAGTCACAGGTTCACACAGTCACAGGTTCACACAGTCACAGATTCACTCAGTCACAGGTTCACACAGTCACAGGTTCACACAGTCACAGGTTCACACAGTCACAGATTCACTCAGTCACAGGTTCACACAGTCACAGGTTCACACAGTCACAGGTTCACACAGTCACAGGTTCACTCAGTCACAGGTTCACTCAGTCACAGGTTCACTCAGTCACAGGTTCACTCAGTCACAGGTTCACTCAGTCACAGTTTCACTCAGTCACAGGTTCACTCAGTCACAGGTTCACTCAGTCACAGGTTCACTCAGTCACAGGTTCACTCAGTCACAGGTTCACTCAGTCACAGATTCACTCAGTCACAGGTTCACTCAGTCACAGGTTCACTCAGTCACAGGTTCACTGGGTATTAATGTGTGAGGCTGTAGACCTGGTTTAGTCCTGGTTTAGTCCTGGTTTAGACCTGGTTTAGTCCTGGTTTAGTCCTGGTTTAGTCCTGGTTTAGTCCTGGTTTAGTCCTGGTTTAGTCCTGGTTTAGTCCTGGTTTATTTCTTGTATGAGGTCTCAGTTTGTTCAGAGACCTGACAGTGAGATTCTCCAGATCCTCTGCCCAATCAGAGCCAGGTCCAGAGGTCAGAGGTCAGAGGTTAGAGGTCAGGTTTACTCTGAGGTTAAACTGTCAGAGGAGTTACTGCTGCAGGCTGAGAGAGCTCTGCTGTTAAGACCGGGACACACCGGGACACACCGGGACACACCGGGACACACCGGGACACACTGTGACACACCGGGACACACCGTGACACACCGGGACACACCGGGACACACCGGGACACACCGGGGTGAACATCGGCCGTTGGGTGCGGTCGGTGACGTGAGTCTGTTTGGTGAGTTCCACACCATCGGACATAGTAGGAGACATTTGGACACAGTTGGACGCAGTTGGACGCAGTTGGACACAGTTGGACACAGTTGGACACAGTTGGACACAGTGGGACACAGTTGGACACAATGGGACACAGTTGGACACAGTGGGACACAGTGGGACACAGTGGGACACAGTGGGACGCAGTTGGACACAGTTGGACACAGTGGAACACAGTTGGACGCAGTGGGACACAGTTGGACCTAGTTCTGAGAGAACAGTGTGGCATCAGCGTCAGGCGTCGTGCTCAGCTCTGATTGGCTGTGTCCCGCTCACAAACCAAGCTCCAGTTTAACATCAAAATATAAGGAACTTTCTGTTCTACATCTGCTTCATTATGTTTCCACATCTGTGACGCTAATGTTAGCAGTTAGCTTACCTTAGCTTTAGCCTCGTGCTAATGTTAGCAGTTAGCTTACCTTAGCGTTAGCCTCGTGCTAATGTTAGCAGTTAGCTTACCTTAGCGTTAGCCTGGTGCAGATAAAAATATAATCCTCCTCTGAGACAAACAGCTGCAATAATCCAGTTCCTTTTATTCCTGACTGTGATCAGTTTAATCCAGTGCCTATAATTATTACTGACTGATAAATACTGGAGTTAAACTCCTGTGTGTTGTGGAGTTTTATTTACTAGAGTTTAAATAACTGCAGAGTTTAGTGACTAGCGCCGCCTGCTGTTGTAAATAGTTATTATGTTTTGCACATGGCACTGCTCGGTCGTGGGTCTGCAGCGCCTCTCAGTGGCGACAGAGGAGACGAGCCCCGCCTCTGCTGACAGCGTGCGGCGTTGGTGTGGCCCAGGGTTAGGAGCTGGAACAGATCTGACTTTTTCCTTTGGGAATGTTCTGAACTTCATATTCACCATAGAACTGGGACTCTGAGCAGAGTTCCTCTGATGGCTCCTCTGATGGTTCCTCTGATAGTTCCTCTGATGGTTCCTCTGATAGTTCCTCTGATGGTTCCTCTGATAGTTCCTCTGATGGTTCCTCTGATAGTTCCTCTGATGGTTCCTCTGATAGTTCCTCTGATAGTTCCTCTGATAGTTCCTCTGATAGTTCCTCTGATGGTTCCTCTGATGGTTCCTCTGATAGTTCCTCTGATAGTTCCTCTGATAGTTCCTCTGATGGTTCCTCTGATAGTTCCTCTGATGGTTCCTCTGATAGTTCCTCAGCTCTGTGGTTGGGCTCTGATGTTTTCTGAGCTGTTTCCTGTCAGACCGGTTTGAGGTTTGAGGTGTGAAGTTTGGAGCAGACGTGTCTCTCACCACAGAGAGCGGCACGAAACCCAAACACATGCCATATCTGATAACTCTGTTGAATATTGTGATATTTTTTGCAGTATTTTTGAATAGGTCTCTGTCAGAACTGAACTGAAGCAGGAGTAAAAAGAGGCCAAACTCTGACTAAATGAAGGAAATTATCTCTAAAACTGGAATTTTAAAGATTTTTTATTTGATTGAACACATTTTCCTCCAAGGCTCTGTCAGAGAGCACAGCATTACTCAGATCATTCAGATGATAACTAACGTCCTGCTGAGGAACCAGGAGGAACTGACACGTCTCTGATCAGGCTCAGTTCTCCAGCTGAGTCTGGCTTTGGGCTAACTCTGAGCCTGAGCCTGGCTTTTAAGAAAAGGCTTTGGATAAAGAACGGTTTCTCACAGAACATGACTCCACTTTACTGCAGTACTCAGGTGTAGTACTCCTGTAGTACTCAGGTGTAGTACTCCTGCAGTACTCAGGTGTAGTACTCCTGCAGTACTCAGGTGTAGTACTCCTGCAGTACTCAGGTGTAGTACTCCTGCAGTACTCAGGTGTAGTACTCCTGCAGTACTCAGGTGTAGTACTCCTGCAGTACTCAGGTGTAGTACTCCTGCAGTACTCAGGTGTAGTACTCCTGTAGTACTCAGGTGTAGTACTCCTGCAGTACTCGGGTGTAGTACTCCTGCAGTACTCGGGTGTAGTACTCCTGCAGTACTCGGGTGTGTACAGGTAAAGGTGATGCTGTCAGGATTCTTGTCATTCCGAACATTCCTAACATTCCTAACATTCCTGTGGTTCCGGAGTTCAGCTCTGACTCTGACGTCACAAACACCACCACTCTGCTCTACATCATCTCTCTGCTCTCTGATTGGTCCTCTCCTGTCTCTCTGCTCTCTGATTGGTCCTCTCCTGTCTCTCTGCTCTCTGATTGGTCCTCTCTTGTCTCTCTGCTCTCTGATTGGTCCTCTCCTGTCTCTCTGCTCTCTGATTGGCCCTCTCCTGTCTCTCTGCTCTCTGATTGGTCCTCTCCTGTCTCTCTGCTCTCTGATTGGTCCTCTCTTGCTCTCTGCTCTCTGATTGGTCCTCCTCCTGCTCTCTGCTCTCTGATTGGTCCTCCTCCTGCTCTCTGCTCTCTGATTGGTCCTCTCTTGCTCTCTGCTCTCTGATTGGTCCTCTCCTGTCTCTCTGCTCTCTGATTGGCCCTCTCCTGTCTCCCTGCTCTCTGATTGGTCCTCTCCTGTCTCTCTGCTCTCTGATTGGTCCTCTCCTGTCTCTCTGCTCTCTGATTGGTCCTCTCCTGTCTCTCTGCTCTCTGATTGGCCGTCCCTGTCACAGTAGTCCTTTGTCCTCATGTCTCCGTGTCTCTGTGAGGACAGGATGTTGTTGCAGCTGCCTCCTGTTTTCTTCTCAGTTTAAAGATTTGAGAGCGACCTCGGTCTCAGTTTTCTTCAGTTTCTCTGTGGTTTCTGCACAAACAAAGACAGTTTTAGGATTTTATTGTTAAATTATGACACGAGTTTGAATTTTGTTCCTGTGTGACTTTCAGAAACTGTTGTGAAGACGTTGTTGGAGTTGGAGAACGATCTCTGACAGTGCTCGAGTTCATTTCTTTCCTTGCAGAACAAATCCATCAGAGTCTGTTCTTTTTACTCACAAATATTTCATCTTCTCACTCGTGTTTCCAGTTTCTGACGCAGTCCAGGTCCTGAGGCCAGGCCCACATTTGTGTCTTTAATAATAAATACACACAACACACACAACACACACAATACACACACAATACACACAACACACACGATACACACAACACACACACAACACACACAATACACACACAATACACACAATACACACAACACACACAATACACACACAACACACACACGATACACACAATACACACAACACACACACAACACACACAATACACACAGTACACACAACACACACGAGTCCCACTGCCCCAGATTCACCTCCTAACACACACAACACATAAAGGCTATACATTCATATTAAACACTATTTTCTCCTCCATACTCTAAGACTTCACCTCCAGGACTAAACCAGGACTAAACCAGGACTAAACCAGGACTAAACCAGGTCTAAACCAGGACTAAACCAGGTCTAAACCAGGACTAAACCAGGACTAAACCAGGACTAAACCAGGACTAAACCAGGACTAAACCAGGTCTAAACCAGGACTAAACCAGGACTAAACCAGGACTAAACCAGGACTAAACCAGGACTAAACCAGGACTAAACCAGGTCTAAACCAGGACTAAACCAGGTCTAAACCAGGACTAAACCAGGACTAAACCAGGACTAAACCAGGACTAAACCAGGACTAAACCAGGACTAAACCAGGTCTAAACCAGGACTAAACCAGGTCTAAACCAGGACTAAACCAGGTCTAAACCAGGACTAAACCAGGACTAAGACTGTTCCTAACCAAGTGTAGCCCTAACACTGAAAGCAGTAAATAAATGAGTTGGTGTGGTTTTGTTAAAGCGCTGCAGAGAGAAATGGTTCACATGAAGCTCATGGCTCGGTTCCTCAGTTCCTCAGTTCCTCGGTTCCTCAGTTCCTCAGTTCCTCAGTTCCTCGGTTCCTCAGTTCCTCAGCTCCTCAGTTCCTCAGTTCCTCAGTTCTTCAGTTCCTCGGTTCCTCGGTTCCTAACATGGGAGTAAAGTGTGAACTCTGCAGAGGTGTGGGCCCTGAGCTTATGAAGAACTAGAGTTTGTGTCAGGCTTTTCATTTAGAAAATGTTGCTGTTTTACCGGAGTCTGCTTCTTTAATATTTAGGAACAATTTTGTGAAATTATTTATGATTTTTGTTACAATTTGTGAATTTAAAACATGATTTCTGTAACAGAGTGATGTGCTGCTCCTTAGTATGAATATTTCAAACACAGATAAACAATGGTTCTGTGTCTGATGGTTCTGTGTCTGATGGTTCTCTGATGGTTCTGTGTCTGATGGTTCTCTGATGGTTCTGTGTCTGATGGTTCTGTGTCTGATGGTTCTGTGTCTGATGGTTCTCTGATGGTTCTCTGTCTGATGGTTCTGTGTCTGATGGTTCTGTGTCTGATGGTTCTCTGATGGTTCTGTGTCTGATGGCTCTCTGATGGTTCTCTGATGGTTCTGTGTCTGATGGTTCTGTGTCTGATGGTTCTCTGATGGTTCTGTGTCTGATGGTTCTGTGTCTGATGGCTCTCTGATGGTTCTGTGTCTGATGGCTCTCTGATGGTTCTGTGTCTGATGGTTCTGTGTCTGATGGTTCTCTGATGGTTCTGTGTCTGATGGTTCTCTGATGGTTCTGTGTCTGATGGTTCTGTGTCTGATGGTTCTCTGATGGTTCTGTGTCTGATGGCTCTCTGATGGTTCTCTGATGGTTCTGTGTCTGATGGTTCTCTGATGGTTCTCTGATGGTTCTGTGTCTGATGGTTCTGTGTCTGATGGTTCTGTGGCTGATGGTTCTGTGTCTGATGGTTCTCTGATGGTTCTGTGTCTGATGGTTCTCTGATGGTTCTGTGTCTGATGGTTCTGTGTCTGATGGTTCTCTGATGGTTCTGTGTCTGATGGTTCTCTGATGGTTCTGTGTCTGATGGTTCTGTGGCTGATGGTTCTGTGTCTGATGGTTCTCTGATGGTTCTGTGTCTGATGGTTCTGTGTCTGATGGTTCTGTGGCTGATGGTTCTGTGTCTGATGGTTCTCTGATGGTTCTGTGGCTGATGGTTCTGTGTCTGATGGCTCTCTGATGGTTCTCTGATGGTTCTGTGTCTGATGGCTCTCTGATGGTTCTCTGATGGTTCTGTGTCTGATGGTTCTCTGATGGTTCTGTGTCTGATGGTTCTGTGTCTGATGGTTCTCTGATGGTTCTGTGTCTGATGGTTCTGTGTCTGATGGCTCTCTGATGGTTCTGTGTCTGATGGTTCTGTGTCTGATGGTTCTCTGATGGTTCTGTGTCTGATGGTTCTGTGTCTGATGGTTCTCTGATGGTTCTGTGTCTGATGGTTCTCTGATGGTTCTGTGTCTGATGGCTCTCTGATGGTTCTCTGATGGTTCTGTGTCTGATGGTTCTGTGTCTGATGGTTCTCTGATGGTTCTCTGATGGTTCTGTGTCTGATGGTTCTGTGTCTGATGGTTCTGTGGCTGATGGTTCTGTGTCTGATGGTTCTCTGATGGTTCTGTGTCTGATGGTTCTCTGATGGTTCTGTGTCTGATGGTTCTGTGTCTGATGGTTCTCTGATGGTTCTGTGTCTGATGGTTCTCTGATGGTTCTGTGTCTGATGGTTCTGTGGCTGATGGTTCTGTGTCTGATGGTTCTCTGATGGTTCTGTGTCTGATGGTTCTGTGTCTGATGGTTCTGTGGCTGATGGTTCTGTGTCTGATGGTTCTCTGATGGTTCTGTGTCTGATGGTTCTGTGTCTGATGGTTCTGTGGCTGATGGTTCTGTGTCTGATGGTTCTCTGATGGTTCTGTGGCTGATGGTTCTGTGTCTGATGGCTCTCTGATGGTTCTCTGATGGTTCTGTGTCTGATGGCTCTCTGATGGTTCTCTGATGGTTCTGTGTCTGATGGTTCTCTGATGGTTCTGTGTCTGATGGTTCTGTGTCTGATGGTTCTGTGTTTTTTTGTTTCAGATGCGTTTGTGAACAGTCAGGAGTGGACTCTGAGCAGGACGGTCCCTGAGCTCAAAGTGGTGAGTTTCTCTACTACAGTACTACTACAGCACTACTACAGTACTACTACAGTACTACTACAGTACTACTGCAGTACTACTACAGCACTACTGCAGTAAAATGTCACTGAAAGTACTTACAGTCAGTCTTAAACCTATGGACACTGAAAATATATTTTTTAAAACAGATTGAAGAAGGATTTCAGTTGTGTATAGGCTCTGTATGTTTTAGCAGCAGGGGCTTGTGGGTAATGTAGTTGTATATTATATAGGCTCTGTATGTTTTAGCAGCGGTGAAGGATTTTATGAAAGCGGACGAAATTAAAGGTTTGTACTTCCTCCCACTCCTGTTCAGACGTCTAAGGAACAAAGGATTCCAGAATATTTTCACTTACAATATTTTTAAAATAACAGCAACTAAAATATCTTATTAAATGTAAATTGAAAGGCCCTCGTTTTATTTTTGCCCGTGTGTGTGAGCCTGGCTGACGTCAACACCACAGCGTTACATTAGCTGTTTTTGTTGGGGAAGATGTTTATTTTTAAACCCAAAAAACTAAGTGTGTTTAAAACCACTTTCAAATCTTAGTTACTTCCCACACCTATTTAGAAAAATAAATGCAACAAATATAAGCAGCTGTCAGAATGTGATGCTCAAAGAAAACTGATATCTTCACAAAAATAATGCAGTACAAAGCAATGGGCCCTTTGTAAATTACACATTTGTTAATTCCTGTTATTATGGTTTCTGTTGTTATATACTGTGAACTATGTACTGTACTATTGTTTACTATAGTTAATGTTGAAAGCCTGCACTTTTCTGCTTGAAATCTAAATAAACAACAACAAAAGCTATTTCTTTTCAATACAAATAAATACTTTTTGGTAAATACTTGTTATCAGTTCAGTTTGTTTGTTTAAGTGTGTTATACGGTGATAATAATTCCAGACTGTTCCCTCTGACTCAGTGGTGTTTACTTTGTTATCAGTTTCCCAGGTCGTGCTGATAAAGAGCTGGGCCCCTCAGCTGCAGCAGTTTATCACTATCGCCCTTTTTCACACTGCTTACATTGCATCAGAAACTTTCCTGTAAATTCACTTTACTTTCGTTCGTTTACTAACCAGATGTTTGAAAAGTGTAATAGTCCTGACCTGTAACAGCCCCTACCTGTTCTCTAACGAGTTTAAACTCATTTTAGCCGTCTACGTTAAAGGAAACTGTCATTTACTGCTCCCAAAAACCTATCCTTTGCCTTAGTTCTACTTAAATCCTGTTTATCCGCTTTAAAAACCGTTTCACGTCTTGTTTTTATCATTTAGCCGTCAGTGTGCAGTGTTTTTAGCAGTTAGCCGCACCCGCTAGCCCCACTCGTAGCCTTTTTTACTCAAAACAAGCGCGCGTTCGTTATTTCCTGGATTTAGAAAAGTACAATCATGATAAAATTTTTACTTGAGCAGGTCCCTGAACTGAGAAGACAAAATGTCAGCAGCGGGTCTGAAGGTACTGGTCCAGCTGCGAGACGGAGTCAGCCGCCGCCATCTTTACTGCCGCTCTACCGCGCATGCGCCGCAGAGAAGACGCTTTAAGCCAATGCGCGGTGAAATAATACAAATAAATAAAATACAAGTAAAATAAATACAAATAAATAAATACAGTAAAAAATACAAGTAATCATAAAATAAAATAATACAAAGAATTAAATTAACTCAAAAAAATAATACAAATAAAATAAATACAAATAAAATAAATACAATAAAATAATACAAATAAAAAATACAAATAAAATAAAAAAAATACAAGTAAAATAAATACAAATAAAATAAATACAAAATAAATAAATACAAGTAAAATAAATACAAATAAAATAAATACAAGTAAAATAAATACAAGTAATACTTAAATACAAATAAAATACTACAAATAAAATAAATAAAAATAAAATAATACAAGTAATATAATACAAATAAAATAAATAAAATAAAATAATACAATAATAAATAAAAATAAATAAATACAAGTACATAAATACAAATAAAATAATACAAATAAAATATACAAATTTAAAAATATCAATAAATAATAAAAACAAATTAATACAAACTAATAAAAATAAATAAAACAAATAAATAACATAAAATAAATAATACAAATAAATAAATACAAATAAAATAATACCAATTAAAAAATAATACAAAAAATAATAAAAACAAATTAAATTAAACTAATAAAAATAAATAAAACAAATAATAACAATAAAATTAAATAATACAAATAAAAAAACTAAAAAACTTTTAAGCACTGGACTCTCGGGCAAGCTGTGTGGTTGGTCTCCAACTATCTTTCTGACAGAACTCAAAGTGTTAAATGTGAAATCTCTGCTCAGATGTTCTTACCAGTTACTAGAGGCGTGCCACAGGGCTCTATTCTTGGCCCGCTCCTGTTTACTATTTATATAATGATGTGGGACATGATGTAAGAAATGCAATTGTCTTTTTTTATGCTGATGATATGATTATTTATTCTTTCGCATCCACACTGTTGAGCTGTCAACCATTTACAAAGTGCTTTTAATGTTGTCTGTAATACCTTTTCTGAATTGAAACTTTCTCTCAGTAAACAAAACTAAGTTATGCTATTCTCGAAAAGTAATAAGCTGCTAATCTTCCCCCGATAGTCAGCCTGGATCAGTCACTGGGTTGTTAATACTTTCAAATATTTGGGTATTTTTTGATGACTCATTGCACTTTAAGCCTCATGTTGACTCTCTTGTAAAAAAGTTTCCTTATGGGTTTTTATTTTAGAAATAAGTTATGTTTTTCTTTTTATGCAAGGAAGAAACTTGTTGCGCTACTTTCTTCCCAGTGCTGGACTCTGAGACCTTTTCTATCTGCATACCCAGGCCCACGCTGCGTTTGCTGAACTCTTTTTTTTCCCGGGACGTCCACGCTCCGACCGTCCCTGGTGTCAGGACAGAGAGCGGAAAATGTCTTTTCAGTATCGTGCTCCTACACTGGAACGATTTACAGAGGACCTTAAAACTACAAAATCTTGTCCCTTTGGATCATTTTGAGTCTATTTGAAAAACCTGAAGCTGCAGTCACTGCCACTGCTTTTAAATCTGTCTTTTATCTCATTGTTTTTAACTCTTATTTCTCTTTTATTATATTTTGTATGCAGTGTGGTTGTGTTGTTGACGCCTCTTGGCCAGGACTCCCTTGAAAAAGAGATCTTTGAATCTCAATGGGACTTTCCTGGTTAAGAATGGTTAATAAATAAATAAATAATAAAATAAAGAAAAAATAGAGAAAATAAAAAATAAAGAAAAATAGAAAAGAACAATAAAATGAACAAATAAAATATTCCATCTTTATTTAAATATGGTGTGACATTGTTTCTCATTTAGATTATAATGCGTTTGTCAACAGTGCATGCAGTTGGCTCAAACATAAATAAAGTTGAAATGAATTAAATATAGTAAAGAGTGACTTGACAAAGACAAAGCTCAGTGGAAACAGAGCTGTGCACCAGTTTTTAGATAATGACAAACTGTATGTAGAGAGCTTGTTGTTGATTGGTCAGTGCTTCCTGGAGTGGGCGGGGCTTCCTGGAGAGCAGAGGATCATGAACCAAGTTTTCTGAAGCCTCAGAAAACACCGGATTACTCAAACAGTGTGAATAATTTAATTCTCAATCTCCACAAATCCTATTTTATAGGTCAATTTAGCAACTGGTGATGACAGATCTGGATTTTATAATAAATACAAAAACATTTGTATTTGCTGTCTAAAAAATGTTTAAATGAATATTTTTATTTTGCTCCCTCTGAAATGAACGGCTACAATGTTAACTCAGTACCAGGCTGCGTGTGCAACTTTCTTATATTTTCACTCCTGGAAATTCTGTAGACATTTTTAAAATCAGAGGATTCCATTTCTGTTCACTGAGACTGAACCACAATGGAAATGAAATTGGTCACAGTGGCACAGTTTTACAAAAGCACTGGCAACGAAAGCGTTTGTTGCAAACCTGAGCTACTGTGACCACATTTCCTTCAAACAAGGTCACAGAAATAGTTTTGGTTCACAGAGCTCTTTAGTTTGGTTTGGTTGGAGTTCCACAGGACCACAGTTGCAGCCTGGTTTAGGTCTGGTCTGGATCTGGGTCTGGTCTTGGGTCTGGGCCTGGGTCGGGTCTGGATCTGGGTCTGGATCTGGTCTCTCCTCTTCCTCTCTGTTTTGTCCTTCTGTCCAGAGACTCGTCGTGTTCCTCGTTTGTCCCAGTGCTGTTGCCGTACTCCCCCACAGATCTGGCAGAAACGCATCCCTCTGGATCAGAATCATCGCTACTTCCTGATCCGTCTCTATTCCTGTCTCTCTGATGATGTCATTTCCTGTGGATCACCAGAACTTGGCCCGGTTCAGCAGCGAAGGCCGACTCTGGCCCCAGGTAAAACCGGTCTCGGACTTCGGGCTCCAGACCACTCCAGGGACTTTGAAAATGGATACAGCTGAAAAATAAAATACGTAGTAGTACTAGTAGTAATATTAGTAGTAGTGTAGTTAGTACTTACTGTCTGTGTATCTGGTGTACTCCTGGGGGCAAGAACTGAAGTACTTGTGCTGAAGTCCTTCCTCGGCCGAGATCCGGACTCTGGGGTCCGGTCTCGCAGGTTCTGGACCAGGTCTTCGGTTTTACTCGGCAGCTGCCCGAGTCTACAGAGACCACACAGAACTGGGTCAAAACCAGGACTAACCAGGTCAAGACCAGGTCCAGACCAGGTCCAGACCAGGTCAGACTAAAGGAGAGACTCTGACCTTTTCCAGACGGTCCTGAGAGGTCTGGTTCAGATCGGTCCAAAACTCTGAGACACCACAGCAGAGACCATGAGACCAGACTCTGGACTGGAACCAGACCAGACCCACGTTTACCCAGACAGACCAGACCAGACCCACATTTACCCAGACCAGACCAGCCAGACTCACATTTACCCAGACCAGCCAGACTCACATTTACCAGACCAGCCATCCCATTTACCCAGACCACAGACCAGCAACCACATTTACCCAGACCAGACGACAGCCAGACTCACATTTACCCAGACCAGACCAGACCAGACTCACATTTACCCAGACCAGACCAGACCAGACCCACGTTTACCCAGACCAGACCAGGCCAGACTCACATTTACCCAGACCAGACCAGACCAGACTCACATTTACCCAGACCGACCAGACCAGACCACATTTACCCAGACCAGACCAGACCCACTTTACCCAAACCAGACCAGACCAACCACATTTCCCGGACCAGACAGACCAGGCCACTCACATTTACCCAACCAGACCAGACCAACTCACATTTACCCAGACCAGACCAACTCACATTACCCGACCAGACCAGACCCACATTTACCAGACCGACCAGACCAGCCAGACTCACATTTACCCAGACCAACCAAACCAGGCCAGACTCACACATTTACCCATACCAGACCAGACTCACATTTACCCAGACCAGACCAGACCCACATTTACCCAGACCAGACCAACCAGACCAGACCCACGTTTACCCAGACCAGACCAGACCAGCCCACATTTACCCAGACCAGACCAACCAGGCCAGACTCACATTTCCCAGACCAACCAACCAGCTCACATTACCCAGACCTACCAGACTCACATTTACCCAACCAGACCAGACCCACATTTACCCAGACCAACACCAGACCGGCCAGACTCACATTTACCCAGCCAGACCAGACCAGACTCACATTTACCCATACCAGACCAAACTCACATTTACCAGACCGACCAGACCACATTCCCAGACCAGACCAACCAGGCCAGACTCATTTACCCAGACCAGACCAGACTCACATTTACCCAACCAGACCAACCCACCCCATTTACCAGACCACCAGACCAGGCCAGACTCACATTTACCCAGACCAGACCAGACCCACATTTACCCAGGCCAGACCAGACCAGACTCACATTTACCCAGACCAGACCAGACCCACATTTACCCAGACCAGACCAGACCAGGCCAGACTCACATTTACCCAGACCAGACCAGACTCACATTTACCCAGACCAGACCAGACCCACATTTACCCAGACCAGACCAGCCAGACCCCATTTACCCAACCAGACCAGACTCACATTACCAGACCAGACAGACCACATTTACCCAGACCAGACAGACCCACATTACCCAACCAGACCACCAGACCAGACCCAGACCAAGACCAGACCCACATTTACCCAGACCAGACCAGCCAGACCCACATTTACCCAGACCAGACCAGACTCACATTTACCCAGACCAGACCAGACCCACATTCCCAGACCAGACCCAGACAGACCAGACCCAACCAGACCAGACTCACATTTACCCAGACCAGACCAACCAGACCCAGACCAGACCAGACTCACATTTACCCAGACCAGACCAGACCAGACCAGACCAGTACCTGTGGAGTAGTTCGGCAGCAGAGAGACTCCAGGCCAGCTCTCCTCAGACGGGATTCCCAGGACCTGCATAAAACCAACCAAATCAAGACCAAATCAAGACCAGGACCAGACCAGACCCGACCAGGACCAGACCAGGACCAGACCAGGACCTGACCAACGACCAACCGACCAGGACCAGACCAGGACCAGACCAGGACAGACCAGGACCAGACCAGACCGACCAGACCTGACCAGACCAGACCAGACCAGACCAGGACCTGACCAGGACCAGACCAGGACCAGACCACAGGACCAGACCAGGACCTGACCAGGACCTAGACCAGGACCAGACCAGAACCACCAGGACCAGGACCTGACCAGGACCAGGACCAGGACCACAGAGTATTTCTGTCTCACAGTGAAAATCTTCTTCAGTTGCTCAGAGACATCAGAGACTCCAGGAAACGCCGCGCCCCCTGCGCATCTCCACCAAATACAGCCAGCCCCCCTGGACACAAGACCGGGTTAGTCCTGGTCAGGTCCTAGTTTAGACCCGTCCAGTCCTGGTCAGATACCACATGTCCAGGGCAGAGCTGTAGTCCGTGACCCCAGGAGGACTTCAGGAGGTCTGTACCAGACGTCACCACCTCAGAGGAGAAGGTCTGACAGGGGACGGACTTGGACCGGCCAGACCTGGACAGAACCGCAGACACGGGTTAGAGTCGGGCCTGGTCCGGTCCCGGTTTAGTCCTGGTCCGGTCCTCACCGAAGTCCCCCAGCTTGAGTTCTCCTAAGTAGCTGATGAGCAGGTTCTGGGTTTCAGGTCTCGGTGGAGGACTCTGTGTTGTGGACGTAACTCAGACCTCGCAGCAGCTGGAACTGGAACAGCTGCAGGGGACGAGGACAAGAGACAGGTCTGAGACAGGACAGAGGACAGAGACAGGTCTGAGGGACAGAGACAGAGACAGGACTGACCCTGACGTTGTGAGACTGCAGTCCTCCCGGGTGCTGCTGCAGATACTGGGACAGGTCTGTCTGCTGGAAACCAACACATCTGAGTATAGACAGGAGGTGTCTGGGGAGGGGGAGGTCTGGTCCAGGTCCCGGCTTGTGTGTGTCTTACGAGGTACTCGAAGACGAAGGTGAGCGCGTCCTGGGTGGGACGATGTCGTTGCAGCAGGACCACGTTGCTGTGTTTGAGTTTCCTGAGCAGCGACGCCTCCCTCATCGCCGTGAACGGGACGCCCTCCTGCACCGGAAGTCCGGATCTGCTTCAGGGCCACCAGCTGCCCGTTAATCCTGCGGGACCAAGACCAGGACCAGGACCAGACCAGGTCAGAGGGGGACCAGGACCAGGACCAGGACCATGACCAGGACCAGGGTCAGAGCGGGACTAAACCAGAACTAGTTATAACCTGGGATTTAGTTGAGTCTGTGGTCTCACCTGCTGACCTCCCTTGTAGTCCTGGTTAGACCTGGTTTAGACCTGGTTTAGTCCTGGTTTAGACCTGGTTTAGTCCTGGTTTAGTCCTGGTTTAGACACTGGTTTAGTCCTGTTTAGTCCTGGTTTAGACCTGGTTTAGACCTGTTTAGTCCTGGTTTAGACCTGGTTTAGTCCTGGTTTAGACCTGGTTTTAGACCTGGTTTAGACCCGGTCTTGGTCTCACCTGCTGTTCCTTTGTAGACCTGGGCGTAGGCTCCCTCTCCCAGTTTCTCCAGACTCAGGTAGGACTGGGCCGTCCCGAACTGAAGCCCGGTCTCTGTGGGTCAGAGGTCAGAGGTCAGGGGTCGGCGTTACCTGATGACATCACTACGTAACGGCCTTACCCAGGTGAACAGGTCCTGGGCGTTCATCCTTAGGGGTCGCTGTTGCTGCGTCCTCGCTGGACTCGGGACGTCCTGAGCTGGAGACTGTGGACCAGCGAGGGTCTGGACCGGACTGGGACCAGAGACACAGACCCGGACTTAGACCAGATCATGAACCAGGGACCAAGACCAAGACCAAGACCAAGACTCTCAGACCCAGACCCAGTGCAGACTCTGAGACTCCCTCTGTCCAGGTGAGTCCAGGTGAGTCCAGGTGTGTCCAGGTGAGTCCAGGGTGAGTCCAGGTGAGTCCTAGGTGAGTCCAGGTTTGTTCAGGTGAGTCAGGTGAGTCCAGGTGAGTCAGGTGAGTCCAGGTGAGTTCAGGTGAGTCCAGGCGAGTCCAGGTGAGTCCAGGCGAGTCCAGGTGAGTCCAGGTGTGTCCAGGTGAGTCCAGGTGTGTCCAGGTGAGTCCAGGCGAGTCCAGGTGAGTCCAGGCGAGTCCAGGTGAGTCCAGGTGTGTCCAGGTGAGTCCAGGTGTGTCCAGGTGAGTCCAGGTGAGTCCAGGTGAGTCCAGGTGAGTCCAGGTGAGTCCAGGTGAGTCCAGGTGTGTCCAGGTGAGTCCAGGTGAGTCCAGGTGTGTCCAGGTGAGTCCAGGTGAGTTCAGGTGAGTCAGGTGTGTCCAGGTGAGTTCAGGTGAGTCCAGGTGTGTCCAGGTGAGTCCAGGTGAGTCCAAGTGAGTCCAGGTGAGTCCAGGTGTGTCCAGGTGAGTCCAGGTGAGTCCAGGTGAGTCCAAGGTGAGTCCAGGTGAGTCCAGGTGTGTCCAGGTGTGTTCAGGTGAGTCCAGGTGTGTCCAGGTGAGTCCAGGTGTGTCCAGGTGTGTTCAGGTGTGTCCAGGTGAGTCCAGGTGTGTCCAGGTGAGTCTAGGTGAGTCCAAGTGTGTCCAGGGGAGTCCAGGTGTGTCCAGGTGAGTCCAGGTTTGTCCAGGTGAGTCCAGGTGAGTCCAAGTGAGTCCAGGTGAGTCCAGGTGTGTCCAGTGTGTTCAGGTGAGTCCAGGTGTGTCCAGGTGAGTCCAGGTGTGTCCAGGTGTGTTCAGGTGTGTCAGTGAAGTCCAGTGTGTCCAGGTGAGTCCAGGTGAGTCCAAGTGTGTCCAGGGGAAGTCCAGGTGTGTTCGAGGTGTGTCCGAGGTGAGTCCAAGTGTGTCCAGGTGTGTCCAGGTGAAGTCCAGGTGAGTCCAGGTGTGTCCAGGTGAGTCCAGGTGTGTTCAGTTGTGTCCAGGTGAGTCCAAGGTGTGTCCAGGTGTAGTCCAGGTGAGTCCAAGTGTGTCCAGGGGAGTCCAGTGGGTTCAGGTGTGTCCAGGTGAGTCCAAGTGTGTCCATGTGTGTCCAGTGAGTCCAGGTGAGTCCAGGTGTGTCCAGGTGTAGTCCAGGTGTGTCCAGGTGTGTCCAGGTGTGGCCAGGTGAGGTCCAGGTGAAGTCCAGGTGTGTTCAGGTGTGTCAGTGTGTCCAGGTTTGGGGAAGTCCAGGTGTGTTCAGGGTGTGTCCAGGTGTGTCCAGGTGAGTCAGGTGTGTCCAGGTGAGTCCAGGCGAGTTCAGTTGTGTCAGGTGAGTCCAGGTGTGTCCAGGTGAGTCCAGGTTAGTCCAGGTGGAGTCCAGGTGAGTCCAAGTGTGTCCAGGTGAGTCCAGGTGTGTTCGGGTGTGTCCAGGTGAGTCCAGGTGTGTTCAGGTGTGTCCAGGTGAGTCCAGGTGAGTTCAGGTGAGTTCAGGTGAGTCCAGGTGAGTCCAGGTGAGTCAGGTGAGTCCAGGTGAGTCCAGGTGTGTCCAGGTGAGTCCAGGTGAGTTCAGGTGAGTCCAGGTGTGTCCAGGTGTGTTCAGGTGTGTCCAGGTGTGTCCAGGCGAGTCCAGGTGAGTTCAGGTGAGTCCAGGTGAGGTCCAGGTGTGTCCAGGTGAGTCCAGTGAGTTCAGGTGAGTCCAGGTGTGTCCAGGTGTGTCAGGTGTGTCCAGGTGAGTCCAGGTGTGTCCAGGTGAGTCCAGGTGAGTCCAGGCGAGTCCAGGTGAGTTCAGGTGAGTCCAGGTGAGTCCAGGTGTGTCCAGGTGAGTCCAGGTGAGTTCAGGTGAGTTCAGGTGTGTCCAGGTGTGTTCAGGTGTGTCCAGGTGAGTCCAGGTGTGTCCAGGTGAGTCCAGGTGAGTTCAGGTGAGTCCAGGTGAGTCCAGGTGTGTCCAGGTGAGTCCAGGTGAGTCCAGGTGAGTCCAGGTGTGTCCAGGTGAGTCCAGGTGAGTTCAGGTGTGTCAGGCGAGTCCAGGTGAGTCCAGGTGAGTCCAGGTGAGTTCAGGTGAGTCCAGGTGAGTCCAGGTGAGTTCAGGTGTGTCCAGGTGTGTTCAGGTGAGTCCAGGTGAGTCCAGGTGAGTCCAGGTGTGTCCAGGTGAGTCCAGGGTGTGTCCAGGTGTGTCCAGGTGAGTCCAGGTGAGTCCAGGGTGTGTCCAGGCGAGTCCAGGTGAGTTCAGGTGAGTCCAGGTGAGTCCAGGTGAGTCCAGGTGGGTCCAGGCGAGTCCAGGTGAGTTCAGGTGAGTCCAGGTGAGTCCAGGTGAGTCCAGGTGTGTCCAGGTGAGTCCAGGTGTGTTCAGGTGAGTTCAGGTGAGTCCAGGTGTGTCCAGGTGTGTTCAGGTGAGTTCAGGTGAGTCCAGGTTGTCCAGGTGAGTCCAGGTGAGTCCAGGTGTGTCCAGGCGAGTCCAGGTGAGTCCAGGTGAGTCCAGGTGAGTCCAGGTGTGTCCAGGTGAGTCCAGGTGTGTCCAGGTGAGTCCAGGTGTAGTTTATGGTTTGAGGCCAGTGGTAAACAACACAAACAGAAACGTAAACACAACTCTGGATCTCAGACCAACAACTTTACTGTAAACAAAATGTTTTGAAGTTTAACAAAGAAAAGTAACAAAAGTAAAAAGTGGAAGAGTAAAAGTGAAAGTGAAGCAGCCTCTGTAGAAGCTGCACTTTCTTCTTCACAGGTTTCTCTCAGTAAATCCTGAGCTGCTGCCCCCTGCAGGCCAGGTTTGTTACTGCGTTGTCCCAAAGCACACAAGACACCTGTCCCACTTTAGGATGTCCTGCAGCCATGTTGTCCTCTGTCCCTCTGTCCCTCTGTCCCTCTGTCCTCTGTCCTTCTGTCCCTCTGTCCTCTGTCCTTTGTCCTCTGTCCTCTGTCCTCTGTCCCTCTGTCCTCTGTCCTCTGTCCCTCTGTCCTTTGTCCTCTGTCCCTCTGATTAAGATGATGTCCCTCTTTTTGAGTTAAGCTCGGGGTCAGGTCCTGGGGTAAAAGGTAAAGTAAATATTTGTGAGCGTCCTGTCTCTGGGTGAATATTTGTTTGTTTGTTTGTTTGTTTGTTTGTTTGTTGTCGCCTGGAGCTGGGAGCGGGGGTGGATTATTTTGAGAAAATGCAGACTGAGAGCTTACATCTTTGTCTGTTCTCAGTAAAGTATGAGACTGTTGTTGTTTGTGACAGAACCAGCCGCTGGCTCAGTGAGAGCTAAAACTACATTTGTTTATCCAAACATTGTTTCTCGAGTTTGTCCCAACAAATCATAAAAGTGGCCCCAGGCTGAGTTGTTTGTGAGTGGCCCTGCAGACCTGAGACTGCACACACAGCTGAGGTCTGAGCTGAGACTCAGCTCCTTCCTGTGTCTGTGGTTTCAGCGCTAACTTCATTAACCTGAAGATAACTGCACAGGAACAGCAGCAACACCTCCACAGGAAACCAACCACAGGTCTAAACCTGGTCTAAACCTGGTCTAAACCAGGTCTAAACCTGGTCTAAACCTGGTCTACACCTGGTCTAAACCTGGTCTAAACCAGGTCTAAACCTGGTCTAAACCAGGACTAAACCTGGTCTAAACCTGGTCTAAACCTGGTCTAAACCTGGTCTAAACCTGGTCTAAACCTGGTCTAAACCTGGTCTAAACCAGGTCTAAACCTGGTCTAAACCTGGTCTAAACCTGGTCTGAACCTGGCCTAAACCTGGTCTAAACCTGGTCTGAACCTGGTCTAAACCAGGTCTAAACCTGGTCTAAACCTGGTCTAAACCAGGTCTAAACCTGGTCTGAACCTGGCCTAAACCTGGTCTAAACCTGGTCTGAACCAGGTCTAAACCTGGTCTAAACCAGGTCTAAACCAGGTCTAAACCAGGTCTAAACCAGGACTAAACCAGGTCTAAACCAGGACTGAACCAGGACTAAACCAGGTCTAAACCAGGTCTAAACCAGGACTAAATCAGGACTGGACCAGGACTAAACCAGGTCTAAACCAGGTCTAAACCTGGTCTAAACCAGGTCTAAACCAGGTCTAAACCAGGTCTAAACCAGGTCTAAACCAGGTCTAAACCAGGACTAAACCAGGTCTAAACCAGGACTAACCTGGTCTAAACCTGGTCTAAACCTGGTCTAAACCTGGTCTAAACCAGGACTAAACCTGGTCTAAACCTGGTCTAAACCTGGTCTAAACCAGGACTAAACCTGGTCTAAACCTGGTCTAAACCTGGTCTAAACCAGGACTAAACCTGGTCTAAACCTGGTCTAAACCTGGTCTAAACCAGGTCTAAACCAGGTCTAAACCTGGTCTAACCTGGTCTAAACCTGGTCTGAACCTGGCCTAAACCTGGTCTAAACCTGGTCCTGAACCTGGTCTAAACCAGGTCTAAACCTGGTCTAAACCTGGTCTAAACCAGGTCTAAACCTGGTCTGAACCTGGCCTAAACCTGGTCTAAACCTGGTCTAAACCTGGTCTAAACCAGGTCTAAACCTGGTCTGAACCTGGCCTAAACCTGGTCTAAACCTGGTCTGAACCAGGTCTAAACCTGGTCTAAACCAGGTCTAAACCAGGTCTAAACCAGGTCTAAACCAGGACTAAACCAGGTCTAAACCAGGACTGAACCAGGACTAAACCAGGTCTAAACCAGGTCTAAACCAGGACTAAACCAGGACTGGACCAGGACTAAACCAGGTCTAAACCAGGTCTAAACCAGGTCTAAACCAGGTCTAAACCAGGACTAAACCTGGTCTAAACCTGGTCTAAACCTGGTCTAAACCTGGTCTAAACCAGGACTAAACCTGGTCTAAACCTGGTCTAACCTGGTCTAAACCAGGACTAAACCTGGTCTAAACCTGGTCTAAACCTGGTCTAAAACCAGGACTAAACCTGGTCTAAACCTGGTCTAAACCAGGACTAAACCTGGTCTAAACCTGGTCTAAACCTGGCCTAAACCTGGTCTAAACCTGGTCTGAACCTGGTCTAAACCAGGTCTAAACCTGGTCTAAACCAGGTCTAAACCTGGTCTGAACCTGGCCTAAACCAGGTCTAAACCTGGTCTAAACCTGGTCTAAAACCTGGTCTGAACCTGGTCTGAACCTGGTCTAAACCAGGTCTAAACCTGGTCTAAACCTGGTCTAAACCAGGTCTAAACCTGGTCTAAACCTGGTCTAAACCTGGCCTAAACCTGGTCTAAACCTGGTCTGAACCTGGTCTAAACCAGGTCTAAACCTGGTCTAAACCAGGTCTAAACCTGGTCTGAACCTGGCCTAAACCAGGTCTAAACCTGGTCTGAACCAGGTCTAAACCAGGTCTAAACCAGGTCTAAACCAGGTCTAAACCTGGCCTAAACCAGGTCTAAACCTGGTCTGAACCTGGCCTAAACCTGGTCTAAACCTGGTCTAAACCAGGTCTAAACCAGGTCTAAACCTGGTCTAAACCTGGTCTAAACCTGGCCTAAACCTGGTCTAAACCTGGTCTGAACCTGGTCTAAACCAGGTCTAAACCTGGTCTAAACCAGGTCTAAACCTGGTCTGAACCTGGCCTAAACCTGGTCTAAACCTGGTCTGAACCAGGTCTAAACCTGGTCTAAACCAGGTCTAAACCAGGTCTAAACCAGGTCTAAACCAGGACTAAACCAGGTCTAAACCAGGACTGAACCAGGACTAAACCAGGTCTAAACCAGGTCTAAACCAGGACTAAACCAGGACTGGACCAGGACTAAACCAGGTCTAAACCAGGTCTAAACCAGGTCTAAACCAGGACTAAACCAGGTCTAAACCAGGTCTAAACCAGGTCTGAAACCAGGTCTGAACCAGGTCTAAACCAGGTCTAAACCAGGTCTAAACCAGGACTAAACCAGGACTGGACCAGGACTAAACCAGGTCTTAACCAGGTCTAAACCAGGTCTGAACCAGGTCTAAACCAGGACTAACCTCCGCTGAAGTTAACTCCTCCACTTCTTCTTCTTCTTCTTTCTCTGCTTCTGCTTCATTTTCTTCTTCTTCTGTTTGTCTCTGGCACCAGCAGCTCCTCAGACCCCAGACCCACTTTTCCATCTGCACCAGACCTGCTCTAGACCTGGTTTAGTCCTGGTTTAGTCCTGGTTTAGTCCTGGTTTAGTCCTGGTTCAGACCAGTATCTTCATTCCTCTTTTGGTCTTGTTTTGGTCCAGAGCAGTCAGGTCTGGACTCATGACTGGTCTCATGACTCTGAACAGCAGCTCATTCACAGCACTGTGACATCATCAGGACCAAAACCAGGACTAAACCAGGACTAAACCAGGTCTAAACCAGGACTAAACCAGGTCTAAACCAGGTCTAAACCAGGACTAAACCAGGTCTAAACCAGGACTAAACCAGGACTAAACCAGGTCTAAACCAGGACTAAACCAGGTCTAAACCAGGACTAAACCAGGACTAAACCAGGACTAAACCAGGTCTAAACCTGGTCTAAACCAGGACTAAACCAGGACTAAACCAGGACTAAACCAGGACTAAACCAGGTCTAAACCTGGTCTAAACCAGGACTAAACCAGGACTAAACCAGGTCTAAACCTGGTCTAAACCAGGACTAAACCAGGACTAAACCAGGACTGGACCAGGACTAAACCAGGACTAAACCAGGTCTAAACCAGGACTAAACCAGGTCTAAACCAGGTCTAAACCAGGACTAAACCAGGTCTAAACCAGGTCTAAACCAGGACTAAACCAGGACTAAACCAGGACTAAACCAGGTCTAAACCAGGACTAAACCAGGTCTAAACCTGGTCTAAACCAGGACTAAACCAGGACTAAACCAGGACTAAACCAGGACTAAACCAGGTCTAAAACCTGGTCTAAACCAGGACTAAACCAGGACTAAACCAGGTCTAAACCAGGACTAAACCAGGTCTAAACCAGGTCTAAACCAGGTCTAAACCAGGACTAAACCAGGACTAAACCAGGTCTAAACCTGGTCTAAACCAGGACTAAACCAGGACTAAACCAGGACTAAACAGGTCTAAACCAGGTCTAAACCAGGACTAAACCAGGACTAAACCAGGACTAAACCAGGTCTAAACCTGGTCTAAACCAGGACTAAACCAGGACTAAACCAGGACTAAACCAGGACTAAACCAGGTCTAAACCTGGTCTAAACCAGGACTAAACCAGGACTAAACCAGGTCTAAACCTGGTCTAAACCAGGACTAAACCAGGACTAAACCAGGACTAAACCAGGTCTAAACCAGGACTAAACCAGGACTGGACCAGGACTAAACCAGGACTAAACCAGGTCTAAACCAGGACTAAACCAGGTCTAAACCAGGTCTAAACCAGGACTAAACCAGGTCTAAACCAGGTCTAAACCAGGACTAAACCAGGTCTAAACCAGGACTAAACCAGGACTAAACCAGGTCTAAACCAGGACTAAACCAGGTCTAAACCTGGTCTAAACCAGGACTAAACCAGGACTAAACCAGGACTAAACCAGGTCTAAACCTGGTCTAAACCAGGACTAAACCAGGACTAAACCAGGACTAAACCAGGACTAAACCAGGTCTAAACCTGGTCTAAACCAGGACTAAACCAGGACTAAACCAGGTCTAAACCTGGTCTAAACCAGGACTAAACCAGGACTAAACCAGGACTAAACCAGGTCTAAACCAGGTCTAAACCAGGACTGGACCAGGACTAAACCAGGACTGGACCAGGACTAAACCAGGTCTAAACCAGGACTGGACCAGGACTAAACCTGTCCCTGTCCCTGTCTCTGTCCCTGTCCCTGTCCCTGTCCCTGTCTCTGTCTCTGTCTCTGACTCTGTCTCTGTCTCTGTCCCTGTCTCTGTCCCTGTCCCTGTCTCTGTCCCTGTCCCTGTCTCTGTCTCTGTCTCTGTCTCTGTCCCTGTCTCTGTCTCTGTCTCTGTCTCTGTCCCTGGTGCCTGGGACCTGGTTCAGAGCAGAACTGTGCTGAGAAACCACAGTAACCACACCTGAGGGAACATTCATGTGTTCACTCCACCTGAGGGAACATTCATGTGTTCACTCCACCTGAGGGAACATTCATGTGTTCACTCCACCTGAGGGAACATTCATGTGTTCACACCACCTGAGGGAACATTCATGTGTTCACTCCACCTGAGGGAACATTCATGTGTTCACGCCACCTGAGGGAACATTCATGTGTTCACACCACCTGAGGGAACATTCATGTGTTCACACCACCTGAGGGAACATTCATGTGTTCACACCACCTGAGGGAACATTCATGTGTTCACGCCACCTGAGGGAACATTCATGTGTTCACTCCACCTGAGGGAACATTCATGTGTTCACTCCACCTGAGGGAACATTCATGTGTTCACGCCCACAGAGCTGTGGGTGTTGCTGACATGTTTATTGCACAGAGATCTGCTGTAGGAAAAACACTCCTTTACTTTCTCTCATTTTTATTGTTTGAAAGTCAGCTTCAGCAGGTTTCCAACATCGCCGCTGCTCAAACTCAAAGTGCTTCACAGGAAAAAAGGAAAATGAATCAAAAACTCACAGTGCAGCAGAAAAACATGGAAATAAACCAAAGACAAACAAATAAACACAAGTTCAGCTCAAAAAACTGGGTTTAGTGCAGAAGATTATCATTCACTGCTTCATTCTTCTGTGGTCACACATTCACTCACTCACCTTCTCATGCTCACCCTGTCACCCCCTCACCCTCTCACCCCCTCACCCTCCCCCTCTCACCCTGTCACCCCCTCACCCTCTCACCCCCTCACCCCCTCACCCTCTCACCCTCCCCCTCTCACCCTCTCACCCCCTCACCCTCCTCACCCTGTCACCCCCTCACCCTCTCACCCTGTCACCCTCCCCCTCTCACCCTGACACCCTCTCACCCTCTCACCCCCTCACCCTGTCACCCTCTCACCCCCTCACCCCGTCACCCTCTCACTCTCACCCCCTCACCCTCTCCCCCCCTCACCCTCTCCCCCCCTCACCCTCTCACCCTCTCCCCCCCTCACCCTCTCCCCCTCTCACCCCCTCACCCTCTCCCCCCCTCACCCTCTCCCCCTCTCACCCCTCACCCTCTCCCCCTCTCACCCTCTCACCCTGTCACCCCCTCACCCTCTCACCCTCTCACCCCGTCACCCTCCCCCTCTCACCCCCTCACCCTGTCACCCTCTCACCCCCTCACCCCGTCACCCTCTCACTCTCACCCCCTCACCCTCTCCCCCCCTCACCCTCTCACCCTCTCCCCCCCTCACCCTCTCACCCTCTCCCCCTCTCCCCCTCTCACCCTGTCACCCCCTCACCCCCTCCTCCCCCTGTCACCCTCTCACCCCCTCTCCCCCTGTCACCCTCTCACCCCCTCTCCCCCTGTCACCCTCTCACCCCCTCTCCCCCTGTCACCCTCTCACCCCCTCTCACCCCGTCACCCTCTCACTCTCACCCCCTCACCCTCTCCCCCCCTCACCCTCTCACCCTCTCCCCCCCTCACCCTCTCACCCTCTCCCCCTCTCCCCCTCTCACCCCTCACCCCCTCTCCCCCTGTCACCCTCTCACCCCCTCTCCCCCTGTCACCCTCTCACCCCCTCTCCCCCTGTCACCCTCTCACCCCCTCTCCCCCTGTCACCCTCTCACCCCCTCTCACCCTCTCACCCTCTCACCCCCTCACCCTCTCACCCTCTCCCCCTCTCCCCCTCTCACCCCCTCACCCCTCTCACCCTCTCACCCTCTCACCCCCTCTCCCCCTGTCACCCTCTCACCCCCTCTCCCCCTGTCACCCTCTCACCCCCTCTCACCCTCTCACCCTCTCACCCCCTCACCCTCTCCCCCTGTCACCCTCTCACCCTGTCACCCTGTCACCCCCCCTCACCCCCTCACCCTCTCCCCCTGTCACCCTCTCACCCCCTCTCACCCTCTCACCCTCTCACCCCCTCACCCTCTCCCCCTGTCACCCTCTCACCCTGTCACCCTGTCACCCCCCCTCACCCCCTCACCCTCTCACCCTGTCACCTGGATGTAAACGTGTGAATAAATAGTAAGAACATTTCTATCTCAGTCGTTAGCAGAGTCCGTTCTGGACTGGACTCGGTCTCGGGAGCTGAGCCTTGGAGTAGATGCACTCAGAAGGTCCAGGTCTGGGTCCAGGTCTGGGTCCAGGTCTGGGTCCAGGTCTGGGTCCAGGTCTGGGTCCAGGTCTGGGTCCAGGTCTGGGTCCACCTCTGGGTCGAGGACTGGATCCAGGTCCAGGTCTGGGCCCAGGAGAGGTTCTGGGAGAAGGTCTGGGGTCTGGTCTGAGCTGGATCTCCTCGTACTGAAACACAGCGGCAGAGTGGTTAGCCTC
>CM036261.1:365224-412898 GCA_020698575.1 Bostrychus sinensis | reverse complement strand
TAGCAGCAGGGGCTTGTGGGTAATGTAGTTGTATATTATATAGGCTCTGTATGTTTAAGCCGCAGGGGCTTGTGGGTAATGTAGTTGTATATTATATAGGCTCTGTATGTTTTAGCAGCAGAGACTTGTGGGTAATGTAGTTGTATATTATATAGGCTCTGTATGTTTAAGCCGCAGGGGCTTGTGGGTAATGTAGTTGTATATTATATAGGCTCTGTATGTTTTAACAGCGGGGGCTTGTGGGTAATGTAGTTGTATATTGTATAGGCTCTGTATGTTTTAGCAGCAGGGGCTTGTGGGTAATGTAGTTGTATATTATATTGGCTCTGTATGTTTAAGCAGCAGAGGCTTGTGGGTAATGTAGTTGTATATTATATAGGCTCTGTATGTTTTAGCAGCAGGGGCTTGTGGGTAATGTAGTTGTATATCTTTAGAATAGGTTTATTTGAGTGAGGCCTGAAGCTCGCTGCCTCCTCACAACTTTACACTGCTGCTCTGATATCAACAAGGCTTTAAATGAAACTGAGAGTGTCCAGGTGTTGGATATGAGTCACAGCAATAATAAATCATCTTTTTGAGAATAGGCTCATGGTCATAGATTCATTTAGGCCTAAACAAACACAAGTGTCTTGCTCTGATGATAAAAGTGTGTGAGAGCAGTGTGAAGGAAACAGGAGAGCGTTTACAAACTGTCACAATACTTTTATTAAACATTACTTCAAACAAACGCGAGCGCTGTCCTTCCAACGAGACGCTGATCTGAGGCTCCTTGCTGTTCGGCCGCCTAACGTCTGAGGGCATTGTGGGTAATGTAGTTTATTCTGCAGGGGATAACTATGGGCCTGAGGCAGAGCACACTCAGGACAGATGTTAGACTGACGCCTTGATGGAGAATAAAAGTTTAGGATTCATTAAACCTTTGGGGAGGTTCTTGGACAGTGGTTGTATTTTGTGTATAAGCAGGGGATTGTGGGTAATGTAGTCTGTCTTCTTTCTCTTTTCCCAGGGAATTGTGGGAAACCTGGCCAGTGGTAAATCTGCTCTGGTGCACAGATATCTGACAGGAACATACGTCCAGGAGGAGTCTCCAGAAGGTAACACAACCTTAACCTCTGACCCCTCTGTGACCTCTCTGTGACTTCCCTGTGACCTCTCTGTGACCCCTCTCTGTGACCCCTCTCTGTGACCTCTCTCTGACCTCCCTGTGACCTCTCTGTGACCTCTCTGTGACCTCTCTGTGACCTCTCTGTGACCTCCCTGTGACCTCCCTGTGACCTCTCTGTGACCTCTCTGTGACCTCTCTGTGACCTCCCTGTGACCTCCCTGTGACCTCTCTGTGACCTCTCTGTGACCTCTCTGTGACCTCTCTGTGACCTCTGTCTGTAAATGGATGAAGTTCTGCTGTGCTTCATTCATTTTACATAAAACACATTTCTGCAAAACAAAACTGAATTAAACATGAGACTAAAGAAGAACTGGGGCAGGACTGGTCTGGACTTGGTTTAGTCCTGGTTTAGTCCTGGTTTAGTCCTGGTTTAGTCCTGGTTTAGTCCTGGTTTAGACCTGGTTTAGTCCTGGATTGGTCCAGAAATGTCTCTGTGTTACTGTAGCAGAGTGGTTAGCCTCATGTCTCTGTGTTACTGTAGCAGAGTGGTTAGCCTCATGTCTCTGTGTTACTGTAGCAGAGTGGTTAGCCTCATGTCTCTGTGTTACTGTAGCAGAGTGGTTAGCCCTCATGTCTCTGTGTTACTGTAGCAGAGTGGTTAGCCTCATGTCTCTGTGTTACTGTAGCAGAGTGGTTAGCCTCATGTCTCTGTGTTACTGTAGCAGAGTGGTTAGCCTCATGTCTCTGTGTTACTGTAGCAGAGTGGTTAGCCTCATGTCTCTGTGTTACGTAGCCAGAGTGGTTAGCCTCATGTCTCTGTGTTACTGTAGCAGAGTGGTTAGCCTCATGTCTCTGTGTTACTGTAGCAGAGTGGTTAGCCTCATGTCTCTGTGTTACTGTGCAGAGTGGTTAGCCTCATGTCTCTGTGTTACTTGTAGCAGAGTGGTTAGCCTCATGTCTCTGTGTTACTGTAGCAGAGTGGTTAGCCTCATGTCTCTGTGTTACTGTAGCAGAGTGGTTAGCCCTCATGTCTCTGTGTTACTGTAGCAGAGTGGTTAGCCTCATGTCTCTGTGTTACTGTAGCAGAGTGGTTAGCCTCATGTCTCTGTGTTACTGTAGCAGAGTGGTTAGCCCTCATGTCTCTGTGTTACTGTAGCAGAGTGGTTAGCCTCATGTCTCTGTGTTACTGTAGCAGAGTGGTTAGCCTCATGTCTCTGTGTTACTGTAGCAGAGTGGTTAGCCTCATGTCTCTGTGTTACTGTAGCAGAGTGGTTAGCCTCATGTCTCTGTGTTACTGTAGCAGAGTGGTTAGCCTCATGTCTCTGTGTTACTGTAGCAGAGTGGTTAGCCTCATGTCTCTGTGTTACTGTAGCAGAGTGGTTAGCCTCATGTCTCTGTGTTACTGTAGCAGAGTGGTTAGCCTCATGTCTCTGTGTTACTGTAGCAGAGTGGTTAGCCTCATGTCTCTGTGTTACTGTAGCAGAGTGGTTAGCCTCATGTCTCTGTGTTACTGTAGCAGAGTGGTTAGCCCTCATGTCTCTGTGTTACTGTAGCAGAGTGGTTAGCCTCATGTCTCTGTGTTACTGTAGCAGAGTGGTTAGCCTCATGTCTCTGTGTTACTGTAGCAGAGTGGTTAGCCTCATGTCTCTGTGTTACTGTAGCAGAGTGGTTAGCCTCATGTCCTCTGTGTTACTGTAGCAGAGTGGTTAGCCTCATGTCTCTGTGTTACTGTAGCAGAGTGGTTAGCCTCATGTCTCTGTGTTACTGTAGCAGAGTGGTTAGCCTCATGTCTCTGTGTTACTGCGGCAGAGTGGTTAGGCCTCATGTCTCTGTGTTACTGTAGCAGAGTGGTTAGCCTCATGTCTCTGTGTTACTGTAGCAGAGTGGTTAGCCTCATGTCTCTGTGTTACTGTAGGCAGAGTGGTTAGCCTCATGTCTCTGTGTTACTGTAGCAGAGTGGTTAGCCTCATGTCTCTGTGTTACTGTAGCAGAGTGGTTAGCCCTCATGTCTGTGTTACTGTAGCAGAGTGGTTAGCCCTCATGTCTCTGTGTTACTGTAGCAGAGTGGTTAGCCTCATGTCTCTGTGTTACTGTAGCAGAGTGGTTAGCCTCATGTCTCTGTGTTACTGTAGCAGAGTGGTTAGCCTCATGTCTCTGTGTTACTGTAGCAGAGTGGTTAGCCTCATGTCTCTGTTACTGTAGCAGAGTGGTTAGCCTCATGTCTCTGTGTTACTGTAGCAGAGTGGTTAGCCTCATGTCTCTGTGTTACTGTAGCAGAGTGGTTAGCCTCATGTCTCTGTGTTACTGTAGGCAGAGTGGTTAGCCTCATGTCTCTGTGTTACTGTAGCAGAGTGGTTAGCCTCATGTCTCTGTTACTGTAGCAGAGTGGTTAGCCTCATGTCTCTGTGTTACTGTAGCAGAGTGGTTAGCCTCATGTCTGTGTGTTACTGTAGCAGAGTGGTTAGCCTCATGTCTCTGTGTTACTGTAGCAGAGTGGTTAGCCTCATGTCTCTGTGTTACTGTAGCAGAGTGGTTAGCCTCATGTCTGTGTGTTACTGTAGCAGAGTGGTTAGCCTCATGTCTCTGTGTTACTGTAGCAGAGTGGTTAGCCTCATGTCTCTGTGTTACTGTAGCAGAGTGGTTAGCCTCATGTCTCTGTGTTACTGTAGCAGAGTGGTTAGCCCTCATGTCTCTGTGTTACTGTAGCAGAGTGGTTAGCCTCATGTCTCTGTGTTACTGTAGCAGAGTGGTTAGCTCATGTCTCTGTGTTACTGTAGCAGAGTGGTTAGCCTCATGTCTCTGTGTTACTGTAGCAGAGTGGTTAGCCACTCATGTCTCTGTGTTACTGTAGCAGAGTGGTTAGCCTCATGTCTCTGTGTTACTGTAGCAGAGTGTTAGCCTCATGTCTCTGTGTTACTGTAGCAGAGTGGTTAGCCTCATGTCTCTGTGTTACTGTAGCAGAGTGGTTAGCCTCATGTCTCTGTGTTACTGTAGCAGAGTGGTTAGCCTCATGTCTCTGTGTTACTGTAGCAGAGTGGTTAGCCTCATGTCTGTGTTACTGCGGCAGAGTGGTTAGCCTCATGTCTCTGTGTTACTGTAGCAGAGTGGTTAGCCTCATGTCTCTGTGTTACTGTAGCAGAGTGGTTAGCCTCATGTCTCTGTGTTACTGTGGCAGAGTGGTTAGCCTCATGTCTCTGTGTTATTGTGGCAGAGTGGTTAGCCCTCATGTCTCTGTGTTACTGTAGCAGAGTGGTTAGCCTCATGTCTCTGTGTTACTGTAGCAGAGTGGTTAGCCCTCATGTCTCTGTGTTACTGTAGCAGAGTGGTTAGCCTCATGTCTCTGTGTTACTGTAGCAGAGTGGTTAGCCTCATGTCTCTGTGTTACTGTAGCAGAGTGGTTAGCCCTCATGTCTCTGTGTTACTGTAGCAGAGTGGTTAGCCTCATGTCTCTGTGTTACTGTAGCAGAGTGGTTAGCCTCATGTCTCTGTGTTACTGTAGCAGAGTGGTTAGCCTCATGTCTCTGTTACTGTAGCAGAGTGGTTAGCCTCATGTCTCTGTGTTACTGTAGCAGAGTGGTTAGCCTCATGTCTCTGTGTTACTGTAGCAGAGTGGTTAGCCCTCATGTCTCTGTGTTACTGTAGCAGAGTGGTTAGCCTCATGTCTCTGTGTTACTGTAGCAGAGTGGTTAGCCTCATGTCTCTGTGTTACTGTAGCAGAGTGGTTAGCCTCATGTCTCTGTGTTACTGTAGCAGAGTGGTTAGCCTCATGTCTCTGTTACTGTAGCAGAGTGGTTAGCCTCATGTCTCTGTGTTACTGTAGCAGAGTGGTTAGCCTCATGTCTCTGTGTTACTGTAGCAGAGTGGTTAGCCTCATGTCTCTGTGTTACTGTAGCAGAGTGGTTAGCCTCATGTCTCTGTGTTACTGTAGCAGAGTGGTTAGCCTCATGTCTCTGTTACTGTAGCAGAGTGGTTAGCCTCATGTCTCTGTGTTACTGTAGCAGAGTGGTTAGCCTCATGTCTGTGTGTTACTGTAGCAGAGTGGTTAGCCTCATGTCTCTGTGTTACTGTAGCAGAGTGGTTAGCCTCATGTCTCTGTGTTACTGTAGCAGAGTGGTTAGCCTCATGTCTCTGTGTTACTGTAGCAGAGTGGTTAGCCTCATGTCTGTGTGTTACTGTAGCAGAGTGGTTAGCCTCATGTCTCTGTGTTACTGTAGCAGAGTGGTTAGCCTCATGTGATCTTATTGAACATTTATGTAAACATCCACAGTGCAGGATGCTAACGACCGAGGCTAACGACCAGGAGCTAATCACTGTGAAGTCTGGTGGCGGGGCATCAGGGTTTGGGGCTGCTCTGCTGCCTCAGGGCCTGGACGACTCGCTATCATCAACAACAAAATGAATTCCCAAGTTTTATCAGGAAACCTAAGCCACCTGTCCACACCTGAAGCTCAGCAGAGGAGGGGCCACAGGACACTGCCCCAGACAGAAGCATCAACAACAGAAGAAGCTCCGCCTCTGGAGGGGCCCAGGGCCCTGACCTCAGCCCGACTCAGATGCTGAGGCCTGACTCCCACCACATCCCAGGAATATTCCTGACACATCCCAGGAATATTCCTGACACATCCCAGGAATATTCCTCAACTTACACAGGTTTGTAAAGAGGAATGGTCCAAAGCAGCTCTGATCTTCACTGCAGAAAAACATGAAAACACACACACACACACACATATATATATATATGTGTGTATATATACTTATATGTGTGTATATATACTTATATGTGTGTATATATACTTATATGTGTGTATATATACCTTTATGTGTGTATTTATATATATACACACAGACACATATATATATACTTATATGTGTGTATATATACTTATATGTGTGTATTTATATATATACACACAGACACATATATATACTTATGTGTGTGTATATATACTTATATGTGTGTATATATACCTTTATGTGTGTATTTATATATATACACACAGACACATATATATATACTTATATGTGTGTATATATACCTTTATGTGTGTATTTATATATATACACACAGACACATATATATATACTTATATGTGTGTATATATACTTATATGTGTGTATTTATATATATACACACAGACACATATATATACTTATGTGTGTGTATAAATATAAATAGAAGCGGCCTGTGTCATGAGTTTGATGTTTATCTGCAGTGTCAGGCGTCACCAGAATAACTCCACTGAAGCAGAAGCTAAAGTTCACTCATTCATAAATATGGAGGACTAAAAACAACTTCATCAGATATAAATGAATACATGAATAAATACATTCATGCATTCACACATTTAATATACTATAGAAGTACTATACAAGTACTATACAAATACTATACAAGTACTATACAAGGACTATACAAGTACTATAGAAGTACTATACAAGTACTATACAAGTACTATACAAGTACTATAGAAGTACTATACAAGTACTATACAAGTACTATAGAAGTACTATACAAGTACTATACAAGTACTATAGAAGTACTATACAAGTACTATAGAAGTACTATACAAATACTATACAAGTACTATACAAGTACTATACAAGTACTATACAAGTACTATAGAAGTACTATAGAAATACTATAGAAGTACTATAGAAGTACTATACAAGTACTATACAAATACTATACAAGTACTATACAAGGACTATACAAGTACTATAGAAGTACTATACAAGTACTATACAAGTACTATACAAGTACTATAGAAGTACTATACAAGTACTATACAAGTACTATAGAAGTACTATACAAGTACTATACAAGTACTATAGAAGTACTATACAAGTACTATACAAGTACTATAGAAGTACTATACAAGTACTATAGAAGTACTATACAAATACTATACAAGTACTATACAAGTACTATACAAGTACTATACAAGTACTATAGAAGTACTATAGAAATACTATAGAAGTACTATAGAAGTACTATACAAGTACTATACAAATACTATACAAGTACTATACAAGGACTATACAAGTACTATAGAAGTACTATACAAGTACTATACAAGTACTATACAAGTACTATAGAAGTACTATACAAGTACTATACAAGTACTATAGAAGTACTATACAAGTACTATACAAGTACTATAGAAGTACTATACAAGTACATAGAAGTACTATACAAATACTATACAAGTACTATACAAGTACTATACAAGTACTATACAAGTACTATAGAAGTACTATAGAAATACTATAGAAGTACTATAGAAGTACTATACAAGTACTATACAAATACTATACAAGTACTATACAAGGACTATACAAGTACTATAGAAGTACTATACAAGTACTATACAAGTACTATACAAGTACTATAGAAGTACTATACAAGTACTATACAAGTACTATAGAAGTACTATACAAGTACTATACAAGTACTATACAAGTACTATACAAGTACTATAGAAGTACTATACAAATACTATACAAGTACTATACAAGTACTATACAAGTACTATACAAGTACTATAGAAGTACTATAGAAATACTATACAAGTACTATACAAGTACTATACAAGTACTATACAAGTACTATAGAAGTACTATAGAAATACTATACAAGTACTATACAAGTACTATAGAAGTACTATACAAGTACTATACAAGTACTATAGAAGTACTATAGAAATACTATACAAGTACTATACAAGTACTATAGAAGTACTATACAAGTACTATACAAGTACTATAGAAGTACTATACAAGTACTATACAAGTACTATACAAGTACTATACAAGTACTATAGAAATACTATACAAGTACTATACAAGTACTATACAAGTACTATACAAGTACTATACAAGTACTATAGAAGTACTATAGAAATACTATACAAGTACTATACAAGTACTATAGAAGTACTATACAAGTACTATACAAGTACTATAGAAGTACTATACAAGTACTATACAAGTACTATAGAAGTACTATACAAGTACTATACAAGTACTATAGAAGTACTATAGAAGTACTATAGAAATACTATACAAGTACTATACAAGTACTATAGAAGTACTATACAAGTACTATACAAGTACTATACAAGTACTATAGAAGTACTATAGAAATACTATACAAGTACTATACAAGTACTATAGAAGTACTATACAAGTACTATACAAGTACTATAGAAGTACTATACAAGTACTATACAAGTACTATAGAAGTACTATAGAAGTACTATAGAAATACTATACAAGTACTATACAAGTACTATACAAGTACTATACAAGTACTATACAAGTACTATACAAGTACTATAGAAATACTATACAAGTACTATACAAGTACTATACAAGTACTATAGAAGTACTATACAAGTACTATAGAAGTACTATACAAGTACTATACAAGTACTATACAAGTACTATAGAAGTACTATACAAGTACTATACAAGTACTATACAAGTACTATAGAAGTACTATACAAGTACTATAGAAGTACTATACAAATACTATACAAGTACTATAGAAGTACTATACAAGTACTATAGAAGTACTATACAAGTACTATACAAGTACTATATAGAAGTACTATAGAAGTACTATACAAATACTATACAAGTCCTATACAAGTACTATACAAGTACTATAGAAGTACTATAGAAATAATATAGAAGTACTATAGAAGTACTATAGAAATACTATAGAAGTACTATAGAAGTACTATACAAGTACTATAGAAGTACTATACAAGTACTATACAAGTACTATACAAGTACTATAGAAGTACTATACAAGTACTATACAAGTACTATACAAGTACTATAGAAGTACTATACAAGTACTATACAAGTACTATAGAAGTACTATACAAGTACTATACAAATACTATACAAGTACTATACAAGTACTATAGAAGTACTATAGAAGTACTATACAAATACTATACAAGTACTATACAAGTACTATACAAGTACTATACAAGTACTATACAAATACTATACAAGTACTATACAAGTACTATACAAATACTATACAAGTACTATACAAATACTATACAAGTACTATACAAGTACTATAGAAGTACTATACAAGTACTATACAAGTACTATAGAAGTACTATACAAGTACTATAGAAGTACTATAGAAATACTATACAAGTACTATAGAAGTACTATAGAAATACTATAGAAGTACTATAGAAGTACTATAGAAATACTATAGAAGTACTATACAAGTACTATACAAGTACTATACAAGTACTATACAAGTACTATAGAAATACTATACAAGTACTATAGAAATTCTATAGAAGTACTATAGAAGTACTATAGAAATACTATAGAAGTACTATAGAAGTACTATACAAGTACTATACAAGTACTATACAAGTACTATACAAGTACTATAGAAGTACTATAGAAATACTATACAAGTACTATAGAAGTACTATAGAAATACTATAGAAGTACTATACAAGTACTATAGAAGTACTATAGCAGTACTATAGAAATACTATAGAAGTACTATAGAAGTACTATAGAAGTACTATAGAAATACTATACAAGTACTATAGAAGTACTATAGAAGTACTATAGAAGTACTATACAAGTACTATACAAGTACTATACAAGTACTTATGTTACTGACACAGATACACAGGTCACAGTAGTTCTGACCTCAGAGTACACGGCTGTAGTACAGGAAGTCCTGGGTTAAAGTGAGGCTTAGTGACAGCAGTAGTAGTACAAGTATTTTAGGAGCAGTAGAAGTATTTCTGTAGTAGTCATTGTTGCAGTAGTGCAGTAGTAGTACAAGTATTTTAGGAGCAGTAGAAGTATTTCTGTAGTAGTCACTGTTGCAGTAGTGCAGTAGTAGTATTAGGCGAGTAGCAGTAGTAGTTAGGAGTAGTAGCTTTAACCTGTAGTAAATATTTGGTTGAGTACTTTGGCCCAGTAGTATTTGGCAGTAACTGAAGTACAGTCAGTAGTATTTGGCTAGTAACTGAAGTACAGTCAGTAGTATTTGGTAGTAACTGAAGTACAGTCAGTAGTATTTGGCAGTAACTGAAGTACAGTCAGTAGTATTTGGTAGTAACTGAAGTACAGTCAGTAGTATTTGGCTAGTAACTGAAGTACAGTCAGTAGTATTTGGTAGTAACTGAAGTACAGTCAGTAGTATTTGGCAGTAACTGAAGTACAGTCAGTAGTATTTGGTAGTAACTGAAGTACAGTCAGTAGTATTTGGCAGTAACTGAAGTACAGTCAGTAGTATTTGGTAGTAACTGAAGTACAGTCAGTAGTATTTGGCAGTAACTGAAGTACAGTCAGTAGTATTTGGTAGTAACTGAAGTACAGTCAGTAGTATTTGGTAGTAACTGAAGTACAGTCAGTAGTATTTGGTAGTAACTGAAGTACAGTCAGTAGTATTTGGTAGTAACTGAAGTACAGTCAGTAGTATTTGGTAGTAACTGAAGTACAGTCAGTAGTATTTGGCAGTAACTGAAGTACAGTCAGTAGTATTTGGCAGTAACTGAAGTACAGTCAGTAGTATTTGGTAGTAACTGAAGTACAGTCAGTAGTATTTGGTAGTAACTGAAGTACAGTCAGTAGTATTTGGTAGTAACTGAAGTACAGTCAGTAGTATTTGGCAGTAACTGAAGTACAGTCAGTAGTATTTGGTAGTAACTGAAGTACAGTCAGTAGTATTTGGTAGTAACTGAAGTACAGTCAGTAGTATTTGGTAGTAACTGAAGTACAGTCAGTAGTATTTGGCTAGTAACTGAAGTACAGTCAGTAGTATTTGGTAGTAACTGAAGTACAGTCAGTAGTATTTGGTAGTAACTGAAGTACAGTCAGTAGTATTTGGCAGTAACTGAAGTACAGTCAGTAGTATTTGGTAGTAACTGAAGTACAGTCAGTAGTATTTGGTAGTAACTGAAGTACAGTCAGTAGTATTTGGTAGTAACTGAAGTACAGTCAGTAGTATTTGGCAGTAACTGAAGTACAGTCAGTAGTATTTGGCAGTAACTGAAGTACAGTCAGTAGTATTTGGCAGTAACTGAAGTACAGTCAGTAGTATTTGGTAGTAACTGAAGTACAGTCAGTAGTATTTGGTAGTAACTGAAGTACAGTCAGTAGTATTTGGTAGTAACTGAAGTACAGTCAGTAGTATTTGGCAGTAACTGAAGTACAGTCAGTAGTATTTGGTAGTAACTGAAGTACAGTCAGTAGTATTTGGCAGTAACTGAAGTACAGTCAGTAGTATTTGGTAGTAACTGAAGTACAGTCAGTAGTATTTGGCAGTAACTGAAGTACAGTCAGTAGTATTTGGTAGTAACTGAAGTACAGTCAGTAGTATTTGGTAGTAACTGAAGTACAGTCAGTAGTATTTGGTAGTAACTGAAGTACAGTCAGTAGTATTTGGCAGTAACTGAAGTACAGTCAGTAGTATTTGGTAGTAACTGAAGTACAGTCAGTAGTATTTGGTAGTAACTGAAGTACAGTCAGTAGTATTTGGTAGTAACTGAAGTACAGTCAGTAGTATTTGGCAGTAACTGAAGTACAGTCAGTAGTATTTGGTAGTAACTGAAGTACAGTCAGTAGTATTTGGTAGTAACTGAAGTACAGTCAGTAGTATTTGGCAGTAACTGAAGTACAGTCAGTAGTATTTGGTAGTAACTGAAGTACAGTCAGTAGTATTTGGTAGTAACTGAAGTACAGTCAGTAGTATTTGGTAGTAACTGAAGTACAGTCAGTAGTATTTGGTAGTAACTGAAGTACAGTCAGTAGTATTTGGCAGTAACTGAAGTACAGTCAGTAGTATTTGGTAGTAACTGAAGTACAGTCAGTAGTATTTGGCTAGTAACTGAAGTACAGTCAGTAGTATTTGGTAGTAACTGAAGTACAGTCAGTAGTATTTGGCAGTAACTGAAGTACAGTCAGTAGTATTTGGTAGTAACTGAAGTACAGTCAGTAGTATTTGGTAGTAACTGAAGTACAGTCAGTAGTATTTGGTAGTAACTGAAGTACAGTCAGTAGTATTTGGCAGTAACTGAAGTACAGTCAGTAGTATTTGGTAGTAACTGAAGTACAGTCAGTAGTATTTGGTAGTAACTGAAGTACAGTCAGTAGTATTTGGTAGTAACTGAAGTACAGTCAGTAGTATTTGGTAGTAACTGAAGTACAGTCAGTAGTATTTGGCAGTAACTGAAGTACAGTCAGTAGTATTTGGTAGTAACTGAAGTACAGTCAGTAGTATTTGGCAGTAACTGAAGTACAGTCAGTAGTATTTGGTAGTAACTGAAGTACAGTCAGTAGTATTTGGTAGTAACTGAAGTACAGTCAGTAGTATTTGGCAGTAACTGAAGTACAGTCAGTAGTATTTGGTAGTAACTGAAGTACAGTCAGTAGTATTTGGCAGTAACTGAAGTACAGTCAGTAGTATTTGGTAGTAACTGAAGTACAGTCAGTAGTATTTGGTAGTAACTGAAGTACAGTCAGTAGTATTTGGTAGTAACTGAAGTACAGTCAGTAGTATTTGGTAGTAACTGAAGTACAGTCAGTAGTATTTGGCAGTAACTGAAGTACAGTCAGTAGTATTTGGTAGTAACTGAAGTACAGTCAGTAGTATTTGGCAGTAACTGAAGTACAGTCAGTAGTATTTGGTAGTAACTGAAGTACAGTCAGTAGTATTTGGCAGTAACTGAAGTACAGTCAGTAGTATTTGGTAGTAACTGAAGTACAGTCAGTAGTATTTGGTAGTAACTGAAGTACAGTCAGTAGTATTTGGTAGTAACTGAAGTACAGTCAGTAGTATTTGGCAGTAACTGAAGTACAGTCAGTAGTATTTGGTAGTAACTGAAGTACAGTCAGTAGTATTTGGTAGTAACTGAAGTACAGTCAGTAGTATTTGGTAGTAACTGAAGTACAGTCAGTAGTATTTGGCAGTAACTGAAGTACAGTCAGTAGTATTTGGTAGTAACTGAAGTACAGTCAGTAGTATTTGGTAGTAACTGAAGTACAGTCAGTAGTATTTGGCAGTAACTGAAGTACAGTCAGTAGTATTTGGTAGTAACTGAAGTACAGTCAGTAGTATTTGGCAGTAACTGAAGTACAGTCAGTAGTATTTGGTAGTAACTGAAGTACAGTCAGTAGTATTTGGTAGTAACTGAAGTACAGTCAGTAGTATTTGGCAGTAACTGAAGTACAGTCAGTAGTATTTGGTAGTAACTGAAGTACAGTCAGTAGTATTTGGTAGTAACTGAAGTACAGTCAGTAGTATTTGGCAGTAACTGAAGTACAGTCAGTAGTATTTGGCAGTAACTGAAGTACAGTCAGTAGTATTTGGTAGTAACTGAAGTACAGTCAGTAGTATTTGGCAGTAACTGAAGTACAGTCAGTAGTATTTGGCAGTAACTGAAGTACAGTCAGTAGTATTTGGCAGTAACTGAAGTACAGTCAGTAGTATTTGGTAGTAACTGAAGTACAGTAAGTGCGTACTTCCTCCAGCTCTGGGTCTTGTGACTAAACAATGATTGCTTCATTTTACTTCCACAGTAAGTGGTGGTTTCCCAGAATGCATCAGTGACAGATGTCACATGACTCTGACCAATCAGAGCTCAGAGTTTAGACTTAACCCAGACCCGGGTTAGAGTCCAGACCCAGACCCGGGTTAGAGTCCAGACCCAGACCCGGGTTAGAGTCCAGACCCAGACCCGGGTTAGAGTCCAGACCCAGACCCGGGTTAGAGTCCAGACCCAGACCCGGGTTACAGTCCAGACCCAGACCCGGGTTACAGTCCAGACCCAGACCCGGGTTAGAGTCCAGACCCAGACCCGGGTTAGAGTCCAGACCCAGACCCGGGTTACAGTCCAGACCCAGACCCGGGTTACAGTCCAGACCCAGACCCGGGTTAGAGTCCAGACCCAGACCCGGGTTAGAGTCCAGACCCAGACCCGGGTTAGAGTCCAGACCCAGACCCGGGTTACAGTCCAGACCCAGACCCGGGTTACAGTCCAGACCCAGACCCGGGTTAGAGTCCAGACCCAGACCCGGGTTACAGTCCAGACCCAGACCCGGGTTAGAGTCCAGACCCAGACCCGGGTTAGAGTCCAGACCCAGACCCGGGTTAGAGTCCAGACCCAGACCCGGGTTAGAGTCCAGACCCAGACCCGGGTTAGAGTCCAGACCCAGACCCGGGTTACAGTCCAGACCCAGACCCGGGTTAGAGTCCAGACCCAGACCCGGGTTAGAGTCCAGACCCAGACCCGGGTTAGAGTCCAGACCCAGGTGTGGTGCAGACAGAGTTTCTTTAGAGAAAGACCAGAGTGGGTTTGTACCTGAGCGTAAGCCACAAGGTTCTGAGGAAGTCCAGGTCCAGGACCCGACTCAGAGGAGACCGGAGTGGGTTTCAGACTCCTTCTCTTCAGGCAGAAAACCAGAACTGCAACAGAACCAGCAACAGGAGAGAACTTAACAAGACCAGACCTGGATCAGAACCAGACCCAGACCTGGATCAGACCAAGTCCAGGTCTGTATGAGACTCAGAGACAGGTGCTGCTGTGGACCTGGACCTGGACCTGGACCTGGACCTGGACCTGGACCTGGAGTGGTTTTAAACTGTGACTTTCTGTCTACAGCAGGTTTGTGGTTCATGAACAGGAAGTTTCTGCCCTAACGTCTGAGGTTTTATAAAAGATGAAGAGCTCGTTACCTGTGAGGAGGAGGAGGAGGAGGAGGAGGAGGAGAGCGTTCACACCGACAGAGACGTAAAACCACACTCTCCAGGTCTGGTCCTGGTCCTGGTCCTGAGTGGTTTTGGTCACATCTGGAGCTGGAGTTGTAGAAACTGTGAACAGAAACAGATAAAGGACATTGGTATTTACAGCTGGGTCCACACACACACACACACACCTGCGCAGGTGCGTCCACACACACCTGCGTCCACACACACCTGCACACCTGCGCAGGTGCGTCACTGTGGATGAATGACCCTGAGGCCCAGGGTCCACCCCGCCTCAGGCCCACAGCAGCTGGGACAGACTGAAGACCGACTGAACAACGGTTGGTCCACACGGAGCTAAAGACTAAAATGAACGTATTCAGTTGTTTTATACAAATACATTTTACTTTTACTGAATATCTCTGTAATATAGTTTTGAAGTAACAGTACTCGTACCCGGGTACAGTTTGTAGCTGCTCTACTCACCTCTGAGTATAAATAAGAGCTGGAACAATGTTGGGAATATTGTGATATTGTAATATCTAAAATCTCACAGTATGGCTTTTACAGGAAGTGCCGGGGCTCGTATCGTTCTGCTGCAGCAGAACGGTAAAGAACAGAGGGAACTACATAGACCATGATCCTTTGCTCCATTTCAGTGACAAAATTATTGTTATTAAACACTTATATCACAATAATGAACTTATATCTCATCAGGGCATTGGTAGGGAACTTGTTGATGTTAATTCCTCTGATACTGCGCACACGGAGCAGGTTCAGTGTTTACAGCCTGCTGTTGTTGCTGAGACAACGTCAGACACGATCCCTGTCCCCAGGTCTGTCCTCCACATCAGCTTCAGTTACCCCAGGATCACACCAGAAACAGAACACACTGGTGAATTTTGGAGGAAGGTTATTTCAGTCACACTCACCTGTCCCCAGTCTGTAGCTGTCTTTAAACCAGTAAATGTCCTCTGAACCCGTCCTGTTCCTCTGAGCGCAGCTGTATGTCCTCAGGTCCTGGTCTGTGATGTTGTGGATCCTCAGATTCTTTCCTTCAACTGAAAACTTCCCAACTCTCGACTCGATATAAGAACTCCTGATGACCAGATCTTGGGATCCTGCTGATACAGGCCTGGTGTCCACCATGGATCTCCATAAACCAGAAGGTTACATCCACTTCTACAGAACAGTTCAGAACCAGACTCTGACCCAGCTGGACCTGGACCTGGACCTGGGCCTGGACCTGGGCCTGGACCTGGACCTGGGCCTGGGCCTGGACTGGGACCAGAACCATCAGCAGCAGCAGCAGAGACATGTCCTCCTCCGTCTCCTCTCAGCTTCTGAGTATGTCTTAAATCACTTCCTCATCAACATTTCAACATTTCAAATGAAACTCAAAGAAAACCACAGAGCTGTGGTTTTCACGTCAGCGCATCATGAACTTGGACCCAGACTCACAAACAGGAAGTGGTGAAAAGGTTGAGTTTCTAAAAAGACACAAATCTGACACAGACCAGGGAGGGTTAGAGACGCACAGCTCCACAACTGGGTTAGAGTTAAAGATGTTGGACAGATGGTAAGGCCTTGGTGCACTGGTGTCCCCCAGCGTCCCCCGGTGTCCCTCAGCGTCCCCCAGTGTCCCCCAGCGTCCCCCAGTGTCCCCCAGCGTCCCCCAGTGTCCCCCAGTGTCCCCCAGCGTCCCCCAGTGTCCCCCGGCGTCCCCCAGTGTCCACAGAGACCCAGGATCATCAGGGTCCCACTGTCAGCCCTGCAACCAACAGGCCAGGGTTTACCCCACCTCAAGCCCAAGCAGCTGGGACGTAAAGGTTTACAACCAGGACTAAACCAGGACTAAACCAGGTCTAAACCAGGTCTAAACCAGGACTAAACCAGGTCTAAACCAGGACTAAACCAGGACTAAACCAGGTCTAAACCAGGTCTAAACCAGGACTAAACCAGGACTAAACCAGGTCTAAACCAGGACTAAACCAGGACTAAACCAGGTCTAAACCAGGACTAAACCAGGACTAAACCAGGTCTAAACCAGGTCTAAACCAGGACTAAACCAGGACTAAACCAGGACTAAACCAGGACTAAACCAGGTCTAAACCAGGTCTAAACCAGGACTAAACCAGGTCTAAACCAGGACTAAACCAGGTCTAAACCAGGACTAAACCAGGACTAAACCAGGTCTAAACCAGGACTAAACCAGGACTAAACCAGGACTAAACCAGGACTAAACCAGGTCTAAACCAGGACTAAACCAGGACTAAACCAGGTCTAAACCAGGACTAAACCAGGTCTAAACCAGGTCTAAACCAGGACTAAACCAGGTCTAAACCAGGACTAAACCAGGACTAAACCAGGTCTAAACCAGGTCTAAACCAGGACTAAACCAGGACTAAACCAGGTCTAAACCAGGACTAAACCAGGACTAAACCAGGTCTAAACCAGGACTAAACCAGGACTAAACCAGGACTAAACCAGGTCTAAACCAGGACTAAACCAGGACTAAACCAGGACTAAACCAGGACTAAACCAGGTCTAAACCAGGTCTAAACCAGGACTAAACCAGGACTAAACCAGGACTAAACCAGGTCTAAACCAGGTCTAAACCAGGACTAAACCAGGTCTAAACCAGGACTAAACCAGGTCTAAACCAGGACTAAACCAGGACTAAACCAGGTCTAAACCAGGACTAAACCAGGACTAAACCAGGACTAAACCAGGACTAAACCAGGTCTAAACCAGGACTAAACCAGGACTAAACCAGGTCTAAACCAGGACTAAACCAGGACTAAACCAGGACTAAACCAGGTCTAAACCAGGTCTAAACCAGGACTAAACCAGGTCTAAACCAGGACTAAACCAGGACTAAACCAGGACTAAACCAGGACTAAACCAGGTCTAAACCAGGTCTAAACCAGGACTAAACCAGGACTAAACCAGGACTAAACCAGGACTAAACCAGGTCTAAACCAGGTCTAAACCAGGACTAAACCAGGTCTAAACCAGGACTAAACCAGGACTAAACCAGGACTAAACCAGGACTAAACCAGGTCTAAACCAGGTCTAAACCAGGACTAAACCAGGACTAAACCAGGACTAAACCAGGACTAAACCAGGTCTAAACCAGGTCTAAACCAGGACTAAACCAGGTCTAAACCAGGTCTAAACCAGGTCTAAACCAGGTCTAAACCAGGTCTAAACCAGGTCTAAACCAGGACTAAACCAGGACTAAACCAGGTCTAAACCAGGTCTAAACCAGGACTAAACCAGGTCTAAACCAGGTCTAAACCAGGACTAAACCAGGTCTAAACCAGGTCTAAACCAGGACTAAACCAGGTCTAAACCAGGACTAAACCAGGTCTAAACCAGGTCTAAACCAGGTCTAAACCAGGTCTAAACCAGGTCTAAACCAGGACTAAACCAGGACTAAACCAGGACTAAACCAGGTCTAAACCAGGACTAAACCAGGACTAAACCAGGACTAAACCAGGTCTAAACCAGGTCTAAACCAGGTCTAAACCAGGACTAAACCAGGTCTAAACCAGGTCTAAACCAGGACTAAACCAGGTCTAAACCAGGTCTAAACCAGGTCTAAACCAGGACTAAACCAGGTCTAAACCAGGACTAAACCAGGACTAAACCAGGACTAAACCAGGTCTAAACCAGGTCTAAACCAGGTCTAAACCAGGACTAAACCAGGTCTAAACCAGGTCTAAACCAGGTCTAAACCAGGACTAAACCAGGTCTAAACCAGGTCTAAACCAGGTCTAAACCAGGTCTAAACCAGGACTAAACCAGGTCTAAACCAGGTCTAAACCAGGACTAAACCAGGTCTAAACCAGGTCTAAACCAGGTCTAAACCAGGACTAAACCAGGTCTAAACCAGGTCTAAACCAGGTCTAAACCAGGACTAAACCAGGACTAAACCAGGTCTAAACCAGGTCTAAACCAGGTCTAAACCAGGACTAAACCAGGACTAAACCAGGTCTAAACCAGGTCTAAACCAGGACTAAACCAGGTCTAAACCAGGTCTAAACCAGGACTAAACCAGGTCTAAACCAGGACTAAACCAGGACTAAACCAGGTCTAAACCAGGTCTAAACCAGGACTAAACCAGGACTAAACCAGGTCTAAACCAGGACTAAACCAGGACTAAACCAGGTCTAAACCAGGACTAAACCAGGACTAAACCAGGACTAAACCAGGTCTAAACCAGGACTAAACCAGGACTAAACCAGGACTAAACCAGGACTAAACCAGGTCTAAACCAGGTCTAAACCAGGACTAAACCAGGACTAAACCAGGACTAAACCAGGACTAAACCAGGTCTAAACCAGGTCTAAACCAGGACTAAACCAGGTCTAAACCAGGACTAAACCAGGTCTAAACCAGGACTAAACCAGGACTAAACCAGGTCTAAACCAGGACTAAACCAGGACTAAACCAGGACTAAACCAGGACTAAACCAGGTCTAAACCAGGACTAAACCAGGACTAAACCAGGTCTAAACCAGGACTAAACCAGGACTAAACCAGGACTAAACCAGGACTAAACCAGGTCTAAACCAGGTCTAAACCAGGACTAAACCAGGTCTAAACCAGGACTAAACCAGGACTAAACCAGGACTAAACCAGGACTAAACCAGGTCTAAACCAGGTCTAAACCAGGACTAAACCAGGACTAAACCAGGACTAAACCAGGACTAAACCAGGTCTAAACCAGGTCTAAACCAGGACTAAACCAGGTCTAAACCAGGACTAAACCAGGACTAAACCAGGACTAAACCAGGACTAAACCAGGTCTAAACCAGGTCTAAACCAGGACTAAACCAGGACTAAACCAGGACTAAACCAGGACTAAACCAGGTCTAAACCAGGTCTAAACCAGGACTAAACCAGGTCTAAACCAGGTCTAAACCAGGTCTAAACCAGGTCTAAACCAGGACTAAACCAGGACTAAACCAGGTCTAAACCAGGTCTAAACCAGGACTAAACCAGGTCTAAACCAGGTCTAAACCAGGACTAAACCAGGTCTAAACCAGGTCTAAACCAGGACTAAACCAGGTCTAAACCAGGACTAAACCAGGTCTAAACCAGGTCTAAACCAGGTCTAAACCAGGTCTAAACCAGGTCTAAACCAGGACTAAACCAGGACTAAACCAGGACTAAACCAGGTCTAAACCAGGACTAAACCAGGACTAAACCAGGACTAAACCAGGTCTAAACCAGGTCTAAACCAGGTCTAAACCAGGACTAAACCAGGTCTAAACCAGGTCTAAACCAGGACTAAACCAGGTCTAAACCAGGTCTAAACCAGGTCTAAACCAGGACTAAACCAGGTCTAAACCAGGACTAAACCAGGACTAAACCAGGACTAAACCAGGTCTAAACCAGGTCTAAACCAGGTCTAAACCAGGACTAAACCAGGTCTAAACCAGGTCTAAACCAGGTCTAAACCAGGACTAAACCAGGTCTAAACCAGGTCTAAACCAGGTCTAAACCAGGTCTAAACCAGGACTAAACCAGGTCTAAACCAGGTCTAAACCAGGACTAAACCAGGTCTAAACCAGGTCTAAACCAGGTCTAAACCAGGACTAAACCAGGTCTAAACCAGGTCTAAACCAGGTCTAAACCAGGACTAAACCAGGACTAAACCAGGTCTAAACCAGGTCTAAACCAGGTCTAAACCAGGACTAAACCAGGACTAAACCAGGTCTAAACCAGGTCTAAACCAGGACTAAACCAGGTCTAAACCAGGTCTAAACCAGGACTAAACCAGGTCTAAACCAGGACTAAACCAGGTCTAAACCAGGTCTAAACCAGGTCTAAACCAGGTCTAAACCAGGACTAAACCAGGTCTAAACCAGGACTAAACCAGGTCTAAACCAGGACTAAACCAGGACTAAACCAGGACTAAACCAGGTCTAAACCAGGACTAAACCAGGACTAAACCAGGACTAAACCAGGTCTAAACCAGGTCTAAACCAGGTCTAAACCAGGACTAAACCAGGACTAAACCAGGACTAAACCAGGTCTAAACCAGGACTAAACCAGGACTAAACCAGGACTAAACCAGGTCTAAACCAGGACTAAACCAGGACTAAACCAGGTCTAAACCAGGACTAAACCAGGACTAAACCAGGACTAAACCAGGTCTAAACCAGGTCTAAACCAGGACTAAACCAGGTCTAAACCAGGTCTAAACCAGGTCTAAACCAGGACTAAACCAGGACTAAACCAGGACTAAACCAGGTCTAAACCAGGACTAAACCAGGACTAAACCAGGACTAAACCAGGTCTAAACCAGGACTAAACCAGGACTAAACCAGGTCTAAACCAGGTCTAAACCAGGACTAAACCAGGACTAAACCAGGACTAAACCAGGTCTAAACCAGGTCTAAACCAGGACTAAACCAGGTCTAAACCAGGTTTAAACCAGGACTAAACCAGGACTAAACCAGGTCTAAACCAGGACTAAACCAGGTCTAAACCAGGTCTAAACCAGGACTAAACCAGGTCTAAACCAGGTCTAAACCAGGTCTAAACCAGGACTAAACCAGGACTAAACCAGGTCTAAACCAGGTCTAAACCAGGTCTAAACCAGGTCTAAACCAGGACTAAACCAGGTCTAAACCAGGTCTAAACCAGGTCTAAACCAGGACTAAACCAGGACTAAACCAGGACTAAACCAGGTCTAAACCAGGACTAAACCAGGTCTAAACCAGGTCTAAACCAGGTCTAAACCAGGACTAAACCAGGACTAAACCAGGTCTAAACCAGGACTAAACCAGGTCTAAACCAGGTCTAAACCAGGTCTAAACCAGGACTAAACCAGGTCTAAACCAGGACTAAACCAGGTCTAAACCAGGTCTAAACCAGGACTAAACCAGGACTAAACCAGGACTAAACCAGGTCTAAACCAAGACTAAACCAGGACTAAACCAGGACTAAACCAGGTCTAAACCAGGTCTAAACCAGGACTAAACCAGGACTAAACCAGGTCTAAACCAGGTCTAAACCAGGACCAAACCAGGTCTAAACCAGGTCTAAACCAGGACTAAACCAGGTCTAAATCAGGACTAAACCAGGACTAAACCAGGACTAAACCAGGACTAAACCAGGTCTAAACCAGGACTGAACCAGGTCTGAACCAGGACTAAACCAGGACTAAACCAGGTCTAAACCAGGTCTAAACCAGGACTAAACCAGGACTAAACCAGGACTAAACCAGGTCTAAACCAGGTCTAAACCAGGACTAAACCAGGACTAAACCAGGACTAAACCAGGTCTAAACCAGGACCAAACCAGGTCTAAACCAGGTCTAAACCAGGTTTAAACCAGGACTAAACCAGGACTAAACCAGGTCTAAACCAGGACTAAACCAGGTCTAAACCAGGTCTAAACCAGGACTAAACCAGGTCTAAACCAGGTTTAAACCAGGACTAAACCAGGACTAAACCAGGACTAAACCAGGTCTAAACCAGGTCTAAACCAGGACTAAACCAGGACTAAACCAGGTCTAAACCAGGTCTAAACCAGGACCAAACCAGGTCTAAACCAGGTCTAAACCAGGACTAAACCAGGTCTAAATCAGGACTAAACCAGGACTAAACCAGGACTAAACCAGGACTAAACCAGGTCTAAACCAGGACTGAACCAGGTCTGAACCAGGACTAAACCAGGACTAAACCAGGTCTAAACCAGGTCTAAACCAGGACTAAACCAGGACTAAACCAGGACTAAACCAGGTCTAAACCAGGTCTAAACCAGGACTAAACCAGGTCTAAACCAGGACTAAACCAGGACTAAACCAGGTCTAAACCAGGACTAAACCAGGTCTAAACCAGGTCTAAACCAGGACTAAACCAGGTCTAAACCAGGTTTAAACCAGGACTAAACCAGGACTAAACCAGGACTAAACCAGGTCTAAACCAGGACTTAACCAGGACTAAAGTTCAGAACACTAGCTCCCTCTTGTGGCAGTGAACAAAACAACACTGTCTGTTCAGACATTGGTGAATGTTGTAGAGCTGCATTCAAAGACATGAACAGATACAAACACAGGTTTATAAATCCTTCTCCTGTGAGAAACCTTCTCCTGCTGAGTGGAGAGCACTGTGGAATCATCTACATGTATATTCATTAAATGAATATACAGAACATGTTTTCATTGGTAAATCCTGAAAAACCTCATTGATATCAAATAATTACTCTGCTGAAGACAGGGCCAGTGTTCTTTATGCAGCAGCATCAGAGTTTATTATGCAGAAGAAACAAACGCACTGCAAATACAAACAGCATGTAAATAACAAACAGAACATCTGTAACCTAAGAAAACCAAGTCTGAACTGCTCTGCTCACTACAAAACACAACGCTCTGTTTCCTCTCCAACTGTAACCTACCTCACACAAAACATGGACAGAGCATTACAATACAACATTTTGGTCAAAAGTCATTATAAATAAATAAATAAACATTTATCACCTGTTTTTTTCTTCATTTGACTCCAGTTTTAACCTTGACCAGATTTTTTCATCCTCACAGCCGTTTGCTGTAAATCCATTTAAAGCTCCATATTCTGCTTTCCTCAGTCTTTCTGAAATAGGGTTATTAGTAGTTCAGGTTTTATATTAAAATAATGTATGTGTCTGTCGCCCCCTGCTGGGGACTGGACAGAGCATAAAATGGCTTAATAGCACGGCTGTTAGCGACCTGAGGCTAACAGATAGATTGCTGCGCTGACGCAGGTTTAAGGCTGAAACGATCAGAGCGAGTCCGGTGACGGTGTTAGAAACACAGGAGAACTTCCTGGTTTCACCCTGAGACCCAGCGTCTGAGACGACATTAGAACAGGGTTAAAGAAAGAAAAAACAAAGTTAGAATAGGGAGATTTAAATATATCTTCACTTAATCTTCATGTTTCCTTTGAAAGCAGAGTTTAACATGTTTACTTCAGTCAGAGTTAAATCTCACTTTGTTGTTAAACCTCATGTAAAAACACATTCCTATCAATGAAATGATAAAATACTTATAAGATTTACCCTACACAAGGGCTCGGCTATTGCTCAGCAGTGCAAATAGTGCAGTTTCTCTACAGTTAAGCACATCCATGAATAATCCAACTCTCCGGGGAACAGATGACCCCGGTGGAAAAGGTGCAGTGTGTAACAGAAATAAAATATAGCTGCCTGCAGAGTGGTGATAGTGAGAGAATAAAGCTGGTAGAGCAGGTTTAGAGCCACGATGAAAGAGAAACTATGACCTTAGGTAAAGAGAAAACAGCTGTTTATGTGAAGAGTGGTGATGAGGTAACTGTGTCCAGACAACGTCAAACTGTGGGACATGTCCTGGAGATGGACAGGGAGGAGTTGTAACAGCAGGCGTTAGTCTGCTTATAGCAAAAAGCTTTTCACAGCAAGCACCACCACAGAAAATAAAAAAGGAACTAACTTACAATGAAATACACTGAACCAGATAAAGACAGACTGGCTTAGACCAGGTTTAGACCTGGCTTAGACCAGGTTTAGACCTGGCTTAGACCAGGTTTAGACCTGGCTTAGACCAGGTTTAGACCTGGCTTAGTCCAGGTTTAGACCTGGCTTAGACCTGGTTTAGTCCTGGTTTAGACCTGGTTTAGACCTGGTTTAGTCCTGGTTTAGACCTGGTTTAGACCTGGTTTAGTCCTGGTTTAGACCTGGTTTAGACCTGGTTTAGACCTGGTTTAGACCTGGTTTAGACCAGGTTTAGACCTGGTTTAGACCAGGTTTAGACCTGGCTTAGACCAGGTTTAGACCTGGCTTAGTCCAGGTTTAGACCTGGCTTAGACCTGGTTTAGTCCTGGTTTAGACCTGGTTTAGACCTGGTTTAGTCCTGGTTTAGACCTGGTTTAGACCTGGTTTAGACCTGGTTTAGACCTGGTTTAGACCAGGTTTAGACCTGGCTTAGACCAGGTTTAGACCTGGCTTAGACCTGGCTTAGTCCAGGTTTAGACCTGGCTTAGACCTGGTTTAGACCTGGTTTAGTCCTGGTTTAGACCTGGTTTAGACCTGGTTTAGTCCTGGTTTAGACCTGGTTTAGACCTGGTTTAGACCTGGTTTAGACCTGGTTTAGTCCTGGTTTAGACCTGGTTTAGTCCTGGTTTAGTCCTGGTTTAGACCAGGTTTAGACCTGGTTTAGACCTGGCTTAGACCTGGTTTAGACCTGGCTTAGACCTGGTTTAGACCTGGTTCAGACCTGGTTTAGACCAGGTTTAGACCTGGTTTAGACCTGGCTTAGACCTGGTTTAGACCTGGTTCAGACCTGGTTTAGACCAGGTTTAGACCTGGTTTAGACCTGGCTTAGACCTGGTTTAGACCTGGCTTAGACCTGGTTTAGACCTGGTTCAGACCTGGTTTAGACCAGGTTTAGACCTGGTTTAGACCTGGCTTAGACCTGGTTTAGACCTGGTTCAGACCTGGTTTAGACCAGGTTTAGACCTGGTTTAGACCTGGCTTAGACCTGGTTTAGACCTGGCTTAGACCTGGTTTAGACCTGGTTCAGACCTGGTTTAGACCAGGTTTAGACCTGGTTTAGACCTGGCTTAGTCCAGGTTTAGACCTGGCTTAGACCTGGTTTAGACCTGGTTTAGACCTGGTTTAGTTCTGGATTTACTGTTTTTTAATCTTGGGTTTGTCCTGATGTTTGGTTGGTTACAGAGGATAGTTTCTGTGGTGGTGCTTGGATGTTGAATGTTTGATGTGTGATTGTTCAGGGTCACGCTTGGTCTCAGTGTGGCTCTAGACTCTGACCTGAAATGTCTGTGTTTATCAGATACATAAATGAAAAACAGTGCTCATCACAAAGGCACACGCAGAAATCAGATGGACAGCAGCGCCACCTTTAGAAGAGTCTTCAGTCTTCTGAGTCTTCATGTTTCTCTCTGGAAGACACAGAACATTTAGATCAGAGGACATTCTGTCCAACCCGAGGCTGGATACAGATCCATGTGATTCCTGCAGCTGAGATCCGCCCTCATCCTCCCTGAGTTTCCACTAAACACTTGGCCTGAAACTTCACTAAAGGTCAGTAACAGAAGAACTAATGGGTTTTTGTTGTGGACCTGGAAAAGGAGTGTTTTAAACAATTCTGTCCCATTGTGAGATAGGGCCAAAGATACTAACTCCAGCCACAGGAGGTCAGTAAAGGCACAGATGGTTAACATTGTGAGATCAGAGCAGAGGTAGTGTTTTAGTCAGATGATGCATTTATTTAGTTCAATTTTCAAACTAACCTGTGATGTTGAAGTGGATGTTCCTCCTATAATCCACCTCATAAATGCTGCACTCGTAGATTCCAACGTCCTGTGACGTCACGTTTACGATCTCAATGGAGAAGTTTCCAGACGTGTGCTGGTTGGGGAAAGTGCGCACATTTCCAAAAGTCTGCACTTTGGCTTTTATCACCGTGAGCAGTTCCTTGTCCTTGGGGTCGGTCCAGATCACCGTTGCATTTGGGGGAAGGTCTTTCCCGGTGTACACACACGGCAGAAGTGCGCTCTCTCCTACCACAGCTGTGACCTGAGTCCTGCCAGGACAAACTGAGGACAGACAGACAAACGTTACCTGGGCCTAAGGAACGTGTTAAATCTAAAGTTTATATCTTGTACTGATATTTTGATATTTAGGTTTCATAAGCCATAAGATCAGAACTTTTGTGCCAGTGAGGAACCTTTAGGGGGCGCCACAGAGAATCATCTGATTCATGAAGTTATTTGGACATTGTGGAAAAAGTGGTTTGTTTGAATGTGGAGGACGTCAGAGGGACTTTACTGTTGTTAAAATGGAAACAGGACCAAGACAAAAATCCCACAGAGGACTGAACAACAACGAGGACTTCAGCAGAACCAACAGGAGACCAAGGAAACACCTGACACCGTTCATCAGTTCTTACATTAGCTCTGTTTGTGTTTGGAAAAGGAGCAGCAGAGACCGGGGCCCAGAGGAGGACGGTCTGGGGATGGACTGGGTATTTTTAAGGCAGATGTCCCTTTTCATTTATCTGAGCTTGGGACAGGCACAAATGTAGTGGGTGGGGTTTACCAAACAAGGCAAACACAGTTCTATTATTGTCATTTAATAAAGTGATTCCACAGTGTTACATGAATGAGCCTGAACATGACCTAAATACCTCAAAAACCCAGGTCACTAACTCCATCTTATTGACCCAGGGTCACAATTATCATTTTATATCATGTTTTTAAATATTTAAAGTGTGTTTTGTAACCAGTGATGTAATATTTCTTTCATATTTAGTTTTATCTCATGTTTTATTTTCTCGTAGTCTTACCTTTGTGAAGATAGCACAGGAGGAGGAGAAGTGCGACACTGCAACAGGAAACAGAAGTTTTTCGTTATAATCACGCTAATCTTATGAGAAACATACACCTGCTTTAATAGGTTTACTTGACAAAATAACAGTGAAATAATCAGAGTTTAAAACAGACTGATGTTAGACTGTAGTTAGTTACTGAGGCCTGACTTCGCCTGAGCTCGCTTAGCTATTAGCTATTAGCTCACTTTGCTAAAAGATTATTGCGCAATGCGCATCAGGTTTATTTCTGGAATGTAAAATATTTTCCCGTGAATCTCGGGAGCCGACCTCGTAGCAAGGGTCATTTCTTCTTCCGAGGCCTTAGCAAAAGCTTAATCGTACAAAAATGATTCACGTTTTCCTCAGCGGTGTGCTTCGTCTTAGCGTTAGCTTTAGCTTTTAACGAACCAATTACGTCACCATGCTCACGTGCTCTTTGTTTTTACTTTGTTTGATTTCCAGGAGGATTTTCGTTTCTTTATTTGTTCTTTTTATTTTCTACACAACAAACAAACAAACCACACCGCATTTGGCAGAAGGCTCGCACGCTTCTTTACCAACTTTAATTTCGTCGGAATTTGTCATTTTTATGATTTTGGCCACAAAAATATCCCTCACCACCACTACAGTATTTATATTTTTAACTTATAACAGAATCAGAACAGAAACCCACAGTTTCCCAACATCAGGCCCTCAGCGGTTCACACAAATCTGTGAAAGCTTTACTATTTTTTATTTCACTTCTAATTCTCAACATCATCCATTTCTCCAGAAGCACTGCCCCCTGGTGGCGGTGGCGGTGACGCCGCTTAGTGATGACGTTACGCATTCTGATTGGACGAGACTTCGAGCGAACGATGGCTCTTCGCCCCGCGCTAACCCGGAAATGTCAACTCGAGCCGATTACACACCGAAGCCGAGCAGATTCAGCTTTGATCAGACACAGATCGTTATAATTATTTAATACAAAAATACAATACAGTCATAGCTATTTATTGCTCGTATAAATATTTATTAAAATAGAATATTTATATTCACGACTGGGAGATCGTCAGTTCATGTTTTAGCTGCTGCTGTAACAACTTCTGTGTAATAAGGGTTGGAAAAAAAAAGTAGATTACTGTGCTTTTCTCTTATTTATTGATGTTTTTGTAAGATTCCTCGCTCGCTTTATTAAAATGACAAGTACGAATGGAGTGTATACAGATGTGTACAGCTGTCTATTAAATAATAAAAAATGAGCAAAACACGTGAAATGTCCCCAAAAACCCTTCGTAATAACCACAGACGCTCACTGGCACAGTGTTTTTTTAACCAAATTAGTGGATTCAGTAAGAACTATTTAGTGGCCATAATCATCAATATCTTTTATTTATTTCAGTTCCTTATTACTTTTTTTTTATTATTATTACCCAAGACAACCCAAATTAACAATACATAAGTAAAAAGAAAATTACTATAACATAATGACACAGAACTAAATCGAAAAGGAAAGGAAAAGGAGAAAAGAGGTGAGAGCGCCGGGGGGAGACATAGATAACCATTTATAACCCAAAAAAATCAAGAATGTCAAGAGTCTTTATGGCTTTGACATGAGGAGACTGTTGAATCTCTAACAGGAATATTTTCAACAGTGGTTTCCTTTTCATAAATTTACTTTTATGGATATGGAATTTAGCCAAAACAATTAAGAGATTGATAATGAAATAAGTATTAGTCCTGGAGATGGGGAACCTAAAGAAACCAAACAACATGTCTCTGTACTTGAAAACAAACTCACTGCAGAAGTTTTGAATATAATTTACAAAACATTTCCATAAAGTGACAGTGATGGGGCAAGTCCAAAACAGATGTGATGACGTCTCAGGTTCTATCCTGCAAAATGTACCGCTGGGTTCCATAAATCTCCTAAAGTTATATTTAACAGGGTAACAGCGATGTAAGGGTTTGTATCCGACTTCTCTTTGTTTGTTCGTAATATAATATTTAAAAGACATAGTCCATACTTTCACCCACTGAATATCGCTGACAAATCTATTCCAATGATGAATAATGTATGGAACAGTTGCGACATTTTTTTGAAAGAGAGATCGTATTTTTCGGTTGTGGTGGAGCTGAGGAGAGAAACATATTTTCCCAACGGCGGAGTCAGTCACTGATGAAGAAAGTGGTAAAGATGCAGTTATTACCTTTGAAAAGCATCCATCACAGTTACAGGAATATGGTAAATGTTCAAAAACTCAGAGTAATTCATTAACAGACCAGATGAATTAAATAACTTTTACAAACAAAATGCCATTACTGAACCAATTTTGAAAAAGCAATGATCTGTTTTTGAACAGGAGGTTGCCATTGTTCCAAATAAGATAAGCATGCGGTGAGAAGGAAACCAGGGACCAGGCCAAAAGCATTTGTTTATGGAATTTAGATCGTTTTGCAGCTAATCTTTCAATGTTGTAATTGCATCCAAGTATAAAGTGTAAACCACCAAGTTTAGAGAAAACAACATTTGGGATGAAATTCCAGACTCGGGACTAAGCAAAATATTTCGTAGCCAGTTAATCTTAAATGTGTAATTTAATGAAGTAAAATCTAGGAAATGTAGTCCACCTGCATCAGCGGTGTTTGTTATTACAGAGTTCTTAATGTAATGAGTTTTATTTTTCCAGACAAAGTTATATAATATGTTATTTATCTGTTAAAAAGTACTAACATCAACATTAAGCTCAAGGGCCGAGTAGCTCAGTCTGGGAATTCCTATCGCTTTTGTTAAAAGAGTTCTTCCTTTCAATGAGAGGTCTCTTTGAAGCCATTGATTAAATTGTTTTTTTGCTTTCTCAATAACTGGGTTAAAGTTTACCTCACACTGTTCATCTTCATTTTTAGTAATAACAATTCCTAAGTACGTTCCACTGGATTTCACAGGGATGTTGTGTAATACACAATCATTGCATAATTTTACAGCCAGAAGTTCACATTTATTAACATTCAAACAAAGCCCTGAAGCTTTGGAGAAAGTTTAAATTAATTGAATAGCTTTTGGAATTTGGTGTACATCCTTCAGAAACAGTGTAGTATCATCTGTGACTGGACTTAGTCATTTCTCTCTCTGCTATAGAAAGTCCTCGAACATCACCTTCTAAAATGGATGATGATAGAAGTTGTGCAGTTAATAAAAACAGAAAAGGTGAGACTGGGCGACCTTGACGCACGCCGCGTGATACAGTAAAGCACAGAGAGGTGCCGTATTTAACTCAGAAGAATTACCATCACATGTTTTAATAATGTTTTAATTGCCTGAACAAAAGAATTCCCAAACCCAAATTTGAAAAGTGCGTGATAGATAAACTCATGTTCAAGGGTATCGGAAGCTTTATAAAAATCTAGGAACAAGATAAAACTGTTATCAGTAATAAGTTCAGAATAGTTGAGAATATCATAAACTAATCGTATGTTATTTGTGATATGTCTTTTCTCATAAAACCAGACTGAAACTCCTCTAACACTGAAGGCAGTGTCCTCCTACATTAGCAAGTATGTTAGCCAGTATTTTATAATCACTGTTCCGAAGGCAGATTGGACGCCAGTTATCAAGTAACAGTAAATCTTTTTTTGGTTTGGGGATAAGTGTTGTTAAACCTTGTGTTAAAGATGGAGGCAACATTCCTTTATCTATACTTTCTACAAATAAACCAAGGAGAAAGGGGACAAAAGTTTAGAAAATGTTTTATAAAATTCCCCTGAAAGCCCGTCGTTTCCTGCTGATTTATTTCCTTTCAGTTTTCTTATTGCAGCTTGCACTTCTTCAGGTGATACGGTGTTATCACAATAATCTCTGTCTGAGTCAGATATAGTCTTGCACCGTTTGATTGAATTTAATACTTGAGATGTGCTTTCTGCAGTAAAGTTACTGGAGTAAAGTTTACTATAAACATCTGAACAGAAAGATGCTATTGTTTTATTATCATTTACAATTTGATCCTGGATCTTAAACGCGTTAATAGTCTGTTTTTTAACTTTAGATTTTTCCAAGCTGAACATTGCTCCCCCTCTCTGTCCACCTCACCCTGGATCTCACAAAAGCCCCTTGAGCCTTTCGCCTACAAGGACCATCAAGCTTGTTCTGACATTCAGAGTCGTATCTTCCTCAGTAAGATTTGGACATTTGCTAGAAAGAAAAGTTATTTCCTCAAGTTTCCTACTTTTTGTTAAAGTACTCCTATAATGTCTTAAATATTTACCACTATCATATTTTAATAATTCCCAGTGGAGGCTAAAGGAATGTTGACTCCCAACGAGCTTTAATAAGAAGATTAATATCATTAATGACAATGAGAAGAACGAGAAGACTATTATTCAATTTCCAACTAATGGCTCTAGGGATATTTGAGGCAGAGGACAATACAATGTTCAAAGTAATTATTTTATGATCAGAAAAGGGAGCAGCATGAGTATTTATTTCAGAAACCACTAAAGACACTTTCATTGAAATAAGGCAATAATCCAACCTAGACTGTTTAGAAAGATCATTTGAGCTCCAGGTACAGGAGTTCAACGTATCGTAACTATCACTTAAATCAAATTTTTCAATAAAATCTATCAGATAAGAATCGAGTGGTTTGGAATTTTTTGGTGGAATTGGGTCTAGTTTATTATTTACCACATTAAAATCACCTCCCACAATCAGATACGCATCCGGAAATTTATTTAACCAAAAGTAAATTCTATCATCAGTTGTATCAAACAGACTCCTATAATCTGATGCCGTGTTGTAACCATATACATTTGTTAATATTACAGCTTTATGGCAAATTGACACAATAAGAATAATATAATGACCTTCAGAGTCGCACTCATGCCCAATAATCTCCCCTCCAAAATGATCGTTTAAAGAAATAACACCCGCTGCTTTGTGCTTTGTGCTCCCCAAAGATCTTTCCCCACTGACTTTTCCACAATCGCATATCATCCCTTGTACTATGGAACTCTTGTAGAAAACTAAAATCAGATTTAAATTTTCTAAGGTACAAAAAAACAGCTTTACGCTTAATATTATTTCTTAAACCCCTGGCGTTAAAGGAAAGAAGAGAAAGAGACATAAAAACTAAGAGTTAAAGACAAAACGTATTAAGTGCTAACCAATGGAATTAGTGTTGCACACAGTTTCTTTAAAGGAGAGCAACATGAGACTGAGCTCAGCAAACTTTCTGGGACCAGGGGATTATTAGGGTGGAAAGATTTTGGACCCACCCACAAAGAAGGCGGGTTTGTTCTCTTTTCTGGCCACATTAGCCTTCTCTCCCTGTCTTCACATGGAAGATCTTCAGCCATCTTCAGGTCCGTGAGGTAAACTGTAAAATAACACCTCTGGGTTGAGAGATGTTGGGTCTTCTCGTGTCGATGACCTCTGTGAGTTTAACTTTGGCCTCTGGGAGCAGGTTCTGGTGAACGTCCTGGTGGTCCTTCTCCTCTGGGCCGTGGAGCTTGAGGTTCCAGCGGCGAGAGAAAGTCTCCGTGAGCCACCCTCTTCTCTAAAGCTGCTGCGTTTTCTCTGGTGGTTTTAAACTGTGACTCTGTGTTGTCCATTCTCTCTTTTAATGATGTTAGCTCGACACACAGAGCATCAGTTGTCTCTTTCATTTCTGTGGTCTTTTTAGTAATCTCTTTAACCTCCATTTTAACTTCTGTTATCGCCTTGGAGTTATTGTTGATCGTATTCTCCAAGGCATCTGATCTCGTTTGCCAGTTGTTGCAAGGAAGCAAGTTGCTGGGTCACAGCAGAGTTGGTCAAACATGAGGCCGTAGCCGCGCCACAGTGTTCCCGACACAACTGTGTAGCTGCCGGAGACCTGTCTGCTACGATCGGAGGGGAGCAAAATCTTCAACAACATCAAACGCAGCTTCTAGTTGAGCGCCCAGGTAGTCGTGCATGTTATCAAAGAGCGTACCTGACTTTTCACCTTGCCTTTCTGAAGAGGAAGCATCAGGAGCAGCAGCTGCCACGCTGTCCGAGCACACTTTCACTTCTTACTTTCATTTTTCCTTCTCTCTCTTCCCTTCATTATACTTTTTCCTCTCAAGGTCCCAGCACCGTAAAAGCAATTCACTCAGGTTTCAGTTCAATCGTACGCCAACTTTAGTTTGCTGAGCTCGAGTTACGGCACTGTAGCTCTGTAGCTACTGTAGCTCTGTGGCTCTGTGGCTCTGTAGCTACTGTAGCTACTGTAGCTCTGTGGCTCTGTAGCTCTGTAGCTCTGTAGCTACTGTAGCTACTGTAGCTCTGTGGCTCTGTAGCTCTGTAGCTCTGTAGCTCTGTAGCTCTGTGGCTCTGTGGCTCTGTAGCTCTGTAGCTCTGTGGCTCTGTAGCTACTGTAGCTCTGTAGCTCTGTGGCTCTGTAGCTCTGTGGCTACTGTAGCTCTGTAGCTCTGTGGCTCTGTAGCTCTGTGGCTACTGTAGCTCTGTAGCTCTGTGGCTACTGTAGCTCTGTAGCTACTGTACACACGACAAGATCTGTAACTGCAACTGACGCCAAACAAATGCAGCAAACTCTGGCGAGAACTAAACGGTAAACAAACATGGAGCTACCTGGGTCGCTGTTGCCGTTGTGTGCAGCTCTCTGTTTGGAAAAAGGGAAAGAAAAAATGGCTCTGTATCCAGTTTCACTTGGGTAGCGCTCAACTTCCGTGTTTCTTCTTCTTCAAATTTCCGCTTATATTTTCCCGCCGCTTCCTGTTTCTTCGTCTGCGTCCTGACGTTATTTCCTGTTTCCCATCAGCTGTTTTTCATCGGCCGCTGGACTCCATGAATTCCCAGTTGGATGTAAACGTCCCACACTACAGGAGTCTTTGAACATCACACACTAACGACTCGAGTCTTTGAACGTCACACACTAACGACTCGAGTCTTTGAACATCACACACTAACGACTCGAGTCTTTGAACATCACACACTAACGACTCGAGTCTTTGAACGTCTCACACTAACGACTCGAGTCTTTGAACATCACACACTAACGACTCGAGTCTTTGAACATCGCACACTAACGACTCGAGTCTTTGAACATCACACACTAACGACTCGAGTCTTTGAACATCACACACTAACGACTCGAGTCTTTGAACATCACACACTAACGACTCGAGTCTTTGAACATCACACACTAACGACTCGAGTCTTTGAACATCACACACTAACGACTCGAGTCTTTGAACATCACACACTAACGACTCGAGTCTTTGAACGTCTCACACTAACGACTCGAGTCTTTGAACATCACACACTAACGACTCGAGTCTTTGAACATCGCACACTAACGACTCGAGTCTTTGAACATCACACACTAACGACTCGAGTCTTTGAACATCACACACTAACGACTCGAGTCTTTGAACATCACACACTAACGACTCGAGTCTTTGAACATCACACACTAACGACTCGAGTCTTTGAACATCACACACTAACGACTCGAGTCTTTGAACATCACACACTAACGACTCGAGTCTTTGAACATCGCACACTAACGACTCGAGTCTTTGAACATCGCACACTAACGACTCGAGTCTTTGAACATCGCACACTAACGACTCGAGTCTTTGAACATCGCACACTAACGACTCGAGTCTTTGAACATCACACACTAACGACTCGAGTCTTTGAACGTCACACACTAACGACTCGAGTCTTTGAACATCACACACTAACGACTCGAGTCTTTGAACATCACACACTAACGACTCGAGTCTTTGAACATCACACACTAACGACTCGAGTCTTTGAACATCACACACTAACGACTCGAGTCTTTGAACATCACACACTAACGACTCGAGTCTTTGAACATCGCACACTAACGACTCGAGTCTTTGAACATCGCACACTAACGACTCGAGTCTTTGAACATCGCACACTAACGACTCGAGTCTTTGAACATCACACACTAACGACTCGAGTCTTTGAACGTCACACACTAACGACTCGAGTCTTTGAACATCACACACTAACGACTCGAGTCTTTGAACATCGCACACTAACGACTCAAGTCTTTGAACATCGCACACTAACGACTCGAGTCTTTGAACATCGCACACTAACGACTCGAGTCTTTGAACATCACACACTAACGACTCGAGTCTTTGAACATCACACACTAACGACTCGAGTCTTTGAACATCACACACTAACGACTCGAGTCTTTGAACATCACACACTAACGACTCGAGTCTTTGAACGTCACACACTAACGACTCGAGTCTTTGAACAGTCACACACTAACGACTCGAGTCTTTGAACATCGCACACTAACGACTCGAGTCTTTGAACATCACACACTAACGACTCGAGTCTTTGAACATCACACACTAACGACTCGAGTCTTTGAACATCGCACACTAACGACTCAAGTCTTTGAACATCGCACACTAACGACTCGAGTCTTTGAACATCGCACACTAACGACTCGAGTCTTTGAACATCACACACTAACGACTCGAGTCTTTGAACGTCACACACTAACGACTCGAGTCTTTGAACATCACACACTAACGACTCGAGTCTTTGAACATCACACACTAACGACTCGAGTCTTTGAACATCACACACTAACGACTCGAGTCTTTGAACATCACACACTAACGACTCGAGTCTTTGAACATCACACACTAACGACTCGAGTCTTTGAACATCGCACACTAACGACTCGAGTCTTTGAACATCGCACACTAACGACTCGAGTCTTTGAACATCGCACACTAACGACTCGAGTCTTTGAACATCACACACTAACGACTCGAGTCTTTGAACGTCACACACTAACGACTCGAGTCTTTGAACATCACACACTAACGACTCGAGTCTTTGAACATCGCACACTAACGACTCGAGTCTTTGAACATCACACACTAACGACTCGAGTCTTTGAACATCACACACTAACGACTCGAGTCTTTGAACGTCACACACTAACGACTCGAGTCTTTGAACATCGCACACTAACGACTCGAGTCTTTGAACATCACACACTAACGACTCGAGTCTTTGAACATCACACACTAACGACTCGAGTCTTTGAACGTCACACACTAACGACTCGAGTCTTTGAACGTCACACACTAACGACTCGAGTCTTTGAACGTCACACACTAACGACTCGAGTCTTTGAACATCGCACACTAACGACTCGAGTCTTTGAACGTCACACACTAACGACTCGAGTCTTTGAACATCGCACACTAACGACTCGAGTCTTTGAACGTCACACACTAACGACTCGAGTCTTTGAACATCGCACACTAACGACTCGAGTCTTTGAACATCGCACACTAACGACTCAAGTCTTTGAACATCGCACACTAACGACTCGAGTCTTTGAACATCGCACACTAACGACTCGAGTCTTTGAACATCACACACTAACGACTCGAGTCTTTGAACATCGCACACTAACGACTCAAGTCTTTGAACATCACACACTAACGACTCGAGTCTTTGAACATCACACACTAACGACTCGAGTCTTTGAACGTCACACACTAACGACTCGAGTCTTTGAACATCGCACACTAACGACTCGAGTCTTTGAACATCACACACTAACGACTCGAGTCTTTGAACATCACACACTAACGACTCGAGTCTTTGAACGTCACACACTAACGACTCGAGTCTTTGAACGTCACACACTAACGACTCGAGTCTTTGAACGTCACACACTAACGACTCGAGTCTTTGAACATCGCACACTAACGACTCAAGTCTTTGAACGTCACACACTAACGACTCGAGTCTTTGAACATCGCACACTAACGACTCGAGTCTTTGAACGTCACACACTAACGACTCGAGTCTTTGAACATCGCACACTAACGACTCGAGTCTTTGAACATCGCACACTAACGACTCAAGTCTTTGAACATCGCACACTAACGACTCGAGTCTTTGAACATCGCACACTAACGACTCGAGTCTTTGAACATCGCACACTAACGACTCGAGTCTTTGAACGTCACACACTAACGACTCGAGTCTTTGAACGTCACACACTAACGACTCGAGTCTTTGAACGTCACACACTAACGACTCGAGTCTTTGAACATCGCACACTAACGACTCAAGTCTTTGAACGTCACACACTAACGACTCGAGTCTTTGAACATCGCACACTAACGACTCGAGTCTTTGAACGTCACACACTAACGACTCGAGTCTTTGAACATCGCACACTAACGACTCGAGTCTTTGAACATCGCACACTAACGACTCAAGTCTTTGAACATCGCACACTAACGACTCGAGTCTTTGAACATCGCACACTAACGACTCGAGTCTTTGAACATCGCACACTAACGACTCAAGTCTTTGAACATCACACACTAACGACTCGAGTCTTTGAACATCGCACACTAACGACTCGAGTCTTTGAACATCGCACACTAACGACTCAAGTCTTTGAACATCACACACTAACGACTCGAGTCTTTGAACATCACACACTAACGACTCGAGTCTTTGAACATCGCACACTAACGACTCGAGTCTTTGAACATCGCACACTAACGACTCAAGTCTTTGAACATCACTCACTAACGACTCAAGTCTTTGAACATCACTCACTAACGACTCGAGTCTTTGAACATCGCACACTAACGACTCGAGTCTTTGAACATCACACACTAACGACTCGAGTCTTTGAACATCACAGTAACAGATTTCAGAGCCGACTGTGATTCCCTGTAACTGGTGTTGACTGTAAAGACTCGCTGCAACTGTGAATCGTTATAAAATCGGGCAAAAAAATCGTGTCGTGTGTCCCCAGCTTTAGGCGTGTGGTTGTCCAGTTCAAGGGGACATCGTCTTCATCGGTCAAAAACCAAACTGAGCTCCAGAGCCTCCCCTAATGCTGCTTTGTTTGTTTGTTTGTTTGTTTGTTTGTTTGTTTGTTGTCTTTTGTATTTATCATGTGTATAATATGAAAACGCTGTCTGTGCAGGGGAACTGCAGAGCAACAAAAGTTTCAGATCTGAGGAAGTCTCTTGGATCAGAAACATCTTCAACTTTAAAATCAAATTCAAGTTTTTTAACTTTTGTTGTCAAATAAAAAACAATAAAGAAAATGTAAAACAACAACAAAACAAACCATGCCACAAAAATAAATCCTGTGGTGTTTGTTCCACCGAGCTCTGGCACAGAATGTTTGCTCTGTCAAACAATATCTCTGTGTACTCTGTGTACTCTGTGTACTCTGTGTACTCTGTGTATCTGTGTACTGTGTACTCTGTGTATCTGTGTATCTGTGTACTCTGTGTATCTGTGTATCTGTGTATCTGTGTATCTGTGTACTCTGTGTATCTGTGTACTCTGTGTACTCTGTGTATCTGTGTACTCTGTGTATCTGTGTATCTGTGTACTCTGTGTATCTGTGTACTCTGTGTACTCTGTGTATCTGTGTATCTGTGTACTCTGTGTATCTGTGTGCTGTGTACTCTGTGTACTGTGTACTCTGTGTATCTGTGTACTGTGTACTCTGTGTATCTGTGTACTCTGTGTATCTGTGTATCTGTGTATCTGTGTATCTGTGTACTCTGTGTACTCTGTGTATCTGTGTACTCTGTGTACTCTGTGTACTCTGTGTATCTGTGTATCTGTGTACTCAGGTGTGTATTACTGTGTACTGTGTGTACTGTGTGTACTCAGGTGTGTACTGTGTGTACTCAGGTGTGTACTCAGGTGTGTACTGTGTGTACTGTGTGTACTGTGTGTACTCAGGTGTGTACTGTGTACTCTGTGTGTACTCAGGTGTGTACTGTGTGTACTGTGTGTACTCAGGTGTGTACTGTGTGTACTCAGGTGTGTACTGTGTACTCAGGTGTGTGTCCTGAGCTGGGACAGGGCTCAGGTGAACGAAGGTGACCCTGAAAAACAAGTGAAAGTGGGACAGGTGTGATGTGGGACAAGGTGGGACGGACTCCAGATAAAAGTTTGATACAAATCTAACCCAGCGTCCCACTGAGAGACACAGGACTGCAGTTTGTCCCTGGACGTCCCACTGAGAGACACAGGACTGCAGTTTGTCCCTGGACATCCCACTGAGAGACACAGGACTGCAGTTTGTCCCTGGACGTCCCGGGCCGTCACAGACACAACCTGAGGAACCTGTCCTGCAGAGAATCACACACCTCACCCCGAAATAAAAACACACCTGAGTCACCTGAGCAACAGGCCCCGCCCCCTGGGACAACACCTGGCAGAGACACAGGTTTAGACCTGGTTTAGTCCTGGTTTAGTCCAGGTTTAGTCCTGGTTTAGACCTGGTTTAGTCCTGGTTTAGTCCTGGTTTAGTCCTGGTTTAGACCTGGTTTAGACCTGGTTTAGTCCTGGTTTAGACCTGGTTTAGTCCTGGTTTAGACCTGGTTTAGACCTGGTTTAGACCTGGTTTAGTCCTGGTTTAGTCCTGGTTTAGACCTGGTTTAGACCTGGTTTAGTCCTGGTTTAGTCCTGGTTTAGACCTGGTTTAGTCCTGGTTTAGTCCTGGTCTAGTCCTGGTTTAGACCTGGTTTAGTCCTGGTTTAGTCCTGGTTTAGTCCTGGTTTAGACCTGGTTTAGACCTGGTTTAGTCCTGGTTTAGACCTGGTTTAGTCCTGGTTTAGTCCTGGTTTAGACCTGGTTTAGTCCTGGTTTAGACCTGGTTTAGTCCTGGTTTAGACCTGGTTTAGTCCTGGTTTAGTCCTGGTTTAGACCTGGTTTAGTCCTGGTTTAGTCCTGGTCTAGTCCTGGTTTAGACCTGGTTTAGTCCTGGTTTAGTCCTGGTTTAGTCCTGGTTTAGACCTGGTTTAGACCTGGTTTAGTCCTGGTTTAGACCTGGTTTAGTCCTGGTTTAGTCCTGGTTTAGACCTGGTTTAGTCCTGGTTTAGACCTGGTTTAGTCCTGGTTTAGTCCTGGTTTAGTCCTGGTTTAGACCTGGTTTAGTCCTGGTTTAGACCTGGTTTAGTCCTGGTTTAGTCCTGGTTTAGTCCTGGTTTAGTCCTGGTCTAGTCCTGGTTTAGACCTGGTTTAGTCCTGGTTTAGACCTGGTTAATCCTGGTTTAGACCTGGTTTAGACCTGGTTTAGTCCTGGTTTAGACCTGGTTTAGACCTGGTTTAGACCTGGTTTAGTCCTGGTTTAGTCCTGGTTTAGACCTGGTTTAGACCTGGTTTAGTCCTGGTTTAGTCCTGGTTTAGACCTGGTTTAGACCTGGTTTAGTCCTGGTTTAGTCCTGGTTTAGTCCTGGTTTAGACCTGGTTTAGTCCTGGTTTAGTCCAGGTTTAGTCCTGGTTTAGACCTGGTTTAGTCCTGGTTTAGACCTGGTTTAGTCCTGGTTTAGACCTGGTTTAGACCTGGTTTAGACCTGGTTTAGTCCTGGTTTAGACCTGGTTTAGTCCTGGTTTAGACCTGGTTTAGACCTGGTTTAGACCTGGTTTAGACCTGGTTTAGTCCTGGTTTAGATCTAGTTTAGACCTGGTTTAGACCTGGTTTAGACCTGGTTTAGTCCTGGTTTAGACCTGGTTTAGTCCTGGTTTAGACCTGGTTTAGACCTGGTTTAGTCCTGGTTTAGATCTGGTTTAGACCTGGTTTAGACCTGGTTTAGACCTGGTTTAGTCCTGGTTTAGTCCTGGTTTAGACCTGGTTTAGACCTGGTTTAGTCCTGGTTTAGATCTGGTTTAGATCTGGTTTAGACCTGGTTTAGACCTGGTTTAGACCTGGTTTAGTCCTGGTTTAGTCCTGGTTTAGACCTGGTTTAGACCTGGTTTAGTCCTGGTTTAGTCCTGGTTTAGACCTGGTTTAGTCCTGGTTTAGCCCTGGTTTAGTCCTGGTTTAGATCTGGTTTAGACCTGGTTTAGACCTGGTTTAGACCTGGTTTAGTCCTGGTTTAGTCCTGGTTTAGACCTGGTTTAGACCTGGTTTAGTCCTGGTTTAGTCCTGGTTTAGACCTGGTTTAGACCTGGTTTAGACCTGGTTTAGTCCTGGTTTAGTCCTGGTTTAGACCTGGTTTAGTCCTGGTTTAGACCTGGTTTAGTCCTGGTTTAGTCCTGGTTTAGACCTGGTTTAGTCCTGGTTTAGACCTGGTTTAGTCCTGGTTTAGTCCTGGTTTAGACCTGGTTTAGTCCTGGTTTAGTCCTGGTTTAGACCTGGTTTAGTCCTGGTTTAGTCCTGGTTTAGACCTGGTTTAGTCCTGGTTTAGTCCTGGTTTAGACCTGGTTTAGTCCTGGTTTAGTCCTGGTTTAGTCCTGGTTTAGTCCTGGTTTAGTCCTGGTTTAGACCTGGTTTAGTCCTGGTTTAGACCTGGTTTAGTCCTGGTTTAGTCCTGGTTTAGACCTGGTTTAGTCCTGGTTTAGTCCTGGTTTAGACCTGGTTTAGTCCTGGTTTAGTCCTGGTTTAGTCCTGGTTTAGTCCTGGTTTAGACCTGGTTTAGTCCTGGTTTAGACCTGGTTTAGACCTGGTTTAGACCTGGTTTAGTCCTGGTTTAGTCCTGGTTTAGACCTGGTTTAGACCTGGTTTTGACCTGGTTTAGTCCTGGTTTAGTCCTGGTTTAGACCTGGTTTAGACCTGGTTTTGACCTGGTTTAGTCCTGGTTTAGTCCTGGTTTAGACCTGGTTTAGACCTGGTTTAGTCCTGGTTTAGTCCTGGTTTAGACCTGGTTTAGTCCTGGGTTAGACCTGGTTTAGACCTGGTTTAGTCCTGGTTTAGACCTGGTTTAGTCCTGGTTTAGACCTGGTTTAGACCTGGTTTAGTCCTGGTTTAGTCCTGGTTTAGACCTGGTTTAGTCCTGGTTTAGTCCTGGTTTAGACCTGGTTTAGTCCTGGTTTAGACCTGGTTTAGTCCTGGTTTAGACCTGGTTTAGACCTGGTTTAGACCTGGTTTAGTCCTGGTTTAGACCTGGTTTAGACCTGGTTTAGACCTGGTTTAGTCCTGGTTTAGACCTGGTTTAGACCTGGTTTAGTCCTGGTTTAGTCCTGGTTTAGACCTGGTTTAGACCTGGTTTAGACCTGGTTTAGTCCTGGTTTAGTCCTGGTTTAGACCTGGTTTAGTCCTGGTTTAGACCTGGTTTAGTCCTGGTTTAGTCCTGGTTTAGACCTGGTTTAGTCCTGGTTTAGTCCTGGTTTAGACCTGGTTTAGTCCTGGTTTAGACCTGGTTTAGTCCTGGTTTAGACCTGGTTTAGACCTGGTTTAGACCTGGTTTAGTCCTGGTTTAGTCCTGGTTTAGACCTGGTTTAGTCCTGGTTTAGACCTGGTTTAGTCCTGGTTTAGACCTGGTTTAGACCTGGTTTAGACCTGGTTTAGTCCTGGTTTAGACCTGGTTTAGACCTGGTTTAGACCTGGTTTAGACCTGGTTTAGTCCTGGTTTAGTCCTGGTTTAGACCTGGTTTAGACCTGGTTTAGTCCTGGTTTAGTCCTGGTTTAGTCCTGGTTTAGTCCTGGTTTAGACCTGGTTTAGACCTGGTTTAGTCCTGGTTTAGTCCTGGTTTAGTCCTGGTTTAGACCTGGTTTAGTCCTGGTTTAGTCCTGGTTTAGACCTGGTTTAGACCTGGTTTAGTCCTGGTTTAGTCCTGGTTTAGACCTGGTTTAGTCCTGGTTTAGACCTGGTTTAGTCCTGGTTTAGACCTGGTTTAGTCCTGGTTTAGACCTGGTTTAGACCTGGTTTAGACCTGGTTTAGTCCTGGTTTAGTCCTGGTTTAGACCTGGTTCAGTCCTGGTTTAGACCTGGTTTAGTCCTGGTTTAGACCTGGTTTAGACCTGGTTTAGACCTGGTTTAGTCCTGGTTTAGACCTGGTTTAGACCTGGTTTAGACCTGGTTTAGACCTGGTTTAGTCCTGGTTTAGTCCTGGTTTAGACCTGGTTTAGACCTGGTTTAGTCCTGGTTTAGTCCTGGTTTAGACCTGGTTTAGACCTGGTTTAGTCCTGGTTTAGTCCTGGTTTAGACCTGGTTTAGTCCTGGTTTAGACCTGGTTTAGACCTGGTTTAGTCCTGGTTTAGACCTGGTTTAGACCTGGTTTAGTCCTGGTTTAGTCCTGGTTTAGTCCTGGTTTAGTCCTGGTTTAGACCTGGTTTAGACCTGGTTTAGTCCTGGTTTAGTCCTGGTTTAGTCCTGGTTTAGACCTGGTTTAGTCCTGGTTTAGTCCTGGTTTAGACCTGGTTTAGACCTGGTTTAGTCCTGGTTTAGTCCTGGTTTAGACCTGGTTTAGTCCTGGTTTAGACCTGGTTTAGTCCTGGTTTAGACCTGGTTTAGTCCTGGTTTAGACCTGGTTTAGACCTGGTTTAGACCTGGTTTAGTCCTGGTTTAGTCCTGGTTTAGACCTGGTTCAGTCCTGGTTTAGACCTGGTTTAGTCCTGGTTTAGACCTGGTTTAGACCTGGTTTAGACCTGGTTTAGTCCTGGTTTAGACCTGGTTTAGACCTGGTTTAGTCCTGGTTTAGACCTGGTTTAGTCCTGGTTTAGACCTGGTTTAGTCCTGGTTTAGTCCTGGTTTAGACCTGGTTTAGTCCTGGTTTAGTCCTGGTTTAGACCTGGTTTAGACCTGGTTTAGTCCTGGTTTAGTCCTGGTTTAGACCTGGTTTAGTCCTGGTTTAGTTCTCTTCAGGATCATATTTCAGATTTTATCTCTGAGCCAAAATAAAAGCCCAGTCACAACATTTGCATTTGTTTCTCTGACTCTGAGGCTTTTTGTTTTGGAACAAACAAGGCACCAAGTGAGATTTTTACTACGAACATTTAATCAAACTAAATTAAAGTAATGGAAAAAAATAAAACTGAACAGTATTTTCTGATAAAGAGTTATAGTATAGTTTAGTATAGTTTAAAATAATAATAATAATAATAATAATAATAATCTTATTAAAGGTCAGTGGGGGTCCAGTGGTGAGTTTTTGGTCTGGTCCCAGGTGTGTTTTATTGCGAGATAGGGCCATATTTCTGTTGTTTCAGAGGAAACTTTGGTTGTGAAAAGAACAGACGCAGTTTGTAACCTCAGTGAAAGCAGAAGTGTTTTTGAGTAAAGTTGTGTAAATAAAGGTTGCAGAGTCATGTGGTGTTAGTCAGGAGATCATTCTCTGTTTCACATCTGGGCCATAAATCAACAGTAAATAAACAACCGAGTAAATAAAAAGTAAATAAAACGTCCCAGAAAACGTTCCTGCAGGGGAATTCTTTTTAGTTTCACACACGCAGCCCGAGAAAGAAATAAAAGATACACAATTAAAATTACAATTTAATAAAAGTCTAATAAATATCAGAAACTGTGTCTAAAACAAACTTCAATATAACAAAGAAAAGAATCTTTTAACTTCTCTCAGAGTTTTACCACAGCTCTGTCTCTGAGTCAGGAGCCAGAGCTGGAAGAACTGGTCTGGTCTGGGTCTGGGTCTGGGTCTGGTCTGGGTCTGGTCTGGGTCTGGTCTGAGTCTGAGTCTGGGTCTGGGTCTGGTCTGGGTCTGGGTCTGGTCTGGTCTGGGTCTGGTCTGGTCTGGGTCTGGTCTGGTCTGGGTCTGGTCTGGGTCTGGGTCTGGGTCTGGGTCTGGTCTGGGTCTGGGTCTGGTCTGGGTCTGGGTCTGGGTCTGGGTCTGGGTCTGGGTCTGGTCTGGGTCTGGGTCTGGGTCTGGTCTGGGTCTGGGTCTGGTCTGGTCTGGGTCTGGTCTGGTCTGGGTCTGGTCTGGGTCTGGTCTGGGTCTGGGTCTGGGTCTGGTCTGGGTCTGGGTCTGGTCTGGGTCTGGGTCTGGGTCTGGTCTGGGTCTGGGTCTGGTCTGGTCTGGGTCTGGTCTGGGTCTGGGTCTGGTCTGGGTCTGGGTCTGGTCTGGGTCTGGGTCTGGTCTGGGTCTGGTCTGGTCTGGGTCTGGGTCTGGGTCTGGTCTGGGTCGGGTCTGGGTCTGGTCTGGGTCGGGTCTGGGTCTGGTCTGGGTCTGGGTCTGGGTCTGGTCTGGGTCTGGTCTGGTCTGGGTCTGGGTCTGGGTCTGGTCTGGGTCTGGGTCTGGTCTGGGTCTGGGTCTGGGTCTGGTCTGGGTCTGGTCTGGTCTGGGTCTGGGTCTGGGTCTGTTCTGGGTCTGGTCTGAGTCTGGTCTGGTCGGGTCTGGGTCTGGTCTGGGTCTGGGTCTGGTCTGGGTCTGAGTCTGGTCTGGGTCTGGTCTGGGTCTGGGTCTGGGTCTGGGTCTGGTCTGGGTCTGGTCTGGTCTGGTCTGGTCTGGTCGGGTCTGGGTCTGGTCTGGGTCTGGGTCTGGGTCTGGTCTGGGTCTGGTCTGGTCGGGTCTGGGTCTGGTCTGGGTCTGGGTCTGGGTCTGGTCTGGGTCTGGGTCTGGGTCTGGTCTGGGTCTGGTCTGGTCTGAGTCTGGTCGGGTCTGGGTCTGGTCTGGGTCTGGGTCTGGTCTGGGTCTGGTCTGGTCGGGTCTGGGTCTGGTCTGGGTCTGGGTCTGGTCTGGGTCTGGGTCTGGGTCTGGTCTGGGTCTGGTCTGGTCTGAGTCTGGTCGGGTCTGGGTCTGGTCTGGGTCTGGGTCTGGGTCTGGTCTGGGTCTGGTCTGGTCGGGTCTGGGTCTGGTCTGAGTCTGGTCTGGGTCTGGTCTGGGTCTGGGTCTGGTCTGGGTCTGGGTCTGGGTCTGGTCTGGTCTGGTCGGGTCTGGGTCTGGTCTGAGTCTGGTCTGGTCTGGTCTGGGTCTGGTCTGGGTCTGGTCTGGGTCTGGTCTGGTCTGGGTCTGGTCTGGGTCTGGTCTGGGTCTGGTCTGGTCTGGTCTGAGTCTGGTCTGGGTCTGGGTCTGGGTCTGGTCTGGGTCTGGGTCTGGGTCTGGGTCTGGTCTGGTCTGGTCTGGTCGGGTCTGGGTCTGGTCTGAGTCTGGTCTGGTCGGGTCTGGGTCTGGTCTGAGTCTGGTCTGGGTCTGGTCTGGGTCTGGGTCTGGTCTGGGTCTGGGTCTGGGTCTGGTCTGGTCTGGTCGGGTCTGGGTCTGGTCTGAGTCTGGTCTGGTCTGGTCTGGGTCTGGGTCTGGGTCTGGTCTGGGTCTGGTCTGGTCTGAGTCTGGTCGGGTCTGGGTCTGGTCTGGGTCTGGGTCTGGGTCTGGTCTGGGTCTGGTCTGGTCGGGTCTGGGTCTGGTCTGAGTCTGGTCTGGGTCTGGTCTGGGTCTGGGTCTGGTCTGGGTCTGGGTCTGGGTCTGGTCTGGTCTGGTCTGGTCGGGTCTGGGTCTGGTCTGAGTCTGGTCTGGTCTGGTCTGGGTCTGGTCTGGGTCTGGTCTGGGTCTGGTCTGGGTCTGGTCTGGTCTGGTCTGGTCTGAGTCTGGGTCTGGTCTGGGTCTGGGTCTGGTCTGGGTCTGGGTCTGGGTCTGGTCTGGTCTGGTCTGGTCGGGTCTGGGTCTGGTCTGAGTCTGGTCTGGTCGGGTCTGGGTCTGGTCTGAGTCTGGTCTGGGTCTGGTCTGGGTCTGGGTCTGGTCTGGGTCTGGGTCTGGGTCTGGTCTGGTCTGGTCGGGTCTGGGTCTGGTCTGAGTCTGGTCTGGTCTGGGTCTGGTCTGGTCTGGTCTGGGTCTGGTCTGAGTCTGGTCTGGTCTGAGTCTGGTCTGGGTCTGGTCTGGGTCTGGGTCTGGTCTGGTCTGGGTCTGGTCTGGTCTGGTCGGGTCTGGGTCTGGTCTGAGTCTGGTCTGGGTCTGGTCTGGTCTGGTCTGGTCGGGTCTGGGTCTGGTCTGGGTCTGGTCTGGGTCTGGTCTGGGTCTGGTCTGAGTCTGGTCTGGGTCTGGTCTGGGTCTGGTCTGGTCGGGTCTGGGTCTGGTCTGAGTCTGGTCTGGTCTGGTCTGGGTCTGGTCTGGTCTGGTCTGGGTCTGGTCTGGTCTGGTCTGGTCTGGGTCTGGTCTGGTCTGAGTCTGGGTCTGGTCTGAGTCTGGTCTGGTCTGAGTCTGGTCTGGTCTGGGTCTGAGTTAATGTTTGTGTTTTATAGTAAACAACAACTGTACGCTGATGTTTACATCTGTTTTGTTTACTACAAACGTAGAATGCTCAGGTAAACGTTCCTGTAAACAACAACAGTAAATAAAAGAAAACTAAACGATAAAGTTAGTTAGTTATTAAATGAACTGCTCCTGACCCAACAATGCTCAGTTCATTCTCACAAAACCAGAAAAGCAACACATTTTTCTCTCAGCCTCAGTTTCCTTTGACATCGTGGATAAAACACAAACTGTAAATGAAATAATGGAAATAAATATAAAGTTATAACCAGGGGTGAAAGTAGATTTTTGCTTATGCCAGTACTATAACAAATTATGCCTACAGATATATTTTTAATAAATCTTGACTATAAATGAAAAATATAGACATGGCTTATACGGAGTTTAACAGGGTTTGAAAACAAATCAAACGCACGTCAAAAAATACACCACTATTGTTTTCTATGAGGCGCACGGCGGTGGCTGAAAACACATGGTCCCCGTACTTCTGCAGTAACAAAGTACTTCTGCAGTAACAAAGTAC
>CM036261.1:340224-360224 GCA_020698575.1 Bostrychus sinensis | reverse complement strand
CCCGGGACGAGCTGCAGGTCCAGGGACAAGCTGCAGGTCCAGGGACAAGCCGCAGGTCCAGGGACAAGCCGCAGGTCCCGGGACGAGCCGCAGGTCCCGGGACAAGCCGCAGGGTCCAGGGACGAGCCGCAGGTCCCGGGACAAGCCGCAGGGTCCAGGGACAAGCCGCAGGGTCCAGGGACGAGCCGCAGGTCCCGGGACGAGCCGCAGGTCCCGGGACAAGCCGCAGGGTCCAGGGACAAGCCGCAGGTCCCGGGACGAGCCGCAGGTCCCGGGACGAGCCGCAGGTCCCGGGACGAGCCGCAGGTCCCGGGACGAGCCGCAGGTCCCGGGACAAGCCGCAGGTCCCGGGACGAGCCGCAGGGTCCAGGTCCCGGGCCTCGCGTCTGCGCAGGAGCAGGACGTTGTTTCTGAATCAAATCCAAAGTAGAGCTCCTGTTTTCTCCTGGAGCCAGTCCCAGTGACTTTGGGCCTAAGGCGGTGCAGTTTGTCTCAGAGCTCACACTTTAACCCAATGAAAAGTGGGTTTAGTTTCCCTTCACCTTCAGCTGAACATTTCCTAAATGTTGGAGTAGAACTCAGGTTTATGTTACATTTGTGAAAGCAAACTCTGGTCCTACTCTGAAAACACTGCAGTGGAGCTAAAGTCACTGCTGCCTCATCCAGCGACTGTTTACTGACAACAACAACAACAACAACAACAACAACAACAACAACAACAACAACAACAACAACAGCTCAGGACTTCTCTACACAAACGTCCTGCTGCTGTGACTCTGACTGATCATTGATAAAACAAGTTTGTGTAGGATCAGAAAGGATTTGGGAGCTGCAGGACTCTGAGCTGTTCCTCTCTGACCTCAGAGTCCCGACTGTTCCCAGAACTCTCAGATGGTTCTGTGAAGCACAGCGGCCCCACCTGGTTTAGTCCTGGTTTAGACCGGGTTTAGTCCTGGTTTACACCTGGTTTAGACCTGGTTTAGTCCTGGTTTAGTCCTGGTTTAGACCTGGTTTAGTCCTGGTTTAGACCTGGTTTAGTCCTGGTTTAGTCCTGGTTTAGACCTGGTTTAGACCTGGTTTAGACCTGGTTTAGTCCTGGTTTAGTCCTGGTTTAGTCCTGGTTTAGACCTGGTTTAGTCCTGGTTTAGACCTGGTTTAGTCCTGGTTTAGTCCTGGTTTAGACCTGGTTTAGACCTGGTTTAGACCTGGTTTAGTCCTGGTTTAGTCCTGGTTTAGTCCTGGTTTAGACCTGGTTTAGTCCTGGTTTAGACCTGGTTTAGTCCTGGTTTAGACCTGGTTTAGTCCTGGTTTAGTCCTGGTTTAGACCTGGTTTAGACCTGGTTTAGACCTGGTTTAGTCCTGGTTTAGTCCTGGTTTAGTCCTGGTTTAGACCTGGTTTAGTCCTGGTTTAGACCTGGTTTAGTCCTGGTTTAGTCCTGGTTTAGACCTGGTTTAGTCCTGGTTTAGTCCTGGTTTAGTCCTGGTTTAGACCTGGTTTAGTCCTGGTTTAGACCTGGTTTAGTCCTGGTTTAGACCTGGTTTAGTCCTGGTTTAGTCCTGGTTTAGTCCTGGTTTAGACCTGGTTTAGACCTGGTTTAGTCCTGGTTTAGTCCTGGTTTAGACCTGGTTTAGACCTGGTTTAGACCTGGTTTAGTCCTGGTTTAGTCCTGGTTTAGACCTGGTTTAGTCCTGGTTTAGACCTGGTTTAGTCCTGGTTTAGACCTGGTTTAGTCCTGGTTTAGTCCTGGTTTAGACCTGGTTTAGACCTGGTTTAGACCTGGTTTAGTCCTGGTTTAGTCCTGGTTTAGTCCTGGTTTAGTCCTGGTTTAGTCCTGGTTTAGACCTGGTTTAGACCTGGTTTAGACCTGGTTTAGACCTGGTTTAGTCCTGGTTTAGACCTGGTTTAGTCCTGGTTTAGTCCTGGTTTAGACCTGGTTTAGACCTGGTTTAGACCTGGTTTAGACCTGGTTTAGTCCTGGTTTAGTCCTGGTTTAGTCCTGGTTTACACCTGGTTTAGTCCTGGTTTACACCTGGTTTAGTCCTGGTTTAGACCTGGTTTAGACCTGGTTTAGACCTGGTTTAGTCCTGGTTTAGTCCTGGTTTAGACCTGGTTTAGACCTGGTTTAGACCTGGTTTAGTCCTGGTTTAGTCCTGGTTTAGACCTGGTTTAGACCTGGTTTAGTCCTGGTTTAGTCCTGGTTTAGACCTGGTTTAGACCTGGTTTAGACCTGGTTTAGTCCTGGTTTAGTCCTGGTTTAGACCTGGTTTAGTCCTGGTTTAGACCTGGTTTAGTCCTGGTTTAGACCTGGTTTAGTCCTGGTTTAGTCCTGGTTTAGTCCTGGTTTAGACCTGGTTTAGACCTGGTTTAGACCTGGTTTAGACCTGGTTTAGTCCTGGTTTAGTCCTGGTTTAGACCTGGTTTAGTCCTGGTTTAGACCTGGTTTAGTCCTGGTTTAGACCTGGTTTAGACCTGGTTTACACCTGGTTTAGACCTGGTTTAGACCTGGTTTAGACCTGGTTTAGTCCTGGTTTAGTCCTGGTTTAGACCTGGTTTAGACCTGGTTTAGTCCTGGTTTACACCTGGTTTAGTCCTGGTTTACACCTGGTTTAGTCCTGGTTTAGACCTGGTTTAGACCTGGTTTAGACCTGGTTTAGTCCTGGTTTAGACCTGGTTTAGTCCTGGTTTAGACCTGGTTTAGTCCTGGTTTACACCTGGTTTAGACCTGGTTTAGACCTGGTTTAGACCTGGTTTAGTCCTGGTTTAGACCTGGTTTAGACCTGGTTTAGACCTGGTTTAGTCCTGGTTTAGACCTGGTTTAGACCTGGTTTAGTCCTGGTTTAGTCCTGGTTTACACCTGGTTTAGACCTGGTTTAGACCTGGTTTAGACCTGGTTTAGTCCTGGTTTAGACCTGGTTTAGACCTGGTTTAGACCAGGTTTAGTCCTGGTTTAGACCTGGTTTAGACCTGGTTTAGACCTGGTTTAGACCAGGTTTAGACCTGGTTTAGTCCTGGTTTAGACCTGGTTTACACCTGGTTTAGACCTGGTTTAGACCAGGTTTAGACCTGGTTTAGACCTGGTTTAGTCCTGGTTTAGTCCTGGTTTAGACCTGGTTTAGACCTGGTTTAGACCTGGTTTAGTCCTGGTTTAGACCTGGTTTAGACCTGGTTTAGACCTGGTTTAGACCTGGTTTAGTCCTGGTTTAGACCTGGTTTAGACCTGGTTTAGTCCTGGTTTAGTCCTGGTTTACACCTGGTTTAGACCTGGTTTAGACCTGGTTTAGTCCTGGTTTAGTCCTGGTTTAGACCTGGTTTAGACCTGGTTTAGACCTGGTTTAGTCCTGGTTTAGTCCTGGTTTACACCTGGTTTAGACCTGGTTTAGACCTGGTTTAGTCCTGGTTTAGACCTGGTTTAGACCTGGTTTAGACCTGGTTTAGACCTGGTTTAGTCCTGGTTTAGACCTGGTTTAGACCTGGTTCAGACCTGGTTTAGACCTGGTTTAGACCTGGTTTAGACCTGGTTTAGTCCTGGTTTAGACCTGGTTTAGTCCTGGTTTAGACCTGGTTTAGACCTGGTTTAGACCTGGTTTAGTCCTGGTTTAGACCTGGTTTAGACCTGGTTTAGACCTGGTTTAGACCAGGTTTAGACCTGGTTTAGTCCTGGTTTAGACCTGGTTTACACCTGGTTTAGACTTGGTTTAGTCCTGGTTTAGACCTGGTTTAGACCTGGTTTAGACCTGGTTTAGTCCTGGTTTAGTCCTGGTTTACACCTGGTTTAGACCAGGTTTAGACCTGGTTTAGTCCTGGTTTAGACCTGGTTTACACCTGGTTTAGACTTGGTTTAGTCCTGGTTTAGACCTGGTTTAGACCTGGTTTAGACCTGGTTTAGTCCTGGTTTAGACCTGGTTTAGACCTGGTTTAGACCTGGTTTACACCTGGTTTAGACCTGGTTTAGACCTGGTTTAGACCTGGTTTAGACCTGGTTTAGTCCTGGTTTAGTCCTGGTTTAGACCTGGTTTAGTCCTGGTTTAGACCTGGTTTAGTCCTGGTTTAGACCTGGTTTAGACCTGGTTTAGTCCTGGTTTAGACCTGGTTTACACCTGGTTTAGACTTGGTTTAGTCCTGGTTTAGACCTGGTTTAGACCTGGTTTAGTCCTGGTTTAGTCCTGGTTTAGTCCTGGTTTAGTCCTGGTTTAGTCCTGGTTTAGTCCTGGTTTAGACCTGGTTTAGTCCTGGTTTAGTCCAGGTTTAGTCCTGGTTTAGTCCTGGTTTAGACCTGGTTTAGACCTGGTTTAGTCCTGGTTTAGTCCTGGTTTAGTCCTGGTTTAGTCCTGGTTTAGACCTGGTTTAGTCCTGGTTTAGTCCTGGTTTAGTCCTGGTTTAGTCCTGGTTTAGTCCTGGTTTAGACCTGGTTTAGTCCTGGTTTAGACCTGGTTTAGTCCTGGTTTAGTCCAGGTTCAGACCTGGTTTAGTCCTGGTTTAGTCCTGGTTTAGTCCTGGTTTAGTCCTGGTTTAGTCCTGGTTTAGACCTGGTTTAGTCCTGGTTTAGACCTGGTTTAGTCCTGGTTTAGACCTGGTTTAGACCTGGTTTAGTCCTGGTTTAGACCTGGTTTACACCTGGTTTAGACTTGGTTTAGTCCTGGTTTAGACCTGGTTTAGACCTGGTTTAGTCCTGGTTTAGTCCTGGTTTAGTCCTGGTTTAGTCCTGGTTTAGTCCTGGTTTAGTCCTGGTTTAGACCTGGTTTAGTCCTGGTTTAGTCCAGGTTTAGTCCTGGTTTAGTCCTGGTTTAGACCTGGTTTAGACCTGGTTTAGTCCTGGTTTAGTCCTGGTTTAGTCCTGGTTTAGACCTGGTTTAGTCCTGGTTTAGTCCTGGTTTAGTCCTGGTTTAGTCCTGGTTTAGTCCTGGTTTAGTCCTGGTTTAGACCTGGTTTAGTCCTGGTTTAGACCTGGTTTAGTCCTGGTTTAGTCCAGGTTCAGACCTGGTTTAGTCCTGGTTTAGTCCTGGTTTAGTCCTGGTTTAGTCCTGGTTTAGACCTGGTTTAGTCCTGGTTTAGACCTGGTTTAGTCCTGGTTTAGACCTGGTTTAGACCTGGTTTAGTCCTGGTTTAGACCTGGTTTACACCTGGTTTAGACTTGGTTTAGTCCTGGTTTAGACCTGGTTTAGACCTGGTTTAGTCCTGGTTTAGTCCTGGTTTAGTCCTGGTTTAGTCCTGGTTTAGTCCTGGTTTAGACCTGGTTTAGACCTGGTTTAGTCCTGGTTTAGTCCTGGTTTAGTCCTGGTTTAGACCTGGTTTAGACCTGGTTTAGTCCTGGTTTAGTCCTGGTTTAGTCCTGGTTTAGTCCTGGTTTAGACCTGGTTTAGTCCTGGTTTAGTCCTGGTTTAGTCCTGGTTTAGTCCTGGTTTAGACCTGGTTTAGTCCTGGTTTAGACCTGGTTTAGTCCTGGTTTAGTCCAGGTTCAGACCTGGTTTAGTCCTGGTTTAGTCCTGGTTTAGTCCTGGTTTAGTCCTGGTTTAGTCCTGGTTTAGACCTGGTTTAGTCCTGGTTTAGACCTGGTTTAGTCCTGGTTTAGACCTGGTTTAGACCTGGTTTAGTCCTGGTTTAGACCTGGTTTACACCTGGTTTAGACTTGGTTTAGTCCTGGTTTAGACCTGGTTTAGACCTGGTTTAGTCCTGGTTTAGTCCTGGTTTAGTCCTGGTTTAGTCCTGGTTTAGTCCTGGTTTAGACCTGGTTTAGTCCTGGTTTAGACCTGGTTTAGTCCAGGTTTAGACCTGGTTTAGTCCTGGTTTAGTCCTGGTTGGTTCTGTGAAGCACAGTTGTTTATAAAGAATATAAACTCTGTGGGAGCGGTGACAGAACCCTGGGGTGCTCCGGACTGCACCGAAACACAAAGCTCGACCCATTCTTGTTCTGTTCTCTGATGCATGGATCTTAACAACAGAAAAGCCATTGGTTTGTCATTTTCTGTGCTCTCAACAACTTTCCCACTGCAGAGGTCGACAACAACAACAACAACAACAACAACAACAACAACAACAACAAGAGGAGCTCAGTGAACAATAAACAGAGAAAAGTTAAATATAGATCATAAAAAGCAATGTAAAAGACAAAAAGAGAGTTTAACGGTGAATGGCTTCAGGAAACAAAGACTGTGAGTTTGTGAGTGAAGCACAACAGCGGTGTTTGTGGAGAACGTGTTTGTTACAGACCATGTTTGTTTTTTGTTCTGCTGCTCTGTGATTTCAGAGCAGATATAGATATAGATATAGATATAGACAGCATAGAGCTTAGCACAGGTCTGTGAGAAGTAAATGTGGCACATCAGGTTTGTTGAGCTTACGTCTTGCTTTTTGTGTTTTATTGTGTACAAGCGCTGCCTGAACAAATGAAGTCCTCTCTGTGAGATTAATAAAGTTAATTTGATCTAAAGTTAATTTGATCTAATTTAATTGAAGCTAACGTTGAGTGTGGGGTAAAGAGGAATCAGAGTTGTGCTTTTCCTCGTGTACAGGAGATTAAAGACGTCAGCTTTGCCACATCATTTACAAAAGTCTGTCCATCATGAACCACATCAGGCGCAGTATTTTACCTCCAGAGTCTGGACTTTTATATAAATCAGAAATCAAACTGGGCCCTGTGGCTCCTGGTGAAAGGCTGGGGGCCCGGGCCTGAGCTCTGAGGGCCAGAAATGTTTCAGACAAAAAGAAAAGCTAGGTCTCATCTGAGTTCAGGTCTGGGCCTGGCACCAGGCCTTTACAGAGGAACACACCCAGATCTGCCATTCAAAAACAAACTTTGCATTTTATTTGTATTTAAAGTTTATAAAATGATCAAACTCCTGCTGAAACAAACTCCTCTCATGTTCCAGTCCAATAAAAATATGGATTAAATCCAAATCCTACCTTTAGTCGTGTGAGTCCGGCAATTCTTTCTCTTTCCTGAGTTCCTGCTCCTTCAAGTTCACGAGTGAATATTTAGCAGAAGTGAAACATTGCCTAAGCTGTGTCTGAGCTTAAAAAAAAAACAAGGGAAAAAAAAATCCAAAGAATAAAACAAACGCAGTGAGATCAGCTGTTTCCGCAGAGACTGGTCCCGGAGCCTCAGCTGCTCCCGGAGGTAGTAACAGGTAAATAAAACAGGTGAGGGCTATAAAAATAGTTCTGTGCAGTGAAGAACAGACAGCAGTATAGGTTTAAATCTGGCTCCACCACGTGGTGGAAAGAGGAACAACAAGAACATTATTGTGGCTAAAATTAATTCACAAACTTTATTATAATTCTTAGACAAAAATAGGACTAAAAACCAATATTATTTTCCAAATTTACTTTAAATTAAATAGTTTTTTCGTATCAACAGCCTCTTATATTTTCAGAGTTGAAATGTAAAAAAGAAGTTACCTGAAAAATAAAAACAGATTTTAAAACAGTTGCATTCAAAAACAATTAATCTTTTATATTTTTTATTTTACATTATTTTTATTTTATTTTTGAAAAACTACAGAAACCAAAGGCGGTGACGTCAGCGCGCCAGCTTACGTCCTTACGTACGTCGGTTACGTACGTCACGCCTTGTTGTTGTCATTAGCCGCAGCAGAAATGCTCGGGACAGAAAGAAAAGCGCAGTTTTTGCTCTAAATTCAGTGGTTTTCTGGTGTTTTTGTGTCGGGACACAGAGAACTCTCCTCCACATGAACCCCGCGGAGCGTTTATGAAGTTTTATTCACCGGAAGTCCGGTAGAAGAGGAGTTTTGTCCCCGGGGCTAACTGCTAACGGCTAACTCTCAGGTCTGTGGCGCCTAACGCGGGCTGTTTTCATTTTTCTGCAGAATATAAACAATAACTTCATATTTATCCTGATTTACTGCAAGAAATCTGTTTACCTGTTTGTTTCTTTTCGGATAAACTCAGATTTGTTTGTGTTTGGCCATAACCGCTTTCCAAAAGTTCTTACTTTGTGAAATAACGCTTAAACACAAAACAAAACATTAATATAAATATGTTTATTTTTATTGATGGATTTTACACAGACAGGTTTTCTGATCAATTCGGCTTTACTGATAATCTATTAAAATATAACTGAGGGCTTACTGCTCGTGAAGTTTCTCTCCTCTGCAGATGATGGTTTTATTTGTGTTTCTGTTTTATTTTCTTCTGTTTTCAGGTAAAATGGCGACTCCGTTTAAAATCCCCAAAAAAGCCCCGTCAGACTCAGATTCGGTGCAGATGACCTCTCCTCTGTCCAGACTCCAGAGGCCTGATGAACGCTCTAAGGTGGAATTACTTTATTTAACTTTAACTCTGAGCTGGGCTCTCTTTATAAGAATGATTCTGACTGGATGCATTTCTTCTGTGTTTATGTGCAGTTTTAAGGTGGAATTATTATTTTAGTTTGTCAGTATCGAGCAGTATTATCATTACTGTCCATCTAAATGGGTTTAAGGTGCAATAGTTATTACAGCCCGCAGTTCTGAGGAGATTTAAGGCGATATTTAGGTTGGGATTAGTGCTGTAGCTGTAAATGCTTTTATGCTTTTTAAGGCGGTGTTTGTGTTTTCTCTGCAGAGTTTCTCTCTGTTCAGAGACAGGACTCTCTCTGGGAACAGCTCTGCTCCGAACACACACAGGTCTGGACTTTTATCATTATTATTATTATTATTATTATTATTATTTAACTCTAAGCTCACAACAACATTCCCTCAGAAACAGCTGAAGTCTAAACCTCGCTCTTCAGTTTAACTCCTGTCTTCTTCTGCTGCAGAGGAAACTCTAACTCTCTGAAAATCAAGCTCAAAGCCAGACTTGGACCAAACCCAGCGGAGTCCTGTCCAAACGGGTCAGTCCTGGTTTTACTACAGAGCTCAAACCTGATCTGTGTCTGAGGCTGTTACTCTGTGTGTCCTGTAGGTGGCGTCCTAAGAGAGCCTCAGACCGATTCCTGTCTCCGGTTTCTCTGGTTGTGGGTAAAAAGGAAACTACGGCGTCTCCGCTGAAGAGCAGCTCCTCTGTCTCAGGTCAGGAACAGGACTTTTATTAAAACTTAAGTTTTAAACCTTTTTTAAAAACATCTGTCCTTTACTGAGCGAGAGTACGGTTTATAAAATAATAATGTGATAATACGACGTTCGGAGTGTTTTTTGTTGTCGTGTGACGCTTTGAGGTCGAATATAAAGAATAGTTAATAATAATTTCAAATATAAATCAGTTTTATAATCAGTGTAAAGATTTTTTCGAGGCAGTTTATCATTTTAAGCATAAGTTTCTGTTACACTTTCACTACAGTTTGGTCATTTTTAATCCATAAAGTTAATGCTGGGTCTGTAACAAGTTACTCAAGATTAATTAATTACAGAGTCATTAATGCAGTGAATCGCACTTGTCCATGACAACACAGAACTTTTCTCAGAGGCCAAGTTTCTGTCGCACAGTAACCACAGCTGCACCTCCACACTGACCACTGGTGTAATGATAACAACAACAACAACAACAACAACAACAACAACAACAATAATACATTTTGTTTATAGGCGCCTTTTATAACACCCAAGCTCACCTCAGAGGTAAAAATAAGACGGAGTAAAACAACAACAGAAGTCCAAGTAAGGTTCAGCTGTGGCTGTGTGCGACTGCCCTGCAGGGAACTGAGCATCCAGCAACAGCTTCACTTCACTAACGCTCATCTGACGTACACATAGTGCAGTTCATTAATTACAAAGCCTGTAATTAAGTAGATTCTTTATTTTTTTAATGGAGCCTTCGCTCCAGAGTCTGCTCTGTAAATCACAGATGGCTCCTGCAGGTTTGGATTAAAAACAGATCTTTCAGGTCTCACTGCAGGACACCGTGTAGATACAAGATTAAACTGATTTTAATTTTTATTGAAGCTTTCAGGTGACGTTGAAAGTGTTGTTTTAGTAAAGTACAAATGCCATGATGCCAAACACTTTAGGAACTGTCCCAGACACAGATGACTCATTTTGGAAATGTTTGTATTTTGAAATGGTCACAGTCACAACACTGGACATTTTACAGTTAAACTTTAAAAAACACACAAACACACAACTTCCCTCTGAAACTTCAAACTCTGCAGAGTAGACCTGTGTTGCTGCTGACAGAAGTTAACAACATTTTTCAGTTGATTTCAGAATAATTAGGCATCACCTGTGTTTGCCTGTGTGTCCTGTAGATGGCGCTGTTGTACTGCTCTAACGTGGTTCTGTATGAACTAAAACCTGACACCAGTGTTGTGTGATTATTTCTCACTGCTTGGTCCTGGTTTAAGGTTAAATGTTTGCCTCCTCTGCTGCAGACGCCTGTTCCGCCCTGAAGCCCATCTCCCTCCGCTCCCCCGACTCTTTGGCCGAGCTCAGAGCAGGAAGTTCTCCTCTGTCGGACAGGAAGTGGACCAGGGCTCAGGACGCAGCGCAGAAGGAGGTGAGGGTTCAACTCCATCCAATAACACCTGCTCTGGCAGCTGTGTTAGGTGATAACGGTTTATGTTAGTACCACAGGAACGTGCTCTGAGGTGACCCAGGGCTCGTGTCTCTGTAACCTCTGCCTCTGGGAAATGTAGTTTTTATTAAACAGCTGTAGGTCCATTCCCTCGATGTGTCCTCCTCTGGGTTAGGACGTCCTGCTCCTCACTGCAGAAGGAACCTCCTATGTTCTGAGCTCCTCCCATACTGATCGAGACCAAAACCAGTCCGAGTCCAGAGTGAACCCAGACTTTTAAGAACTGACACCGAGATCAAGGCAAACTGAGACCAGATCGAGACCAAACTAACCCTAAAGAAAGGGGAAAAGGTTTAAAAAAGGTGGTTTAAATACATGAATGATTATTTTACTGAGACAGATCTGTTCCTGGTTCTTCTGACGCGTAACACTAATGACTCCAAAATTATGAAGAACAGCTTTTTCTTATAATGTTTGGTAAATAAAATCTCTGAGACTGCCACATCAGAGACCATAAAAAAACGGTGCTACGACACTCCTCCTCTGTCCTGGCTCTGAGCGTACGGAGCAGGAGCAGGGAGGTGTCGCTGGGGTTCAGCTCAGGTCTGAAGGCCAGGAGCCTGAGGCGGCGCAGAGTCTCACTGCTGTGGGACGGACTCCGCTCAGGCCTGAGCTGCACCGTCAGCGCAGACCTGAGCCTTCTCCTCTGTTCACTTTCAGAGCAACGCTTCTCGGTCCAAAGCCGCTTCTGTTCCGTCGTCGCCAGTGCCTTCCTCCTCATCATCTGCAAAGTCAGAACAAACGCCCACAGAACCCAGGCTGCAGGTACTTAGTCCAGCTGTGGGGTCCAGATGTTCCCTGGTCCTGGGCCTGACTCTGTTTCTGTGATGTTCCAGAGCAGCTGGTCCGACCTCAGCGACGTCCGGGAGAAGCAGAGGGAGAAGTGGAGACAGTTTAAGGAGAAGAAACAAACTCGCTCCAGCGCCTCCCTGAGAACCGCCAGGAACCAGAACCAGAACCAGACCAGGACCAGGTCCAGCAGCTCCGAGCCCAGTGAGTCCACATCATTTTGGGCCATTTTTAGGCAGAAAATGAATCAGAGGAAGACGTTTGGTTTGTGTTTGAGACCAAATCTGACACTGCCACAGCGACAGTCAGAAAATCATAAAGTCATTATTACTCTGTTATTACTCAATTATTATTCTGTTATTACTCTGTTGTTCCTGTCTGCAGTCGTTCTGTCGAGTGAAGAGGAGGAGGAGCAGAGTGACGTCAGCAGAACCAGCCAATCAGAGAGCTCCGAGGACACACAGGTGACTCAGCTTTAAAACATTTTAGTCCACAGTGTGTCACAGAACTTCATTCATTCATCATCAAAATAAAAATCAGGAGTTCATCTGCAGTCACAGTAAAAACTAAAGCTGGGTATGCACTGCAGTTTTTTATTATTTATTTTTCTTAAAATATCTTTATAGAATGACAGCAGACGACGTGGAAGTGTAAAGCGTGAACTCTCGCCTGTTAAACTGAGCACAGTTCAGGCTCCGCCCCACGACGCTGAACACAAACCGCTGCATGCAGTTTCATACAAACACAAGATTCATGTTGGGGACCAGGACATTTTTACTGTCAACTCAAACTTTCCTTTTTATAAATCTGGATGTGTAAAAAACCAGCTGTAAACAGAAAGAACATGGCTCTGAGCTCTGATTTAGGTCACTTCTCACCTCTTTAACAGCCTAAACTCTAATGTGTGGTGTGGTTCTGGTCCAGGTCTGGTCCAGGTCTGAGGCCGTAAACCCGGTCTCCCGCTGTCTCTGGGTCTGTTAGTGTTTATGTTTATGGAGCTGTCATTAAAACACGAGTCCTGACATCACTCTGACCCACATCTGAGCTGCAGCTCGGTTTATCAGACCAGGAACCAGATTATTGTAGGTTAAAGGCTTTTTACACAACACAAATAAAGACAAAGTAATACTAAACTAACTAAATAATAAGTAATTCATCTAAAATTGAGATCATACTTGAGAACCTCCTGTTGTTGTGAAACTCTGCTGTGCTCAGACGCTGCTGCTGCTGCTGGGCCCAGCTCCCAGAGGAAAACTTCTCTGATGGATCAAACCTGACTGAGGCCAGGGCTGGGCACTGATACCAGGGCCTTTGTGGTTTGAAAGAAAAGTTACAGTACCACTGGTGTTGGAAAATATTTTCTATCCAACACCAAGTTCCAGTTCCCAGTGGGAGCTTTAATGTTCCTCTGCAGGAACCAAATAAAAACAGAATAAATCACACACTGCAGGTTTAACTCACAGCTGAGAGTTTAGCTCCTGGGTCTTTTATTGAATATTATTGTGTTTGATGATGGGAGAAGATGAATTATCACCATAGGAATCAGAAAAAGTATCACTCAGGCACCGGGATCAAAAACCAGGGATGGTTTAAGAACTGGGATCAGAAAAACCTGAACAGAACCCAGCTCTGAGCTGCTGCAGTGTCCTCAGTCGTCAGAGCCTGTCCTCCGTCTCTGTCTCTGATCTTCTCCCTCTGTTGTCCAGGAGGACCATGACCGGCTCTCGGACCGGCTCTCGGACCGGCTCTCGGACCGGCTCTCGGACCGGCTCTCGGACCGGCTCTCGGACCGGCTCTCGGAGCCTCCTCCGTCCTTCCTGCAGCTGGACTTCAGCTCCTTTCACATGGGTTTGTTCAGAGCCAGAGCCAACGGGAAAATCATGGTGAGTCCACAACATCTGCAGCTCTAACCACAGACCAACACCAACAGGTCCCAGGTCTGGTCCAACAGGTCCCAGGTCTGGTCCAACAACAGGTCCCAGGTCTGGTCCAACAGGTCCCAGGTCTGGTCCAACAACAGGTCCCAGGTCTGGTCCAACAGGTCCCAGGTCTGGTCCAACAACAGGTCCCAGGTCTGGTCCAACAGGTCCCAGGTCTGGTCCAACAGGTCCCAGGTCTGGTCCAACAGGTTTAGTCCTGGTTTAGTCCTGGTTTAGTCCTGGTTTAGTCCTGGTTTAGTCCTGGTTTAGTCCTGGTTTAGACCTGGTTTAGACCTGGTTTAGTCCTGGTTTAGTCCTGGTTTAGTCCTGGTTTAGACCTGGTTTAGACCTGGTTTAGTCCTGGTTTAGTCCTGGTTTAGACCTGGTTTAGACCTGGTTTAGTCCTGGTTTAGTCCTGGTTTAGTCCTGGTTTAGACCTGGTTTAGACCTGGTTTAGACCTGGTTTAGACCTGGTTCAGTCCTGGTTTAGTCCTGGTTTAGTCCTGGTTTAGTCCTGGTTTAGACCTGGTTCAGTCCTGGTTTAGTCCTGGTTTAGTCCTGGTTTAGTCCTGGTTTAGTCCTGGTTTAGACCTGGTTTAGTCCTGGTTTAGACCTGGTTTAGTCCTGGTTTAGACCTGGTTTAGACCTGGTTTAGTCCTGGTTTAGACCTGGTTTAGTCCTGGTTTAGACCTGGTTTAGACCTGGTTTAGACCTGGTTTAGTCCTGGTTTGTTGTGGTTCATGTTCTGTGGTGCGTTCACTGTCATTGGCCTCTGTGGGACTTTTCCATGTCCTGGTCCAGCTCTGTCCGGGTCCTGGACCAGAACCAGCCCAGTGTTGGACCGGACTCTGATGACTCATGAGTTTTCCAGAGAGGAGTCTCTGTTTTTGTTTAGTTTAGAGCAGAGCCAAGGGAACTGTGGGAAAACATGAGGCACTAACCCAGAACTGAACCAGGATTAAACCAGGATTAAACCAGGATTAAACCAGGTCTGAGCCAGGTCTGAACCAGGTCTAAACCAGGTCTAAACCAGGTCTGAGCCAGGTCTGAGCCAGGTCTGAGCCAGGTCTGAACCAGGTCTAAACCAGGTCTGAGCCAGGTCTAAACCAGGTCTGAGCCAGGTCTGAACCAGGTCTAAACCAGGTCTGAGCCAGGTCTGAGCCAGGTCTGAGCCAGGTCTGAACCAGGTCTAAACCAGGTCTGAGCCAGGTCTGAACCAGGTCTAAACCAGGTCTAAACCAGGTCTAAACCAGGTCTGAGCCAGGTCTGAGCCAGGTCTGGTCCTTACCTCTTGTTATGAATCCTGTGGTGTGATGTTAGTCCTGTGTTAGTTCTGAGGCTGAGTGGAGCCACAGAGAACAGAGTTTATCTGCAGCAGTCTGTGGTTCTGGACCCAGTCCCTCAGCGAAGACTGGACCTGGTCCTGGATCTGACAGAAGGGGATTCCCTGTGAGAAACACAGGGCTAACCCTGACCACAGCGTCCCTCTGTTACAGCAGAGGAAGGACTGGGACCGGGGCTGGGACCAGGGCTGGGGCCGGGGCTGGGGCCGGGGCTGGGGCCGGGGCTGGGGCTGGGGCTGGGACTGGGACTGGGGCCGGGACCGGGGCCGGGGCTGGGGCCGGGGCCGGGGCCGGGGCCGGGGCCGGGGCTGGGGCCGGGGCTGGGGCTGGGGCTGGGACTGTAGTTCTCCCAGACGTCCTGCCACAGAAACAAAGAACAGATGATTCCCTGAGGAGGCCCCTGGGGACCCAGGTCAGAGCGTCCCAGCAGAACCAGTTTATGACCTGTTTGTGTTTGTGGTTTGGTCTCAGTTCCGCTGGTCCCAGATCAGATTTACCCACAAACCCTGAGTTTGATCTGGGTTCAGAGGAAATCCCTGTGGTCCCAGGACCAACGAGACTCTGACTCTCTGTCCATGTCTCTGTCCGTGTCTCTGTCCATGTCTCTGTCCATGTCTCTGTCCATGTCTCTGTCCATGTCTCTGTCCATGTCTCTGTCCATGTCCATGTCTCTGATAACGTCTCCTGTGTTCTCCTCCAGGTCACAGAGAACTGCATCACTGTTCCTCTCAGAGGTAACTCACAGCTTCTTCACATGAACTTAACTCAGAGCGACCTCTTACTCAGAGTCAGTTAAACCTGCTCAGGAGCCTCCTTCGTCAGTTAAACCTGCTCAGGAGCCGCCTTCGTCAGTTAAACCTGCTCAGGAGCCGCCTTCTTGAGTTAAACCTGCTCAGGAGCCTCCTTCGTCAGTTAAACCTGCTCAGGAGCCTCCTTCGTCAGTTAAACCTGCTCAGGAGCCTCCTTCGTGAGTTAAAACCGCTCAGGAGCCTCCTTCGTAAGTTAAAACTGCTCAGGAGCCTCCTTCTTGAGTTAAACCTGCTCAGGAGCCTCCTTCGTGAGTTAAACCTGCTCAGGAGCCTCCTTCGTGAGTTAAACCTGCTCGGGATCCTCCTTCGTGAGTTAAACCTGCTCAGGAGCTTCCTTCTTGAGTTAAACCTGCTCGGGAGCCTCCTTCGTGAGTTAAAACTGCTCGGGAGCCTCCTTCGTGAGTTAAACCTGCTCAGGAGCTTCCTTCTTGAGTTAAACCTGCTCGGGAGCCTCCTTCGTGAGTTAAAACTGCTCGGGAGCCTCCTTCGTGAGTTAAACCTGCTCAGGAGCCTCCTTCGTGAGTTAAAACCGCTCAGGAGCCTCCTTCGTGAGTTAAAACTGCTCGGGAGCCTCCTTCGTGAGTTAAACCTGCTCAGGAGCTTCCTTCTTGAGTTAAACCTGCTCGGGAGCCTCCTTCGTCAGTTAAACCTGCTCAGGAGCCTCCTTCTTGAGTTAAACCTGCTCAGGAGCCTCCTTCTTGAGTTAAACCTGCTCAGGAGCCTCCTTCGTGAGTTAAACCTGCTCAGGAGCCTCCTTCGTGAGTTAAACCTGCTCAGGAGCCTCCTTCGTGAGTTAAACCTGCTCAGGAGCTTCCTTCTTGAGTTAAACCTGCTCGGGAGCTTCCTTCTTGAGTTAAACCTGCTCGGGAGCCTCCTTCTTGAGTTAAACCTGCTCAGGAGCCTCCTTCTTGAGTTAAACCTGCTCAGGAGCCTCCTTCTTGAGTTAAACCTGCTCAGGAGCCTCCTTCTTGAGTTAAACCTGCTCAGGAGCCTCCTTCTTGAGTTAAACCTGCTCAGGAGCCTCCTTCTTGAGTTAAACCTGCTCAGGAGCCTCCTTCTTGAGTTAAACCTGCTCAGGAGCCTCCTTCTTGAGTTAAACCTGCTCGGGAGCCTCCTTCGTGAGTTAAACCTGCTCAGGAGCCTCCTTCAGCCCTGGGAGCAGCTCTGGCTGTGATCCTCAGGCGTTGCCTTCGTTTCAGAGGAAGAGTAAGGTGTAGAAGTCCAGGATGTGACAGGGTTATGTTCAGGGTTTAGTGCTGAGGGTAAGGTTCATGCAGATTAATTTAAACTCAGAATGTGACGAGATAAGGTTTTTATGCTGTTGAACTATTTTTTACATGAATGAAAAATGTTATTTATTCACCTGAAAATCATAAAGAGCAAAGCTGTTTGAGTTCTATCCAACAGCAGAACAGATAAACTCCACAGCTTCTCCTCTGTAGAAGGAGCAAACAGAACCTGACCTGAGACCTTTGCCTTCAGGAGAAGCTCTGACTTCAGATCTCGCCACTGAGATCTTGTCTCCCTCATGGACTCTGTGGGACTCAGCAGAGCTCCAGAGGGTCCTGAGCTAAAGGAGGTCACAACAGACGCACTGGACTCTGAGGAGCGAGTCAGGGCAGGTCCAGGTCCAGGACCAGGTCCAGGACCAGGTCCAGGTCCAGGTCCAGGTCAGTGTTAACGTCTCATGTCTTTGTTCCAGGGCAGAGGTCTGGATCCGAGGCCGAGGTCTGCGTGGTCTCCACTCAGCTCAGAGGGTACGGTCTGTGGGACGGGGGCGTGGCCAGGGGCGGGGCTCTGTTCTCAGACTCCTCCCACAGCCCCCAAGGCCCCGCCCCCTCGATCCTCTTCCTCTGGGTCAGCGACGCTCAGGCCAAGCTCCTGCAGACAGAACTCAGGGAGATACACTCCACCTGCACAGGTAAGGACTAAACCAGGTCTAAACCAGGTCTGAACCAGGTCTGAACCAGGTCTGAACCAGGTCTGAACCAGGACTAAACCAGGACTAAACCAGGTCTGAACCAGGACTGAACCAGGTCTGAACCAGGACTGAACCAGGTCTGAACCAGGACTAAACCAGGACTAAACCAGGTCTGAACCAGGTCTGAACCAGGTCTAAACCAGGTCTGAGCCAGGACTAAACCAGGACTAAACCAGGTCTAAACCAGGTCTGAACCAGGACTGAACCAGGTCTGAACCAGGACTAAACCAGGACTAAACCAGGTCTGAACCAGGTCTGAACCAGGTCTAAACCAGGTCTGAACCAGGACTGAACCAGGTCTGAACCAGGACTGAACCAGGTCTGAACCAGGACTAAACCAGGACTAAACCAGGTCTGAACCAGGTCTGAACCAGGTCTAAACCAGGTCTGAACCAGGACTAAACCAGGACTAAACCAGGTCTAAACCAGGTCTGAACCAGGACTGAACCAGGTCTGAACCAGGACTAAACCAGGACTAAACCAGGTCTGAACCAGGTCTGAACCAGGTCTGAACCAGGTCTGAACCAGGACTAAACCAGGTCTGAACCAGGACTAAACCAGGACTAAACCAGGTCTAAACCAGGTCTGAACCAGGACTGAACCAGGTCTGAACCAGGACTAAACCAGGACTAAACCAGGACTAAACCAGGACTAAACCAGGACTAAACCAGGACTAAACCAGGACTAAACCAGGACTAAACCAGGACTGAACCAGGTCTGAACCAGGTCTGAACCAGGTCTGAACCAGGTCTGAACCAGGACTAAACCAGGTCTGAACCAGGTCTGAACCAGGTCTAAACCAGGTCTAAACCAGGTCTAAACCAGGACTGAACCTGGTCTGAACCAGGTCTGAACCAGGTCTGAACCAGGACTAAACCAGGACTAAACCAGGTCTAAACCAGGTCTAAACCAGGTCTAAACCAGGACTGAACCAGGTCTGAACCAGGTCTAAACCAGGACTAAACCAGGTCTGAACCAGGTCTAAACCAGGTCTGAACCAGGACTAAACCAGGTCTGAACCTGGACTAAACCAGGACTAAACCAGGTCTAAACCAGGTCTAAACCAGGTCTAAACCAGGACTGAACCAGGTCTGAACCAGGTCTAAACCAGGACTAAACCAGGTCTGAACCAGGTCTAAACCAGGTCTGAACCAGGACTAAACCAGGTCTGAACCAGGTCTGAACCAGGTCTAAACCAGGTCTGAACCAGGACTAAACCAGGTCTGAACCAGGTCTGAACCAGGACTAAACCAGGACTAAACCAGGTCTGAACCAGGTCTGAACCAGGTCTAAACCAGGTCTGAACCAGGTCTGAACCAGGACTAAACCAGGACTAAACCAGGTCTGAACCAGGTCTGAACCAGGTCTGAACCAGGTCTGAACCAGGACTGAACCAGGACTGAACCAGGACTGAACCAGGACTGAACCAGGTCTGAACCAGGTCTGAACCAGGTCTTTCCTTTGTAGACCCAGAGTGCAGTCTCCTGCTGTTGGTGCTGAAGGAGCAGCTCTCAGACCTGGACTCGGCCCTGCTCCTCTCAGTCCTGGACACCGAGGACTACAGGAAGTCCCGGTCCAGATCCTGTCCCATAGACTGGACAGAGGGGCTGGTCCTGGTCCACACCTGTCCCCCGCCCGTGGACCAACACCTGCTCCGGCTCCTGGGACAAAAGGAGGATTGCAGGCCGCCCAAAGACCACCAGGTCTGTACCCGCCCCAGGCCCAAAGAACACACACCTGGGCCCCGCCTCCACACACACCTGGGCCCCTCCACACACACCTGGGCCCCTCCACACACACCTGGGCCCTGCCTCCACACCTGGGCCCCGCCTCCACACACACCTGGGCCCCTCCACACACACCTGGGCCCCGCCTCCACACCTGGGCCCCGCCTCCACACACACCTGGGCCCCGCCTCCACACACACCTGCGCCCCTCCTCCACACACACCTGGGCCCCTCCTCCACACACACCTGGGCCCCTCCTCCACACACCTGGGCCCCTCCTCCACACACCTGGGCCCCTCCTCCACACACACCTGGGCCCCTCTTCCACACACACCTGGGCCCCGCCTCCACACACACCTGGGCTCCGCCTCCACACACACCTGGGCCCCTCCTCCACACACACCTGGGCCCCTCCTCCACACACACCTGGGCCCCGCCTCCACACACCTGGGCCCCTCCACACACACCTGCGCCCCGCCTCCACACACACCTGGGCCCCTCCTCCACACACACCTGGGCCCCTCCTCCACACACCTGGGCCCCTCCTCCACACACACCTGGGCCCCTCCTCCACACACACCTGGGCCCCTCCACACACACCTGGGCCCCTCCTCCACACACACCTGGGCCCCTCCTCCACACACACCTGGGCCCCTCCACACACACCTGGGCCCCTCCTCCACACACACCTGGGCCCCTCCTCCACACACACCTGGGCCCCGCCTCCACACACCTGGGCCCCTCCACACACACCTGCGCCCCGCCTCCACACACACCTGGGCCCCTCCTCCACACACACCTGGGCCCCTCCTCCACACACCTGGGCCCCTCCTCCACACACACCTGGGCCCCTCTTCCACACACACCTGGGCCCCGCCTCCACACACCTGGGCCCCTCCACACACACCTGCGCCCCGCCTCCACA
>CM036261.1:280224-335224 GCA_020698575.1 Bostrychus sinensis | reverse complement strand
GAAGGGCTTCAGGAAGAACGCCGTCCTAAAGCGGTAACTTTAACTTCTGTCAGACGTCTCTCAGCTCCTCTGGGCCTGAGTCTCAGATGTTTCCTTGTTCCCAGGCCGTGTATCCTGGTGATGGACTCTTTGAAGCTGTCCCACCATGAGAACGTCTGCAGACTGCTCAGGGAGTGAGTCTCAGTTACATTTCAGCCAATAATGTTCTGTATTTAAGTCTCTGTGTCTTTCTACTTCATCAAAGCTGGATGAATGAATTATTGTGTCTCTGCATGCCCAGGACTTACTCAGAACACACCATCAGCTAAACAGAAGACCAGTTTCCAGATCCGTAGGCACAGTAGATACAAAAATATACAATCCAAACAACTTTATGTATGTAAATGAGACTGCGGCCGAGAACGTGGCTGATCTGTAAACGTTAAAATATAACAACCTCAGAGCTCATCATCAGAGCTCCAGAACATCTCAGAGTTTTGGACAAACATCTCATTTAGCAAAGAGTTTCTAAATTCATCAAAAAGAGGACAGTACAAAACAAAATGAGTTTCACTTTCCACTTCCCCCACAGTAACTCACAGTCGCTCTACTTTTGGGCTGTGGTTAAATCTCCAGGTTTAAGGCCAGAGGAAGGATTCCTGTGCAGCTGAGGAACCAAGGACCTGCTCAGAGTCACCCGGACATAAAAATCTGTCTTTTATTTAAATATTTGTCCACAACTTTGGTTTAGCCTGCTCCTTTAGTTACATACTGTACATCCATTACCTGCTTCTTGCCTCCTCAGTTACCTGCAGGTGGAGTAGGATGGTTGTACTCAGAGTAAAAGTACTTCTTGCCTCCTCAGTTACCTGCAGGTGGAGTGGCAGGTGCGGCGAGGCTCCTGTCGTGTGTTCTCTGCTGATTCTGTGAAGAGCTGTAACTGCAGAGTTCCTCAGCAGGACAACAGCTCTGACTGCGGTCTGTACCTGCTGCAGTACGCACAGAGCTTCCTACAGGTAACACAAGACCGGTAACACAAGACCGGTAACACACAACACAGGTAACACAAGACCGGTAACTCAAGACCGGTAACACACAACACAGGTAACACAAGACCGGTAACACACAACACAGGTAACACAAGACCGGTAACACACAACACAGGTAACACAAGACCGGTAACACACAACACAGGTACACAAGACCGGTAACACAAGACCGGTTACACACAACACCGGTAACACACAAGACCGGTAACACACAACACAGGTAACACACAAGACCGGTAACACACAAGACCGGTAACACACAACACCGGTAACACACAAGACCGGTAACACACAACACCGGTAACACAACACAGGTAACACAGGTACCCAGTACTCTCAGTCTCAGCAGTATTGTGTCAGTGTCTCTCACACTCGGCCGCTGGAACTGTGCTGAGGTCTGGAACACTTGTGGAGAGGACTGTGGCGCGGTCGCTCATTCACGCGAACGGCACAGAGTCCTGTGGTGTTCGCTGCTGCCAACGCCGCCGTAACAACGCCGCTGACTCAGGCTCACCTTTCTGAAGAAGAGAAGAGCAGCATTCGCTGCTGCTCGTTAGCATTTATTCCAGAACGTAACAGAGGACAAACCTGACTCAAATCAAACTCGAGCTAAGGTTAAGCCTCAGGACTTCGCTGATCCTCGTAGGGACATAGGTTTTTGCGTTGGACCCATCCTTCGCCCTGGGGCCACCAGTCAGGAGCAGGGTCTCCAGATCTGAGCCAGGATCTGGTCAGGACTTAGTTGGAGGCCGACTGTACAGGTTTGGGTTGATGGGGAAGCACTCTGACCTCTCTGTGTCTGGGTGGGTTTCCTCAGAGTGCTAACCACTCTGCCGCCGTGCTGCTGAGCCACTAGGACCCTGGGCAGCAGCAGTATCAGGATGAAGCAGCAGTCGTCTCTGATGATGTGACCGGGCCCCAGCGCAGTGAGAGAGGGGCCCAGCACAGCTCACAGGGCCCCAGTGTGAGAGCGACAGAAATGTCAGGGGCTCTGCAGACCAGGAATTTAACCTATGACCTTAAAGCTCTTATTAGGTTTCTCTGACTCCTCTGATTGGCTCCTCTCTGACTCTCTCTCCTCTGATTGGCTCTTGTCTGACTCTCTCTCCTCTGATTGGCTCCCGTCTGACTCTCTCTCCTCTGATTGGCTCCCGTCTGACTCTCTCTCCTCTGATTGGCTCCCGTCTGACTCTCTCTCCTCTGATTGGCTCCCGTCTGACTCTCTCTCCTCTGATTGGCTCCCGTCTGACTCTCTCTCCTCTGATTGGCTCCTCTCTGACTCTCTCCTCTGATTGGCTCCCGTCTGACTCTCTCTCCTCTGATTGGCTCCTCTCTGACTCTCTCTCCTCTGATTGGCTCCCGTCTGACTCTCTCTCCTCTGATTGGCTCCCGTCTGACTCTCTCTCCTCTGATTGGCTCCTCAGAACCCGGTGGTGAACTTTGACCTTCCCGTGAGACTGGAGACCTGGTTTCCACGACAACAAGTCCGGGACAAACGTCAGGAGATCCGGAGTCTGGTCCTGAGGCTGCACCGGGAGCAGAACCAGGACTAGACCAGGACCAGGACTAAACCAGGACTGAGTGAATGGATGAACTGCTGTAGTTTTTTTTATGAATGACTTATTTATTGATAATAAATCTAAAATGTGCAAAGCCTTCTGGGTAATGTGTTTTTTATTTTCTCACAGTGCAGGTCCAAACCAATGGACTGCGTCTCCCATGATGCTCTGCTGCTCTCTGTTTAAACTGTGATTAATTGAAAGTGTCTGAGTCTTTAAGCTCAGGGCAGAGGTCACTGGGACACTTTCTGTCTTTGGTCTCTGTGTCCTCAAGAAGGTCCTGCATTAGAGCTGAAGACCAGGTCTAAACCTGGACTAAACCAGGTCTAAACCAGGTCTAAACTAGGTCTAAACCTGGACTAAACCAGGTCTAAACCAGGTCTAAACTAGGTCTAAACCTGGACTAAACCAGGACTAAACCAGGTCTAAACTAGGTCTAAACCTGGACTAAACCAGGACTAAACCAGGTCTAAACCCGGTCTAAACTAGGTCTAAACCTGGACTAAACCAGGTCTAAACCAGGTCTAAACTAGGTCTAAACCTGGACTAAACCAGGACTAAACCAGGTCTAAACCCGGTCTAAACTAGGTCTAAACCTGGACTAAACCAGGTCTAAACCAGGTCTAAACTAGGTCTAAACCTGGACTAAACCAGGACTAAACCAGGTCTAAACCAGGTCTAAACCAGGTCTAAACTAGGTCTAAACCTGGACTAAACCAGGTCTAAACTAGGTCTAAACCTGGACTAAACCTGGACTAAACCAGGACTAAACCAGGTCTAAACCAGGACTAAACCAGGTCTAAACCTGGACTAAACCTGGACTAATCAGGTCTAAACCAGGACTAAACCAGGTCTAAACCCGGTCTAAACCAGGTCTAAACCAGGTCTAAACCAGGACTAAACCAGGTCTGGACTTTAGTCCTAGTAGTCCAGGTTTAGTCCGCTCCTGTCTGTTATCTCTGTGAATGTTTGTCTAACTCCTTGTCTACGTGCACGCTCCTGCTGTATCAGTGTGTGTACGTGCACGCTCCTGCCGTATCAGTGTGTGTGTACGTGCACGCTCCTGCTGTATCAGTGCTTGTGTACGTGCACGCTCCTGCTGTATCAGTGCTTGTGTACGTGCACGCTCCTGCTGTATCAGTGCTTGTGTACGTGCACGCTCCTGCTGTATCAGTGTGTGTACGTGCACGCTCCTGCTGTATCAGTGTGTGTACGTGCACGCTCCTGCTGTATCAGTGTGTGTACGTGCACGGTGGGTGTATTTGCGTGCTCCCAGGTCTAATCCTGCGCCCCCTGCTGTCCAATCAGAGTCACTCTGTCCCTGGAGGGGACGAGTCCTGTCCTCTCTGTGGGACAGGGCAGGGGTTGAACCAACAACCTAGGGCCGTAAGTTGGTGATGAAGGGCCCCAGAGCAGGTTTATGAAATTGGCCCCTAAATGTCTGAAGCACATTAGCCTAGCGCTTATTTTCAAAAAATAAACTAATTGGTCATCTTTTTTTTTATCCATTTGTGTTTTTTATTTGATTTGTTTTCTGTCACTTTATTAAAATACTTTAACTCTGTCATCAGTGTTTTATTTTCTCCTCTAACTCGGACTCTTCTGTAGTTTTCCTGTCTCATTTAATAAACTAACTTCACATTCGTGTATTTTTATTAATTTACTTTATTAAAGTAAAGTTTGTGAATAACTCTGCAGTAGCTCAGAGCCGCCAGCAGGAGGCGTCAGACGTAACGGTGACGGAGTTACGCTCAAAGAAAAAACAAACTACAGATGTATAACTTTTTAACTTTAACTTTATAACTTTATAACTATAACTGTGTGAGGGTGAAATGTGAGGTAAAAGCTGGAGTAAACACAGCGGAGTGAGCTCTGTTCTTTCCTCAGGTGAGTGTTTGTTTTATGCTAATGCTAATGCTAATATAAACTGCAGTTAGCCTAGCTCTGTACGCTACGGAAGCCGTAAGCGGCCATAGATAACACTTTTTTTCCGGTATCTGGTTCATTCTTTAGTTTTCCGGGGATAACAGGGAACTTCTCTCTAAGAGAAGCCAAAAACAAAAGAGTTTCATCAGAAACAGCAGCTTCAAGAAAACAAACGAGCCCTGAAACAACTCTGCACCTGCTGCGGGGAACATCTCTCATCACTGAACAATCAGAATAACAACATCCTATTGTTACAGGAAACCTCTCTGCTTCTCTGTTACCACGAAAGCTTTGTTTCCTGAGATGAGGCCAGAGGTCGCTCTCTACAGAAACAGAAGAATTAAGTTTTATAACAAAATACCAGAACAAAATATTATTAACCTACAGCCACTGAGCAGTGGTATTAAAGTAAAAAACTGTTTTTATGGAAACAGCTTCTGTCCAGATCCTGGAGTTTAGTTCTGGTCCTGGTCTCATGAGGACCTCCTGCTGTAGTCCTGGTCTCATGAGGACCTCCTGCTGTAGTCCTGGTCCTGGTCTCAGGAGGACCTCCTGCTGTAGTCCTGGTCTCAGGAGGACCTCCTGCTGTAGTCCTGGTCCTGGTCTCAGGAGGACCTCCTGCTGTAGTCCTGGTCTCAGGAGGACCTCCTGCTGTAGTCCTGGTCTCATGAGGACCTCCTGCTGTAGTCCTGGTCCTGGTCTCAGGAGGACCTCCTGCTGTAGTCCTGGTCCTGGTCTCAGGAGGACCTCCTGCTGTAGTCCTGGTCTCAGGAGGACCTCCTGCTGTAGTCCTGGTCTCATGAGGACCTCCTGCTGTAGTCCTGGTCCTGGTCTCATGAGGACCTCCTGCTGTAGTCCTGGTCTCAGGAGGACCTCCTGCTGTAGTCCTGGTCTCAGGAGGACCTCCTGCTGTAGTCCTGGTCTCAGGAGGACCTCCTGCTGTAGTCCTGGTCTCATGAGGACCTCCTGCTGTAGTCCTGGTCTCATGAGGACCTCCTGCTGTAGTCCTGGTCCTGGTCTCATGAGGACCTCCTGCTGTAGTCCTGGTCTCAGGAGGACCTCCTGCTGTAGTCCTGGTCTCAGGAGGACCTCCTGCTGTAGTCCTGGTCCTGGTCTCATGAGGACCTCCTGCTGTAGTCCTGGTCCTGGTCTCATGAGGACCTCCTGCTGTAGTCCTGGTCCCGGTCTCATGAGGACCTCCTGCTGTAGTCCTGGTCTCAGGAGGACCTCCTGCTGTAGTCCTGGTCTCAGGAGGACCTCCTGCTGTAGTCCTGGTCTCAGGAGGACCTCCTGCTGTAGTCCTGGTCCTGGTCTCATGAGGACCTCCTGCTGTAGTCCTGGTCCTGGTCTCAGGAGGACCTCCTGCTGTAGTCCTGGTCCTGGTCTCAGGAGGACCTCCTGCTGTAGTCCTGGTCTCAGGAGGACCTCCTGCTGTAGTCCTGGTCTCATGAGGACCTCCTGCTGTAGTCCTGGTCTCAGGAGGACCTCCTGCTGTAGTCCTGGTCTCAGGAGGACCTCCTGCTGTAGTCCTGGTCTCAGGAGGACCTCCTGCTGTAGTCCTGGTCCCGGTCTCAGGAGGACCTCCTGCTGTAGTCCTGGTCTCATGAGGACCTCCTGCTGTAATCCTGGTCCTGGCTCAGTTGTGAGTGAGTCTGGCTCAGTTGTGAGTGAGTCTGGCTCAGTTGTAAGTCTGGCTCAGTTGTGAGTGAGTCTGGCTCAGTTGTGAGTGAGTCTGGCTCAGTTGTGAGTGAGTCTGGCTCAGTTGTGAGTGAGTCTGGCTCAGTTGTGAGTGAGTCTGGCTCAGTTGTAAGTCTGGCTCAGTTGTGAGTAAGTCTGGCTCAGTTGTGAGTGAGTCTGGCTCAGTTGTGAGTGAGTCTGGCTCAGTTGTGAGTGAGTCTGGCTCAGTTGTAAGTCTGGCTCAGTTGTAAGTCTGGCTCAGTTGTGAGTAAGTCTGGCTCAGTTGTAAGTGAGTCTGGCTCAGTTGTGAGTGAGTCTGGCTCAGTTGTAAGTCTGGCTCAGTTGTAAGTGAGTCTGGCTCAGTTGTAAGTGAGTCTGGCTCAGTTGTAAGTCTGGCTCAGTTGTAAGTCTGGCTCAGTTGTGAGTGAGTCTGGCTCAGTTGTAAGTCTGGCTCAGTTGTAAGTGAGTCTGGCTCAGTTGTAAGTAAGTCTGGCTCAGTTGTAAGTGAGTCTGGCTCAGTTGAGCCTGAGGCGGTGACACTGATCCCAGAGTAAAGAGGATTAGACCAAAGTCTGAGTCAGAGCCATCTGCCATCACCTGAGTCCACACAGAACTCACAGAGACCGGGACCAGGGACAGACCAGGACCTCAACAACACACAGGACCAGACCAGAGTCCAGACCAGAGTCCAGACCACAGTCCAGACCAGAGTCCAGACCAGAGTCCAGACCACAGTCCAGACCACAGTCCAGACCACAGTCCAGACCACAGTCCAGACCCGGGGAGACCGTGAAGACCAACTCAGGACCAGGAGTCTGAGGGAGACCAAACCCAGAGCTGCAGTGGAAATGTGGAGACTATGACAGAAGGAAGAACTGAGCCAGGACTAAACCCAGACCTGGATCTTCAGGACTAAACCCAGACCTGGATCTTCAGGACTAAACCCAGACCTGGATCTTCAGGACTAAACCCAGACCTGGATCTTCAGGACTAAACCCAGACCTGGATCTTCAGAACTAAACCCAGACCTGGATCTTCAGAACTAAACCCAGACCTGGATCTTCAGGACTAAACCCAGACCATGAGTCTTTCTGAAACACGTCTGAGTCGCCACAGAGAGGCCAAAGTCTGTAAAACCTAGACCTAAACCAGGAGGACCAGGATCTGTGAGACCCGCTGGAGTCCGAGTCAGGACCAGGCAGAAACCGGACCGAGCGGGACCTGGGACAGAGACTTCCTTTACCCTGAAGGTCCATGAGCTGAACCAGGACCAGACCAGGACGACCTCACTGAAGATGGCGGGGTTTTGGAGGACCTCAGTTAGGATTTGGACCTTGGTTTTGGGTCTGGGGCTGGTCTCAGGACGTCTCCTCAACTCCTCAGGTGGGTGGCTGTCCTCGGTCCAGGACCAGAGACCGGACTCTGGTCCTGGACCAGAGACCGGACTCTGGTCCTGGTCCTGGACCAGAGACCAGACTCTGGTCCTGGACCAGAGGTTTCTCCTAAAGATTATCTCTGGGTTAAGGATGTTTCCCGTCAGGACAAATCTCTGACAGGAACTGACTCTGTTTACTCAGACAGCTGTCCTCTGTCCCCGAGTAAGACCTGGGGGACACAGGACACAGGACAGGACAGAGGACAGTAGGACAGAGGACAGAGGACAGTAGGACAGGGCGGCACGGTGGCACAGTGGTTAGCACTCCTGCCTCACAGCAAGAAGGTCCTGGGTTCAATTCCCGGACCGCGTGGGGCCTTTCTGTGTGGAGTTGGCATGTTCTCCCCGTGTCTGCGTAGGTTTCCTCTGCCACTAAAGACATGTACAATAGGTCCCCCATGGGGCCAGGACTCCCCTGTAAAAGAGATTCTGAATCTCAGTGGGACTTTCCTGGTTAAATAAAGGTAAAAAAGTAGGACAGAGGACAGTAGGACAGAGGACAGTAGGACAGAGGACAGAGGACAGTAGAGTTTTCCCTCTGCACAGATGTTACAGAGACAGCTCAGGACCATTTCTGAATTGTTTCTTGCTTTTTTCTGCACATTTTTGGTTGGGGCCCCATGAGACTGAAGGGCCCCATGTGACTGAAGGGCCCCGTGTGACTGAAGGGTCCCATCTTGTCTCAGTTTGGGCCCTTACTCTGCAGTTCATAGGAAACATCCAAAATCTCTTTATCTCAGCCTGAATAAAAAGATTGTTGTCATTTCTCTGGAACAGAAGCTCGGAGAACAAACTCTGCCCAAGCTCTACCTGCACAGAGTCTGACTGAGTCTGACTGAGTCTGACTGAGTCTGACTGAGCCTGACAGAGTCTGGCCAAGTCTGGCCGAGTCTGACAGAGTCTGACAGAGTCTGACTGAGCCTGACAGAGTCTGACAGAGTCTGACAGAGTCTGACAGAGTCTGACAGAGTCTGACAGAGTCTGACAGAGTCTGACTGAGCCTGACAGAGTCTGACAGAGTCTGACTGAGTCTGACAGAGTCTGACAGAGTCTGACTGAGTCTGACTGAGATGGACTTGACTCATCTGTAACTCTTCTCTGTCTCAGTCTCACTCTGCTGTGCTGTAATGAACTTTACTGAAACTCATGGAGAGATTAGATTCATTTCTTTTATAAAATGAATAAAATGTGGCCTCACATTGGTCCCAGGACATTAAACATGAAACCTGTGCCAGCAGCGTCCAGAGTCCTGTTAGGTCCTGATGTCTCTTGTCTCTGTCCTTTCACAGTTGGCCCTGCGGTATTGGACCTGACCTCTCCAGACCTGGACCTGACCCTTCAGGTCCTGGACTTGGACTCTGGGGTCTCGGACTGGTCCCAGGACGAGCTGAGACTCAGGTCCCGCTCTGACGGAGCCTTGGTCCGGACGAAGAGGAACGTCCTGTTCCCAAACGGAGTCAAGCTGTGCACCAGAGAGACGTACGAACAAGTGGCAGAGAACCACCTCCAGTACTTTCATCTGAGAGGTACTACTACTACTACTACTACAGTAATACTACAGTAATACTACAGTAATATTAAGCACCTGAAGTACTTCCAGCTCAGAGGTGTGTCCTGTAAAGGCTGGACAGTCTTCCCTCACCCTTTTGTCCCACACAGTTTACTGAGAGACAGAGACATCAGTTTGTTCATGTCTCTGTCTCTGTGTCTCTGTGCTCAGTTTGTTCATGTCTCTGTGTCTCTGTGTCTCTGTGCTCAGTTTGTTCATGTCTCTGTCTCTGTGTCTCTGTGTCTCTGTGCTCAGTTTGTTCATGTCTCTCTGTCTCTGTGTCTCTGTGTCTCTGTGCTCAGTTTGTTCATGTCTCTGTGTCTCTGTGTCTCTGTGTCTCTGTGTCTCTGTGTCTCTGTCTCTGTGTCTCTGTGCTCAGTTTGTTCATGTCTCTGTCTCTGTGTCTCTGTGTCTCTGTGCTCAGTTTGTTCATGTCTCTGTGTCTCTGTGTCTCTGTGTCTCTGTCTCTGTGTCTCTGTGCTCAGTTTGTTCATGTCTCTGTGTCTCTGTGTCTCTGTGCTCAGTTTGTTCATGTCTCTGTCTCTGTGTCTCTGTGTCTCTGTGCTCAGTTTGTTCATGTCTCTGTGTCTCTGTGTCTCTGTGTCTCTGTCTCTGTGTCTCTGTGTCTCTGTCTCTGTGTCTCTGTGCTCAGTTTGTTCATGTCTCTGTCTCTGTGTCTCTGTGTCTCTGTGCTCAGTTTGTTCATGTCTCTGTCTCTGTGCTCAGTTTGTTCATGTCTCTGTGTCTCTGTGTCTCTGTGCTCAGTTTGTTCATGTCTCTGTCTCTGTGTCTCTGTGTCTCTGTGCTCAGTTTGTTCATGTCTCTGTCTCTGTGTCTCTGTGTCTCTGTGCTCAGTTTGTTCATGTCTCTGTGTCTCTGTGTCTCTGTGCTCAGTTTGTTCATGTCTCTGTCTCTGTGTCTCTGTGTCTCTGTGCTCAGTTTGTTCATGTCTCTGTCTCTGTGTCTCTGTGTCTCTGTGCTCAGTTTGTTCATGTCTCTGTGTCTCTGTGTCTCTGTGCTCAGTTTGTTCATGTCTCTGTCTCTGTGTCTCTGTGTCTCTGTGCTCAGTTTGTTCATGTCTCTGTGTCTCTGTGTCTCTGTGCTCAGTTTGTTCATGTCTCTGTCTCTGTGTCTCTGTGTCTCTGTGCTCAGTTTGTTCATGTCTCTGTGTCTCTGTGTCTCTGTGCTCAGTTTGTTCATGTCTCTCTGTCTCTGTGTCTCTGTGTCTCTGTGCTCAGTTTGTTCATGTCTCTGTGTCTCTGTGTCTCTGTGCTCAGTTTGTTCATGTCTCTGTCTCTGTGTCTCTGTGTCTCTGTGCTCAGTTTGTCAGGAGACAGTGTGGGAGGCCTATAAGGTTTTCTGGGACAGACTCCCGGACCGGGCCGAGTACCAGTCCTGGGTGAACCGCTGCCTGGACCAAACTGTGAGCATCAGAGACATCGGACTGTCCTTCAGCCGCTCAGAGGAGCACCGAGCACTCATCCTGAACGTAAGCAACCAACTACCTCTGAGTGAGACTGGACAGACAGCAGCCAATCACAGAGAGGCTGGAGAGACAGGCGGCCAATCAGAGAGAGGCTGGAGAGACAGGCGGCCAATCACAGAGAGGCTGGAGAGACAACAGCCAATCAGAGAGAGGCTGGAGAGACAGGCGGCCAATCAGAGAGAGGCTGGAGAGACAGGCGGCCAATCAGAGAGAGGCTGGAGAGACAGGCGGCCAATCAGAGAGAGGCTGGAGAGACAGGTGGCCAATCAGAGAGAGGCTGGAGAGACAGGCGGCCAATCACAGAGAGGCTGGAGAGACAGGCGGCCAATCAGAGAGAGGCTGGAGAGACAGGCGGCCAATCAGAGAGAGGCTGGAGAGACAGGCGGCCAATCAGAGAGAGGCTGGAGAGACAGGCGGCCAATCAGAGAGAGGCTGGAGAGACAACAGCCAATCAGAGAGAGGCTGGAGAGACAGGCGGCCAATCAGAGAGAGGCTGGAGAGACAGGCGGCCAATCAGAGAGAGGCTGGAGAGACAGGCGGCCAATCAGAGAGAGGCTGGAGAGACAGGCGGCCAATCAGAGAGAGGCTGGAGAGACAGGCGGCCAATCAGAGAGAGGCTGGAGAGACAGGCGGCCAATCAGAGAGAGGCTGGAGAGACAGGCGGCCAATCAGAGAGAGGCTGGAGAGACAGGCGGCCAATCAGAGAGAGGCTGGAGAGACAGGCGGCCAATCAGAGAGAGGCTGGAGAGACAGGCGGCCAATCAGAGAGAGGCTGGAGAGACAGGCGGCCAATCAGAGAGAGGCTGGAGAGACAGGCGGCCAATCAGAGAGAGGCTGGAGAGACAACAGCCAATCAGAGAGAGGCTGGAGAGACAGGCGGCCAATCAGAGAGAGGCTGGAGAGACAGGCGGCCAATCAGAGAGAGGCTGGAGAGACAGGCGGCCAATCAGAGAGAGGCTGGAGAGACAGGCGGCCAATCAGAGAGAGGCTGGAGAGACAGGCGGCCAATCAGAGAGAGGCTGGAGAGACAGGCGGCCAATCAGAGAGAGGCTGGAGAGACAGGCGGCCAATCAGAGAGAGGCTGGAGAGACAGGCGGCCAATCAGAGAGAGGCTGGAGAGACAGGCGGCCAATCAGAGAGAGGCTGGAGAGACAGGCGGCCAATCACAGAGAGGCTGGAGAGACAGGCGGCCAATCACAGAGAGGCTGGAGAGACAGGCGGCCAATCACAGAGAGGCTGGAGAGACAGGCGGCCAATCAGAGAGAGGCTGGAGAGACAGGCGGCCAATCAGAGAGAGGCTGGAGAGACAACAGCCAATCAGAGAGAGGCTGGAGAGACAGGTGGCCAATCAGAGAGAGGCTGGAGAGACAGGCGGCCAATCAGAGAGAGGCTGGAGAGACAGGTGGCCAATCAGAGAGAGGCTGGAGAGACAGGCGGCCAATCAGAGAGAGGCTGGAGAGACAGGCGGCCAATCAGAGAGAGGCTGGAGAGACAGGTGGCCAATCAGAGAGAGGCTGGAGAGACAACAGCCAATCAGAGAGAGGCTGGAGAGACAGGTGGCCAATCAGAGAGAGGCTGGAGAGACAGGTGGCCAATCAGAGAGAGGCTGGAGAGACAGGCGGCCAATCAGAGAGAGGCTGGAGAGACAGGTGGCCAATCAGAGAGAGGCTGGAGAGACAGGCGGCCAATCAGAGAGAGGCTGGAGAGACAGGTGGCCAATCAGAGAGAGGCTGGAGAGACAGGCGGCCAATCACAGAGAGGCTGGAGAGACAGGCGGCCAATCACAGAGAGGCTGGAGAGACAGGCGGCCAATCAGAGAGAGGCTGGAGAGACAGGTGGCCAATCAGAGAGAGGCTGGAGAGACAACAGCCAATCAGAGAGAGGCTGGAGAGACAGGTGGCCAATCAGAGAGAGGCTGGAGAGACAGGTGGCCAATCAGAGAGAGGCTGGAGAGACAGGCGGCCAATCAGAGAGAGGCTGGAGAGACAGGTGGCCAATCAGAGAGAGGCTGGAGAGACAGGCGGCCAATCAGAGAGAGGCTGGAGAGACAGGTGGCCAATCAGAGAGAGGCTGGAGAGACAGGCGGCCAATCACAGAGAGGCTGGAGAGACAGGCGGCCAATCACAGAGAGGCTGGAGAGACAGGCGGCCAATCAGAGAGAGGCTGGAGAGACAACAGCCAATCAGAGAGAGGCTGGAGAGACAGGTGGCCAATCAGAGAGAGGCTGGAGAGACAGGCGGCCAATCAGAGAGAGGCTGGAGAGACAGGTGGCCAATCAGAGAGAGGCTGGAGAGACAGGTGGCCAATCAGAGAGAGGCTGGAGAGACAACAGCCAATCAGAGAGAGGCTGGAGAGACAGGCGGCCAATCAGAGAGAGGCTGGAGAGACAGGCGGCCAATCAGAGAGAGGCTGGAGAGACAGGTGGCCAATCAGAGAGAGGCTGGAGAGACAGGCGGCCAATCACAGAGAGGCTGGAGAGACAGGCGGCCAATCACAGAGAGGCTGGAGAGACAGGCGGCCAATCAGAGAGAGGCTGGAGAGACAGGCGGCCAATCAGAGAGAGGCTGGAGAGACAACAGCCAATCAGAGAGAGGCTGGAGAGACAGAAACAAAAACAGAACAAGCTGAGTTAGTGACCTGTAACCTGTGACCTGAGACCTGTGACCTGTAACCTGTAACCTGTGACCTGTAACCTGAGACCTGTAACCTGAGACCTGTAACCTGAGACCTGTAACCTGTGACCTGTAACCTGAGACCTGTAACCTGAGACCTGTGACCTGAGACCTGTAACCTGACCTGTGACCTGTGACCTGTAACCTGTGACCTGTGACCTGTAACCTGTGACCTGTAACCTGTAACCTGTGACCTGAGACCTGTGACCTGTAACCTGTGACCTGTAACCTGTGACCTGTAACCTGTGACCTGAGACCTGTAACCTGAGACCTTTGACCTGTGACCTGAGACCTGTGACCTGTAACCTGTGACCTGTAACCTGTAACCTGTGACCTGAGACCTGTAACCTGAGACCTTTGACCTGTGACCTGAGACCTGTAACCTGAGACCTGTAACCTGAGACCTGTAACCTGAGACCTGTAACCTGTGACCTGAGACCTGTGACCTGTAACCTGTGACCTGTAACCTGTGACCTGAGACCTGTAACCTGAGACCTTTGACCTGTGACCTGTAACCTGACCTGTGACCTGTGACCTGTAACCTGTGACCTGTGACCTGTAACCTGTGACCTGTAACCTGTAACCTGTGACCTGAGACCTGTGACCTGTAACCTGTGACCTGTAACCTGTGACCTGAGACCTGTGACCTGAGACCTGTAACCTGACCTGTGACCTGTGACCTGTAACCTGTGACCTGTGACCTGTAACCTGTGACCTGTAACCTGTAACCTGTGACCTGAGACCTGTGACCTGTAACCTGTGACCTGTAACCTGTGACCTGTAACCTGTGACCTGAGACCTGTAACCTGAGACCTTTGACCTGTGACCTGAGACCTGTGACCTGTAACCTGTGACCTGTAACCTGTAACCTGTGACCTGAGACCTGTAACCTGAGACCTTTGACCTGTGACCTGAGACCTGTAACCTGAGACCTGTAACCTGAGACCTGTAACCTGAGACCTGTAACCTGTGACCTGAGACCTGTGACCTGTAACCTGTGACCTGAGACCTGTAACCTGTGACCTGAGACCTGTAACCTGAGACCTGTAACCTGTGACCTGAGACCTGTAACCTGAGACCTGTGACCTGAGACCTGAGACCTGAGACCTGTAACCTGTGACCTGAGACCTGTAACCTGAGACCTGTGACCTGAGACCTGTAACCTGTGACCTGAGACCTGTGACCTGTGACCTGAGACCTGTAACCTGAGACCTGTAACCTGTGACCTGAGACCTGTAACCTGAGACCTGTAACCTGAGACCTGTAACCTGTGACCTGAGACCTGTAACCTGTGACCTGAGACCTGTAACCTGAGACCTGTAACCTGAGACCTGTGACCTGTGACCTGAGACCTGTGACCTGAGACCTGTAACCTGAGACCTGTGACCTGAGACCTGTAACCTGAGACCTGTAACCTGTGACCTGTAACCTGAGACCTGTAACCTGTGACCTGAGACCTGTAACCTGTGACCTGAGACCTGTAACCTGAGACCTGTAACCTGAGACCTGTGACCTGTGACCTGAGACCTGTAACCTGAGACCTGTAACCTGTGACCTGAGACCTGTAACCTGAGACCTGTAACCTGTGACCTGAGACCTGTAACCTGAGACCTGAGACCTGTGACCTGAGACCTGTGACCTGAGACCTGTGACCTGAGACCTGTAACCTGAGACCTTTGACCTGAGACCTTTGACCTGTAACCTGTGACCTGAGACCTGTAACCTGAGACCTGTAACCTGAGACCTGTAACCTGTGACCTGAGACCTGTGACCTGTAACCTGTGACCTGAGACCTGTAACCTGTGACCTGAGACCTGTAACCTGAGACCTGTAACCTGTGACCTGAGACCTGTAACCTGAGACCTGAGACCTGTGACCTGAGACCTGTAACCTGAGACCTGTAACCTGAGACCTGTAACCTGAGACCTGTGACCTGAGACCTGTAACCTGTGACCTGAGACCTGTAACCTGTGACCTGAGACCTGTGACCTGAGACCTGTAACCTGTGACCTGAGACCTGTAACCTGTGACCTGAGACCTGTAACCTGAGACCTGTAACCTGAGACCTGTAACCTGTGACCTGTAACCTGAGACCTCAGACCTGTGACCTGAGACCTGTGACCTGAGACCTGTAACCTGAGACCTTTGACCTGTGACCTGAGACCTGTAACCTGTGACCTGAGACCTGTAACCTGAGACCTGTAACCTGTGACCTGAGACCTGTGACCTGTAACCTGTGACCTGAGACCTGTAACCTGTGACCTGAGACCTGTAACCTGAGACCTGTAACCTGTGACCTGAGACCTGTAACCTGAGACCTGTGACCTGAGACCTGTAACCTGTAACCTGTGACCTGAGACCTGTAACCTGTGACCTGAGACCTGTAACCTGAGACCTGTAACCTGTGACCTGAGACCTGTAACCTGAGACCTGAGACCTGTGACGTGAGACCTGTAACCTGAGACCTGTAACCTGTGACCTGTAACCTGAGACCTCAGACCTGTGACCTGAGACCTGTGACCTGAGACCTGTAACCTGAGACCTGTAACCTGTGACCTGTAACCTGAGACCTCAGACCTGAGACCTGAGACCTGTAACCTGAGACCTGTAACCTGAGACCTCAGACCTGTGACCTGAGACCTGTGACCTGAGACCTGTGACCTGTAACCTGTGACCTGAGACCTGTAACCTGAGACCTGTAACCTGTAACCTGACCTGTGACCTGTGACCTGAGACCTGTAACCTGTGACCTGTAACCTGTAACCTGTGACCTGAGACCTGTAACCTGAGACCTTTGACCTGTGACCTGAGACCTGTGACCTGAGACCTGTAACCTGAGACCTGTAACCTGAGACCTGTAACCTGTGACCTGTAACCTGTGACCTGTAACCTGTGACCTGTAACCTGTGACCTGAGACCTGTAACCTGTGACCTGAGACCTGAGACCTGTAACCTGAGACCTGTAACCTGAGACCTGTAACCTGAGACCTGTAACCTGTGACCTGTAACCTGAGACCTGTAACCTGAGACCTGTAACCTGAGACCTGTAACCTGTGACCTGTAACCTGTGACCTGTAACCTGTGACCTGTTACCTGTGACCTGAGACCTGTAACCTGTGACCTGAGACCTGAGACCTGTAACCTGAGACCTGTAACCTGAGACCTGTAACCTGAGACCTGTAACCTGTGACCTGTAACCTGTGACCTGAGACCTGTAACCTGAGACCTGTAACCTGTGACCTGTAACCTTTGACCTGAGACCTGTAACCTGAGACCTGTAACCTGTGACCTGTAACCTGTGACCTGAGACCTGTAACCTGAGACCTGTAACCTGTAACCTGTGACCTGAGACCTGTGACCTGTAACCTGAGACCTGTGACCTGTAACCTGTGACCTGTAACCTGTGACCTGTAACCTGAGACCTGTGACCTGTAACCTGTGACCTGTAACCTGAGACCTGTAACCTGTAACCTGTGACCTGAGACCTATAACCTGAGACCTTTGACCTGTGACCTGAGACCTGTAACCTGTGACCTGAGACCTGTGACCTGAGACCTGTAACCTGTGACCTGAGACCTGTAACCTGAGACCTGAGACCTGTGACCTGAGACCTGTAACCTGAGACCTGTAACCTGTAACCTGTAACCTGAGACCTCAGACCTGTGACCTGAGACCTGTGACCTGTAACCTGAGACCTGTGACCTGTAACCTGTGACCTGTAACCTGTGACCTGTAACCTGAGACCTGTGACCTGTAACCTGTGACCTGTAACCTGTGACCTGAGACCTGTAACCTGTAACCTGTGACCTGAGACCTATAACCTGAGACCTTTGACCTGTGACCTGAGACCTGTAACCTGTGACCTGAGACCTGTGACCTGAGACCTGTAACCTGTGACCTGAGACCTGTAACCTGAGACCTGAGACCTGTGACCTGAGACCTGTAACCTGAGACCTGTAACCTGTGACCTGTAACCTGAGACCTCAGACCTGTGACCTGAGACCTGTGACCTGAGACCTGTAACCTGAGACCTGTAACCTGTGACCTGTAACCTGAGACCTCAGACCTGAGACCTGAGACCTGTAACCTGAGACCTGTAACCTGAGACCTCAGACCTGTGACCTGAGACCTGTGACCTGAGACCTGTGACCTGTAACCTGTGACCTGAGACCTGTAACCTGAGACCTGTAACCTGTAACCTGTGACCTGTGACCTGTGACCTGAGACCTGTAACCTGTGACCTGTAACCTGTAACCTGTGACCTGAGACCTGTAACCTGAGACCTTTGACCTGTGACCTGAGACCTGTGACCTGAGACCTGTAACCTGAGACCTGTAACCTGAGACCTGTAACCTGTGACCTGTAACCTGTGACCTGTAACCTGTGACCTGTAACCTGTGACCTGAGACCTGTAACCTGTGACCTGAGACCTGTAACCTGTGACCTGTGACCTGAGACCTGTAACCTGAGACCTGTAACCTGAGACCTGTAACCTGAGACCTGTAACCTGTGACCTGAGACCTGTGACCTGTAACCTGAGACCTGTGACCTGTAACCTGTGACCTGTAACCTGTGACCTGTAACCTGAGACCTGTGACCTGTAACCTGTGACCTGTAACCTGTGACCTGAGACCTGTAACCTGTAACCTGTGACCTGAGACCTATAACCTGAGACCTTTGACCTGTGACCTGAGACCTGTAACCTGTGACCTGAGACCTGTGACCTGAGACCTGTAACCTGTGACCTGTAACCTGTGACCTGTGACCTGAGACCTGTAACCTGTGACCTGTAACCTGTGACCTGAGACCTGAGACCTGTAACCTGAGACCTGTAACCTGTGACCTGAGACCTGTAACCTGTGACCTGTAACCTGTGACCTGTGACCTGTAACCTGAGACCTGTAACCTGAGACCTGTAACCTGTGACCTGAGACCTGTAACCTGAGACCTGTAACCTGAGACCTGTAACCTGAGACCTGTAACCTGTGACCTGTAACCTGTGACCTGAGACCTGTAACCTGTGACCTGAGACCTGTAACCTGAGACCTGTAACCTGTGACCTGTAACCTGTGACCTGAGACCTGTAACCTGTGACCTGAGACCTGTGACCTGAGACCTGTAACCTGTGACCTGTAACCTGTGACCTGTGACCTGAGACCTGAGACCTGTGACCTGAGACCTGTGACCTGTGACCTGAGACCTGTAACCTGTGACCTGTAACCTGTGACCTGTGTGTTTCTGTTTTATCAGAGTGATGTGTTGTTTTGTTTTGTGTTGTGTTTCTAAAATCGTGTTGTTGTGTTTTCTCAGAGACTGACGGCTGCGGTGAACGGGTGAGTCAGATAAATATCACTTCTGTGTAGTAACCGTGGATCACAGTCTGGTGGGGAGTTTTTAGGAACATCTAGGGGTCACAGCTTCAACACAAATTCACCTGACCCAGTAAATAAATCTGAGTCCAGACCCCAGTCCAGACCTGTGTCTGTGTCTAAACCAGGACTAAACCAGGTCTAAACCAGGACTAAACCAGGTCTAAACCAGGACTAAACCAGGACTAAACCAGGACTAAACCAGGTCTAAACCAGGACTAAATCAGGTCTAAACCAGGTCTAAACCAGGGCTAAACCAGGACTAAACCAGGTCTAAACCAGGTCTAAACCAGGACTAAACCAGGACTAAACCAGGTCTAAACCAGGTCTAAACCAGGGCTAAACCTGGTCTAAACCAGGTCTAAACCAGGACTAAACCAGGTCTAAACCAGGACTAAACCGGGACTAAACCGGGTCTAAACCAGGACTAAACCAGGACTAAACCAGGACTAAACCAGGACTAAACCAGGTCTAAACCAGGTCTAAACCAGGTCTAAACCAGGTCTAAACCAGGACTAAACCAGGTCTAAACCAGGTCTAAACCAGGACTAAACCAGGTCTAAACCAGGTCTAAACCAGGTCTAAACCAGGACTAAACCAGGTCTAAACCAGGACTAAACCAGGTCTAAACCAGGACTAAACCAGGTCTAAACCAGGTCTAAACCAGGACTAAACCAGGACTAAACCAGGTCTAAACCAGGACTAAACTAGGACTAAACCAGGTCTAAACCAGGTCTAAACCAGGACTAAACCAGGTCTAAACCAGGACTAAACCAGGTCTAAACCAGGACTAAACCAGGACTAAACCAGGTCTAAACCAGGACTAAACCAGGACTAAACCAGGTCTAAACCAGGACTAAACTAGGACTAAACCAGGTCTAAACCAGGACTAAACCAGGTCTTAAACAGAATGGTCCTAAGCGTGTGCAGATGTTGTTGTGAGTGTTTTGTGTAGAAATGAGTTTTCTGTGTAAATAAAAGCAGCTGAGTCTGGTTATGGTCCGGTCCCTCTGGTCCTGAAGTTCAGAGAAACCGACCTGGCCCCAAACCAGAAACATGTTCCTCTAAAACCATTTTAAATTAAAATATTACAGAGTCCACTTGAGGTCAGGCCTGGGTTCGTGAGAAAAACCAAGTTCTAACTCTGAGTTCTTCCTTCAGATCAGAACCAGCCTCGTCTCAAACTCAAGACTCTCCCACAGCCTCTGGACCAGGTGAGATATACACTACTACTACTACTACTACTACTACTACTACTACTACTACTACTACTAGTACTACTGCAGTACTCCCACCAAAGCACACTGTGTCTGTAGCAGCAGAAACATTTAGGCAACAGCACAGAAACAGCTCTGAGCTAAAACAGAGCCACAGAGAGTCCCGGTCTCAGTCCCGGTCTCAGTCCTGGTCTCAGTCTGTAGACCGATCTGTAGACCTGTTGGCCCTGGTCCAAGTGGTTCCGGTCAGGATTTGGAGAGTTCTCAGAATAGAGCATTAATCTGCTTAGCTACAGTCAATGAACCAGATCCAGGTTAGTCCTGGTTTAGTCCTGGTTTAGACTTGGTTTAGACCTGGTTTAGACCTGGTTTAGACCTGGTTTAGACTTGGTTTAGACCTGGTTTAGTCCTGGTTTAGTCCTGGTTTAGACTTGGTTTAGACCTGGTTTAGACCTGGTTTTGTCCAGGTGTAGACCAGGTTTAGTCCTGGTTTAGACCTGGTTTAGTCCTAGTTTAGACCTGGTTTAGTCCTGGTTTAGGCCTGGTTTAGACCTGGTTTAGACCTGGTTTAGTCCTGGTTTAGACCTGGTTTAGTCCTGGTTTAGACCTGGTTTAGTCCTGGTTTAGTCCTGGTTTAGACCTGGTTTAGTCCTGGTTTAGTCCTGGTTTAGACCTGGTTTAGACCTGGTTTAGACCTGGTTTAGACCTGGTTTAGTCCTGGTTTAGTCCTGGTTTAGTCCTGGTTTAGACCTGGTTTAGACCTGGTTTAGACCTGGTTTAGACCTGGTTTAGTCCTGGTTTAGACCTGGTTTAGACCTGGTTTAGACCTGGTTTAGACCTGGTTTAGGCCTGGTTTAGTCCTGGTTTAGACCTGGTTTAGACCTGGTTTAGTCCTGGTTTAGACCTGGTTTAGACCTGGTTTTGTCCAGGTTTAGGCCTGGTTTAGGCCTGGTTTAGACCTGGTTTAGACCTGGTTTAGCCTTGGTTTAGACCAGGTTTAGGACCTGGTTTTAGACCTGGTTTAGACCAGGTTTTAGACCTGGTTTAGTCTCCTGGTTTAGACTTGGTTTAGACCTGGTTTAGAACCTGGTTTAGACTTGGTTTAGACCTGGTTTAGAACCTGGTTTATGACCTGGTTTAGTCCTGGTTTAGACCAGGTTTAGACCTTGGTTTTAGACCTGGTTTTGTCCCAGGTTTAGGCCTGGTTTAGGCCTGGTTTAGACCTGGTTTAGACCAGGTTTAGACCTGGTTTAGACCTGGTTTAGACTTGGTTTAGACCTGGTTTAGACCTGGTTTAGACCTGGTTTAGACCTGGTTTAGTCCTGGTTTAGACCAGGTTTAGACCTGGTTTAGACCTGGTTTTGTCCAGGTTTAGTCCTGGTTTAGGCCTGGTTTAGACCTGGTTTAGACCTGGTTTAGACCTGGTTTAGACCAGGTTTAGACCTGGTTTAGTCCTGGTTTAGACCTGGTTTAGACCTGGTTTAGACCTGGTTTAGTCCTGGTTTAGACCAGGTTTAGACCTGGTTTAGACCTGGTTTTGTCCAGGTTTAGGCCTGGTTTAGGCCTGGTTTAGACCTGGTTTTGACCTGGTTTAGACCTGGTTTAGACCTGGTTTAGACCAGGTTTAGACCTGGTTTAGTCCTGGTTTAGACCTGGTTTAGACCTGGTTTAGACCTGGTTTAGACCAGGTTTAGACCTGGTTTAGTCCTGGTTTAGACCTGGTTTAGACCAGGTTTAGACCTGGTTTAGTCCTGGTTTAGACCTGGTTTAGTCCTGGTTTAGACCTGGTTTAGACCAGGTTTAGACCTGGTTTAGTCCTGGTTTAGACCTGGTTTAGACCAGGTTTAGACTTGGTTTAGACCTGGTTTAGACCTGGTTTAGACTTGGTTTAGACCTGGTTTAGACCTGGTTTAGACCTGGTTTAGACCTGGTTTAGTCCTGGTTTAGACCAGGTTTAGACCTGGTTTAGACCTGGTTTTGTCCAGGTTTAGGCCTGGTTTAGGCCTGGTTTAGACCTGGTTTAGACCTGGTTTAGACCTGGTTTAGACCAGGTTTAGACCTGGTTTAGTCCTGGTTTAGACCTGGTTTAGACCAGGTTTAGACCTGGTTTAGTCCTGGTTTAGACCTGGTTTAGACCAGGTTTAGACTTGGTTTAGACCTGGTTTAGACCTGGTTTAGACCAGGTTTAGACTTGGTTTAGACCTGGTTTAGACCTGGTTTAGACTTGGTTTAGACCAGGTTTAGACCTGGTTTAGACCTGGTTTAGACCTGGTTTAGACCAGGTTTAGGCCTGGTTTAGGCCTGGTTTAGACCTGGTTTAGACCTGGTTTAGACCAGGTTTAGACCTGGTTTAGACCAGGTTTAGACCTGGTTTAGACCAGGTTTAGACCTGGTTTAGTCCTGGTTTAGACCTGGTTTAGACCAGGTTTAGACTTGGTTTAGACCAGGTTTAGACCAGGTTTAGACCTGGTTTAGACCAGGTTTAGACCAGGTTTAGGCCTGGTTTAGGCCTGGTTTAGACCTGGTTTAGACCTGGTTTAGACCTGGTTTAGTCCTGGTTTAGACCTGGTTTAGACCAGGTTTAGACCAGGTTTAGACCAGGTTTAGGCCTGGTTTAGGCCTGGTTTAGACCTGGTTTAGACCTGGTTTAGTCCTGGTTTAGACCTGGTTTAGACCAGGTTTAGACCTGGTTTAGTCCAGGTTTAGTCCTGGTTTAGACCTGGTTTAGACCTGGTTTAGATCAGGTTTAGACCAGGTTTAGACCTGGTTTAGACCTGGTTTAGACCAGGTTTAGACCTGGTTTAGACCAGGTTTAGACCAGGTTTAGACCTGGTTTAGACCTGGTTTAGTCCTGGTTTAGACCTGGTTTAGACCTGGTTTAGTCCTGGTTTCGACCAGGTTTAGACCAGGTTTAGACCTGGTTTAGACCTGGTTTAGACCAGGTTTAGACTTGGTTTAGACCTGGTTTAGACCAGGTTTAGACCAGGTTTAGTCCTGTCTTGGTTTACAGTCCTTGTTTTAGTAACATCCTTCTCACTTTGTTCTCCGCTGCTTTCCAGTGGAGGAGGTGACTCCGGTCCAGGCCGGACCTGCCGTCACCACAGATCTGACCAAAACCATCCAGAACCAGGACCAGGACACACTAAGTCCTGCTAGAACCACAGAGACCGCGTCCCAGAAACCTGGTACCACTGATCCTCAGACCGTCACAGAGAGAGAAGAACCTGCAGCAGGGTCCACCACAGCTGCTCCTCTGGAACCCACAGACGCTGAAGAGGACGCTGTAATCTTTACTTCAGAACAAGAACACGATGTGGAACCAGGAATTACTCCATCATCACCCACTGCAGACGATACTTCTCCTGATGTTAAAGAAAGTCTAGATCTGGAGTCTGCAGAAGCAACGACGCCAGCACCGCATGAGGTCGAAGCTACGCAAAAACCTTTCATAGAAGAAGTAGAACCTCTAGAACCATCAGAACCAGAGCAGGATGGAACTGTCCAAACAGAAACTTCGCATTTGGATTCAGAAATTACGGAATCTCCGACAGAAAACCTGGCTACGACACTGGGACACAAGACCACCACTCACAAAATGGAGGCTGTGGACGTCACTGGAACCAGAGCAGCTGAGAAAGGAGAAGGATCTGAGACGAGAGGAGAAGTTACGACGGCCAGAACTGAACTGGACCAAGAACTCACTCCAGCCGAGATCAAACCACCGTTATTTACTGAAAAACTTGAGGATATTTCAGAGCCGACGACGGGAGGTGAACTGGAAACAACGACAACATCAGCGACAGAAGAAGAAACTGGGACTGACATGGTTTTGACAAAGATGAAGGACGACATTTTGGAAACCGTAAAACCAAAAGAAGAAGAGAAAACAGAAGTAGAGGTGGAGGAGCTGCCTTTGACTCCAACTCAACAAGAAGAAACATCGAAAGAAAGTGAAGAAATTATAGTAGAAGAGGAAAAAGTGGTCGAAGGTACAACGATACCAGGCACAGAAGAGGAGGAGTCAATGGAGAGACCAAGTGTTGAGCTCGGACCAGCCCAAGAAGAAGAAACATCTCAAGAACACAAAGAAACTGTCACAGAAGAAGAGAAGTTTGTTGAAATTACAACAGAAGAGAGATATTAGGAGATAAAACAGAAGTGGTGGAGAAGGAACTGCCTTTGACTCCAACTCAAGATGAAGAAACTCAAGAAAGCAAAGAAACTGTCGTAGAAGAAGAGGAGAAGTTGCTTGGATCTGATGTTTTAGCGACAGAAGAGACCTTACAGCCAACAACGGGAGGAAGTGAAGCTACAGATGAAGAAGCAGTAACTCCAGCTGTGATAGTGCTCACTGAAGAACCTCCACAAGAAACTGAAAAAACTACAATGGAAATGATGTTCAGACCAACAGGAAGGAGCGGCAGAAGATGTGGAAGAGGTTACTCCAACTGTGGAAATACCTTCAGAAGAAACTGGTGAAGAAATGGTTGAACTAGAAACTCCTGAAATGGAACCAGAACTTCCAAGTGAGAAACCTCCAGGAATCTCACCGACAGAAGCAGGAACAGAAGAAGTCAGTCCTCCCTTGATCCACTCAGAGGTGACTCCAGACCAAGATGATGGCCTGAAGGTGGAGGAGAAGGAGCCAGACCAAGATGATGGCCTGAAGAAGGAGGAGAAGGAGCCAGACCAAGATGATGGCCTGAAGGTGGAGGAGAAGGAGCCAGACCAAGATGATGGCCTGAAGGTGGAGGAGAAGGAGCCAGACCAAGATGATGGCCTGAAGGTGGAGGAGAAGGAGCCAGACCAAGATGATGGCCTGAAGAAGGAGGAGATGTGGACAGAGAAACCCAGAGTGAAGCTGGAGAAGACGACGGAGTACGTGGTGGAATACAACAACGGGAACTTTCCGGATCCGACGGAGCCGAGCGAGGACTTGGACGACAATCTTCTGAAGAACAACGGCTTTGGCCTGGAGGAGGAGGACGAGGAGACGGTGAGGGTTAGGAGACAGGAGATGTTTGTGGCCAAAGGACCAGTAATAAACCCGCTTTCTGTCCACAGCTGGGGAATGAGATCGGGGCCTCCATCCTGCGGCCCCTGAGGCCCCTGAAGGACCAGGTCCTGGACCTGAGCCTCAGACTCAGAGAGGAGACCTACAGCGACGCCCTGAGGAACCCCTCCAGCCTGCAGTACCAGAGACTGGAGAAGGTCTTCACCAAGAAGGTACTGAGCAGGTCCAAAAACTGGTCTGAACCAGGTCTGAACCAGGTCTGAACCTGGTCTGAACCAGGTCTGAACCAGGTACTAAACCTGGACTAAACCTGGACTAACCTAGGTCTAAACCAGGTCTAAACCAGGTCTAAACCAGGTCTAAACCAGGTCTGAACCAGGTCTGAACCAGGTCTAAACCTGGTCTAAACCAGGTCTAAACCAGGTCTAAACCAGGTCTAAACCAGGTCTAAACCAGGACTAAACCAGGTCTAAACCAGGTCTAAACCAGGTCTAAACCAGGTCTAAACCAGGACTAAACCAGGTCTAAACCAGGTCTAAACCAGGTCTAAACCAGGTCTAAACCAGGTCTAAACCAGGTCTAAACCTGGACTAAACCTGGACTAAACCAGGCCTAAACCAGGACTAAACCAGGTCTAAACCAGGTCTGAACCAGGTCTAAACCAGGACTAAACCAGGTCTAAACCAGGTCTGAACCAGGTCTAAACCAGGACTAAACCAGGTCTAAACCAGGTCTAAACCAGGTCTAAACCAGGTCTGAACCAGGTCTAAACCAGGACTAAACCTGGACTAAACCAGGACTAAACCTGGTCTGAACCAGGTCTGAACCAGGTCTAAACCAGGTCTAAACCAGGTCTAAACCTGGACTAAACCAGGTCTGAACCAGGTCTAAACCAGGTCTAAACCAGGTCTAAACCTGGACTAAACAAGGTCTAAACCAGGTCTAAACCTGGACTAAACCTGGTCTAAACCAGGTCTAAACCTGGACTAAACCAGGTCTGAACCAGGTCTGAACCAGGTCTGAACCAGGTCTAAACCAGGTCTAAACCTGGACTAAACCAGGACTAAACCAGGTCTAAACCTGGACTAAACCTGGTCTAAACCAGGTCTAAACCAGGTCTAAACCTGGACTAAACCAGGTCTAAACCAGGTCTAAACCAGGTCTAAACCAGGTCTAAACCTGGACTAAACCAGGTCTAAACCAGGTCTAAACCAGGACTAAACCAGGTCTAAACCAGGTCTAAACCAGGACTAAACCTGGACTAAACCAGGTCTAAACCTGGACTAAACCAGGTCTGAACCAGGTCTAAACCAGGACTAAACCAGGTCTAAACCAGGTCTAAACCAGGACTAAACCAGGTCTAAACCAGGTCTAAACCAGGTCTAAACCAGGTCTAGACCAGGTCTAAACCAGGTCTAGACTCCTGATAGAAACATGGTGTGTAGTATTTCCTAACAGCTCCAGTGAAGCCTGGTTGTTGATCCCGGTCTTGGCTCAGGTCCGGTCTACGTCAGCTCGGTCTTTGTAGTTTCAGGGGAAAACTCTGGCTCAGTTTCAAACCTGGCTCAAAGTGAACCTGGATCTGCAGACTCAGGTCCTGGCTCTGGGCCTGGACTCAGTCGTTTCTTTGTGAAATAAATCGGTTTAATGAGGTTCATATAAAACTGCAGCAGCGAAAACAGGAAACATACACAACACTAACCTGGACTAAACCTGGACTAAACCTGGGCTAAACCAGGACTAAACCTGGTCTAAACCAGGCCTAAACCTGGACTAAACCTGAACTAAACCAGGCCTAAACCTGGGCTAAACCAGGTCTAAACCAGGCCTAAACCTGGGCTAAACCAGGACTAAACCAGGTCTAAACCAGGCCTAAACCTGGTCTAAACCTGGACTAAACCTGGTCTAAACCAGGTCTAAACCAGGTCTAAACCTGGACTAAACCAGGTCTAAACCAGGACTAAACCAGGCCTAAACCTGGACTAAACCTGAACTAAACCAGGCCTAAACCTGGGCTAAACCAGGACTAAACCTGGTCTAAACCAGGCCTAAACCTGGACTAAACCTGAACTAAACCAGGCCTAAACCTGGGCTAAACCAGGACTAAACCTGGTCTAAACCAGTACTAAACCTGGTCTAAACCCGGTCTTCCCGGTCTAAACCTGGTCTTCCCGGTCTAAACCTGGTCTAAACCTGGTCTTCCCGGTCTAAACCTGGTCTAAACCCGGTCTTCCCGGTCTAAACCTGGTCTAAACCTGGTCTTCCCGGTCTAAACCTGGTCTAAACCTGGTCCTAACCCGGTCTTCCCGGTCTGTGTTGTTGTCAGAGTGAGTTCTGTAAGTTTCAGAGTCAGTAATGCTCCACAGCTGTTTGTGATTAAATTCTTCAGTGGGATCCAGGAAAGTCCCCGAGTTTCCCCATTTTTACCCACAATCCCCCTCCCCCTGCCCCCTCTGCTGCTTCACTGAGGTCCAGACCCCACAGACCGGGACCCACAGACCGGGACCCACAGACCGGGACCCACAGACCGAGACCCACAGACCGAGACCCACAGACCGAGACCCACAGACCGAGACCCACAGACCGAGACCCACAGACCGGGACCCACAGCCCGAGACCCACAGCCCGGGACCCACAGCCCGAGACCCACAGACCGGGACCCACCGGGACCCACAGACCGAGACCCACAGACCGGGACCCACCGGGACCCACAGACCGAGACCCACAGACCGGGACCCACAGACCGGGACCCACCGGGACCCACAGACCGAGACCCACAGCCCGAGACCCACAGCCTGAGACCCACAGACCGAGACCCACAGACCGAGACCCACAGACCGGGACCCACAGACCGGGACCCACAGACCGGGACCCACAGACCGGGACCCACAGACCGGGACCCACAGCCCGGGACCCACAGCCCGGGACCCACAGACCGGGACCCACAGCCTGAGACCCACAGACCGAGACCCACAGACCGAGACCCACAGACCGAGACCCACAGACCGAGACCCACAGACCGGGACCCACAGACCGGGACCCACAGCCCGAGACCCACAGCCCGGGACCCACAGCCCGAGACCCACAGACCGGGACCCACAGACCGAGACCCACAGCCCGAGACCCACAGACCGAGACCCACAGACCGAGACCCACAGACCGAGACCCACAGACCGAGACCCACAGCCCGAGACCCACAGACCGAGACCCACAGACCGAGACCCACAGACCGGGACCCACAGACCGGGACCCACAGCCCGGGACCCACAGACCGGGACCCACAGCCCGGGACCCACAGCCCGGGACCCACAGACCGGGACCCACAGCCTGAGACCCACAGACCGAGACCCACAGACCGAGACCCACAGACCGAGACCCACAGACCGAGACCCACAGACCGGGACCCACAGACCGGGACCCACAGCCCGAGACCCACAGCCCGGGACCCACAGCCCGAGACCCACAGACCGGGACCCACAGACCGAGACCCACAGCCCGAGACCCACAGACCGAGACCCACAGCCCGGGACCCACAGACCGAGACCCACAGCCCGGGACCCACAGCCCGGGACCCACAGACCGGGACCCACAGACCGAGACCCACAGACCGAGACCCACAGCCCGAGACCCACAGCCCGAGACCCACAGACCGGGACCCACAGACCGAGACCCACAGACCGGGACCCACAGACCGAGACCCACAGCCCGAGACCCACAGACCGGGACCCACAGACCGAGACCCACAGACCGGGACCCACAGACCGAGACCCACAGACCGAGACCCACAGACCGGGACCCACAGACCGAGACCCACAGACCGAGACCCACAGCCCGAGACCCACAGACCGGGACCCACAGCCCGGGACCCACAGCCCGGGACCCACAGCCCGAGACCCACAGACCGAGACCCACAGCCCGGGACCCACAGACCGAGACCCACAGACCGAGACCCACAGACCGAGACCCACAGACCGAGACCCACAGCCCGGGACCCACAGACCGAGACCCACAGACCGAGACCCACAGACCGGGACCCACAGACCGAGACCCACAGACCGAGACCCACAGACCGAGACCCACAGCCCGGGACCCACAGCCCGGGACCCACAGCCCGAGACCCACAGACCGAGACCCACAGACCGGGACCCACAGCCCGAGACCCACAGCCCGAGACCCACAGACCGGGACCCACAGACCGGGACCCACAGACCGAGACCCACAGCCCGAGACCCACAGCCCGAGACCCACAGCCCGAGACCCACAGACCAGGACCCACAGACCGAGACCCACAGCCCGAGACCCACAGCCCGAGACCCACAGACCAGGACCCACAGACCGAGACCCACAGCCCGGGACCCACAGACCGAGACCCACAGACCGAGACCCACAGACCGGGACCCACAGACCGAGACCCACAGCCTGAGACCCACAGACCGAGACCCACAGACCGGGACCCACAGACCGGGACCCACAGCCCGGGACCCACAGCCCGGGACCCACAGACCGAGACCCACAGCCCGGGACCCACCGGGACCCACAGACCGGGACCCACAGACCGGGACCCACAGACCGAGACCCACAGACCGAGACCCACAGCCCGGGACCCACAGACCGAGACCCACAGACCGAGACCCACAGACCGAGACCCACAGACCGAGACCCACAGCCCGGGACCCACAGACCGAGACCCACAGACCGAGACCCACAGACCGGGACCCACAGCCCGAGACCCACAGACCGAGACCCACAGACCGAGACCCACAGACCGAGACCCACAGCCCGGGACCCACAGACCGAGACCCACAGACCGAGACCCACAGACCGAGACCCACAGACCGAGACCCACAGCCCGGGACCCACAGACCGAGACCCACAGACCGAGACCCACAGACCGGGACCCACAGCCCGAGACCCACAGCCCGGGACCCACAGCCCGAGACCCACAGACCGGGACCCACAGACCGAGACCCACAGCCCGAGGACCCACAGACCGGGACCCACAGACCGAGACCCACAGACCGGGACCCACAGCCCGAGACCCACAGCCGGGACCCACAGCCCGAGACCCACAGACCGGGACCCACAGACCGAGACCCACAGCCCGAGACCCACAGACCGAGACCCACAGACCGGGACCCACAGACCGAGACCCACAGACCGGGACCCACAGACCGAGACCCACAGCCCGAGACCCACAGACCGAGACCCACAGACCGAGACCCACAGACCGAGACCCACAGACCGAGACCCACAGCCCGGGACCCACAGACCGAGACCCACAGCCCGGGACCCACAGACCGAGACCCACAGACCGGGACCCACAGACCGAGACCCACAGCCCGGGACCCACAGACCGAGACCCACAGACCGGGACCCACAGACCGAGACCCACAGCCCGAGACCCACAGCCCAAGACCCACAGACCAGGACCCACAGCCCGGGACCCACAGACCGGGACCCACAGACCGAGACCCACAGCCCGGGACCCACAGACCGAGACCCACAGACCGAGACCCACAGACCGGGACCCACAGACCGAGACCCACAGCCCGAGACCCACAGCCCGAGACCCACAGACCAGGACCCACAGACCGAGACCCACAGCCCGGGACCCACAGACCGAGACCCACAGCCCGGGACCCACAGACCGAGACCCACAGACCGGGACCCACAGACCGAGACCCACAGCCCGAGACCCACAGCCCGGGACCCACAGCCCGGGACCCACAGACCGAGACCCACAGACCGGGACCCACAGACCGAGACCCACAGCCCGGGACCCACAGCCCGGGACCCACAGCCCGAGACCCACAGACCGAGACCCACAGACCGGGACCCACAGACCGAGACCCACAGCCCGAGACCCACAGCCCGAGACCCACAGCCCGGGACCCACAGACCGAGACCCACAGACCGAGACCCACAGCCCGGGACCCACAGCCCGGGACCCACAGCCCGAGACCCACAGCCCGAGACCCACAGACCAGGACCCACAGACCGAGACCCACAGCCCGGGACCCACAGCCCGGGACCCACAGCCCGAGACCCACAGACCGAGACCCACAGACCGGGACCCACAGACCGAGACCCACAGCCCGAGACCCACAGCCCGAGACCCACAGACCAGGACCCACAGACCGAGACCCACAGCCCGGGACCCACAGACCGAGACCCACAGCCCGGGACCCACAGACCGGGACCCACAGACCGAGACCCACAGCCCGGGACCCACAGACCGAGACCCACAGCCTGAGACCCACAGACCGAGACCCACAGCCCGGGACCCACAGACCGAGACCCACAGCCTGAGACCCACAGACCGAGACCCACAGCCCGGGACCCACAGACCGAGACCCACAGCCTGAGACCCACAGACCGAGACCCACAGCCCGGGACCCACAGCCCGGGACCCACAGACCGAGACCCACAGCCTGAGACCCACAGACCGAGACCCACAGACCGGGACCCACAGACCGAGACCCACAGCCTGAGACCCACAGACCGAGACCCACAGACCGGGACCCACAGACCGAGACCCACAGACCGAGACCCACAGCCCGGGACCCACAGCCTGAGACCCACAGACCGAGACCCACAGACCGAGACCCACAGACCGGGACCCACAGACCGAGACCCACAGACCGGGACCCACAGCCCGGGACCCACAGACCGAGACCCACAGCCTGAGACCCACAGACCGAGACCCACAGACCGGGACCCACAGACCGAGACCCACAGACCGAGACCCACAGCCCGGGACCCACAGCCCGGGACCCACAGACCGAGACCCACAGACCGGGACCCACAGACCGGGACCCACAGACCGAGACCCACAGCCCGGGACCCACAGACCGAGACCCACAGCCCGGGACCCACAGACCGAGACCCACAGCCCGGGACCCACCGGGACCCACAGACCGGGACCCACAGCCCGGGACCCACAGCCTGAGACCCACAGCCCGGGACCCACAGACCGAGACCCACAGCCCGGGACCCACAGACCGAGACCCACAGACCGAGACCCACAGCCCGGGACCCACAGACCGAGACCCACAGACCGGGACCCACAGACCGAGACCCACAGCCCGAGACCCACAGCCCGAGACCCACAGACCAGGACCCACAGACCGAGACCCACAGACCGAGACCCACAGACCAGGACCCACAGACCGAGACCCACAGCCCGGGACCCACAGACCGAGACCCACAGACCGGGACCCACAGACCGAGACCCACAGCCCGAGACCCACAGCCCGAGACCCACAGACCGAGACCCACAGCCCGGGACCCACAGACCGAGACCCACAGCCCGGGACCCACAGACCGAGACCCACAGCCTGAGACCCACAGACCGAGACCCACAGACCGGGACCCACAGCCTGAGACCCACAGACCGAGACCCACAGACCGAGACCCACAGACCGAGACCCACAGCCCGGGACCCACCGGGACCCACAGACCGGGACCCACAGCCCGGGACCCACAGCCTGAGACCCACAGCCCGGGACCCACAGACCGAGACCCACAGCCCGGGACCCACAGACCGAGACCCACAGACCGAGACCCACAGCCCGGGACCCACAGACCGAGACCCACAGACCGGGACCCACAGACCGAGACCCACAGCCCGAGACCCACAGCCCGAGACCCACAGACCAGGACCCACAGACCGAGACCCACAGACCGAGACCCACAGACCAGGACCCACAGACCGAGACCCACAGACCGAGACCCACAGACCGAGACCCACAGACCGGGACCCACAGACCGAGACCCACAGACCGGGACCCACAGCCCGGGACCCACAGACCGAGACCCACAGCCTGAGACCCACAGACCGAGACCCACAGACCGGGACCCACAGACCGAGACCCACAGACCGAGACCCACAGCCCGGGACCCACAGCCCGAGACCCACAGACCGAGACCCACAGCCCGGGACCCACAGACCGGGACCCACAGACCGAGACCCACAGCCCGGGACCCACAGACCGAGACCCACAGCCTGAGACCCACAGACCGAGACCCACAGCCCGGGACCCACAGACCGAGACCCACAGCCTGAGACCCACAGACCGAGACCCACAGACCGGGACCCACAGACCGAGACCCACAGACCGGGACCCACAGACCGAGACCCACAGACCGGGACCCACAGACCGAGACCCACAGACCGGGACCCACAGCCCGGGACCCACAGACCGAGACCCACAGCCTGAGACCCACAGACCGGGACCCACAGACCGGGACCCACAGACCGAGACCCACAGCCCGGGACCCACAGACCGAGACCCACAGACCGAGACCCACAGCCCGGGACCCACAGCCCGGGACCCACAGACCGAGACCCACAGACCGGGACCCACAGACCGGGACCCACAGACCGAGACCCACAGACCGAGACCCACAGACCGGGACCCACAGACCGGGACCCACAGACCGGGACCCACAGACCGGGACCCACAGCCCGGGACCCACAGACCGGGACCCACAGACCGGGACCCACAGCCCGGGACCCACAGACCGAGACCCACAGCCCGGGACCCACAGACCGAGACCCACAGCCCGGGACCCACCGGGACCCACAGACCGGGACCCACAGCCCGGGACCCACAGACCGAGACCCACCGGGACCCACAGACCGGGACCCACAGCCCGGGACCCACAGCCTGAGACCCACAGCCCGGGACCCACAGACCGAGACCCACAGACCGAGACCCACAGACCGAGACCCACTCTGCAGAGCGGTGTGAGAGCCTTCAGCAGTGTTTTAAATCTGGATCATGACATGATGATGAATGTTGGAGTTTATAATTGAGCTGTTTTATGTTTTGTGTTTGTTATGTTATTTTGAACACTTGCTGTCTTGAGCAGGACTCCCTGGAAGAAGAGAGGTTGTCTCTCAGTGGGACCTTCCTGGCTAAGTAAAAGTTAAATAAAAATAAATAAAAGCTGTCTCCAGGAGCTGCTCACTGCGAGTTCTGCAGACGCTCAACAAGATGCTGTCAGATACAGCTCTGCTGCACCAGACCAGGTCTGAACTGGGATCCTGAGGTTTCTCTCAGAGCTCCTGTGTTTCCTGTGGAGACTCTCAGTGGAACATCTGGGCTGTGTTGTTGTGATGTTTGTGAGAGGGTGAGGAGGCGTCGCTGGCGCTGCTGGGGTGAAAGTAACTTTGTTAGAGCTCACTGTCCCTCGCTCTCCACAGCTCCTCTTTAACAAATCAAACATTTATTTATATTAAATACAGCGCCATCTACCATTTCTCTGATCTGTCAGACTCTGGAATCACTGGCTTTGAAGAGATTAAAGGTCTTTTATTGGTACTTTTATGTTGCACACTGTTGTTTGTTTGTTTGTTTGTTTGTTTTTATTATAAACCACGAGTCTGTGATAAACTGCTTCTGTCTCTGTTTCCGGCCAGAGCAGGATGATCATTGGCTGTGTTTAAAACGACTTCCTGTGGCAGCCATCTTGACTTTGCCGAAGCTTCCACGGTGAAGGAAACGCTCCGAGCTTCTCCAGACTCCATGGACGTTCCTCACAGGTCTTTGTTCTGTTTCAGATCCTGGACGCCTTCGAGAGACTTCCTGGGTTTAAGAACGTCCAGGTGGTGGAGTTCAGGTCTGAGTCCAGGCTTTTTTATAAAATGTTCTGACGTGGGCCGAGTTTAACCCGGACTCTGTCTCTGTTTGTCCTCAGGCCTCAGAAGGACCTGGACCGGTGAGAACTTTGACTTTACTCAGGTTTATACGTCTCTGTCTGGACTCTGGTCTGGACTCTGGTCTGGACTCTGGTCTGGACTCTGGTCTGGACTCTGGTCTGGACTCTGGTCTGGACTCCGGTCCACGTTGGCTGCAGGGTCCAGGTCCAGGGTCTGGATCTTCTGGTCCTAACTGTAGATCCTGGTCCCTTCGCCTCACAGAGATCTGGGGCTAAAGAAAGTCCAGTCCACGTGAACCCAGACCTGAGTCCACGCTGAGGTCTCGGTCCTGTCCCGGTCCTGTCCCGGGAGACGTCAGAGTTCACCTGGGTCTAGTCCTCGTGTGTCCTCCTCAGGTCTGGTCCTGGTCTAAATTTGGATCCAGACAGATTCTCTCGTCCTCTTTAGTCCTCTCCTGTTTGTGAGAGTCCAGGGCCTTAATCCACAAAAACAGAGAAGGGCTAATCCCACACGGACACAGGTGGGACTCAGGACTGGGCCTAGACCTGGACCTGGACTGGACCTGGACTGGACCTGGACCTGGACCTGGACCTGGACCTGGACCTGATTTAAACTAAGAGTCAGGAGCAGAGTTGGAGGAGCAGACAGGAGCAGAGGGAGGAGGCTGAGGTTAGAGCTGCAGTGAGGGTTAGACGCCGTTACTGCAGTACTTAGTAGTAGTAGTAGTAGTAGTTAGTAGTAGTAGTAGTAGTAGTAGTAGTAGTAGTAGCAGTAGCAGTAGTAGTAGTAGTAGTAGCAGTAGCAGTAGTAGTAGTAGTAGTAGCAGTAGCAGTAGCAGTAGCAGTAGCAGTAGCAGCAGTAGCAGTAGCAGTAGCAGTAGTAGCAGTAGCAGTAGCAGTAGTAGTAGTAGCAGTAGCAGTAGCAGTAGTAGCAGTAGCAGTAGCAGTAGTAGTAGTAGCAGTAGCAGTAGCAGTAGTAGTAGTAGCAGTAGCAGTAGTAGTAGTAGTAGTAGTAGTAGCAGTAGCAGTAGCAGTAGCAGTAGTAGCAGTAGCAGTAGCAGTAGTAGTAGTAGCAGTAGCAGTAGTAGTAGTAGTAGTAGTAGTTATCAGTAGTGTCCGCAGTAATCCCCGGCGTACTGCAGGTGGTCCCGCCGCAGTAAATCCAGTCCTGATCCACTTAAGGCGGTGTAAAGACTTTAATGAACGGTGAAAGGGCTCAGGGTCAGTGGGTGAAGGATCATTCCGCCTTAAGAGCTCCACCTTAAAGACACACACAGGACCTCACAGCTCCACTCAGGTCCTGAGACCTGGTTTAGACCTGGTTTAGACCAAGTTCAGACCAGGTTCAGACCTGGTTCAGACCTGGTTTAGACCTGGTTTAGACCTGGTTCAGACCAGGTTCAGACCAGGTTCAGACCTGGTTTAGACCTGGTTCAGACCTGGTTCAGACCTGGTTCAGACCTGGTTCAGACCAGGTTCAGACCTGGTTCAGACCAGGTTCAGACCAGGTTCAGACCAGGTTCAGACCTGGTTCAGACCTGGTTCAGACCAGGTTCAGACCAGGTTCAGACCAGGTTCAGACCAGGTTCAGACCTGGTTCAGTCCAGGTTCAGACCTGGTTCAGACCAGGTTCAGACCAGGTTCAGACCAGGTTCAGACCTGGTTCAGACCTGGTTCAGACCAGGTTCAGACCAGGTTTAGACCTGGTTCAGACCAGGTTCAGACCAGGTTCAGACCTGGTTTAGACCTGGTTCAGACCTGGTTCAGACCTGGTTCAGACCTGGTTCAGACCAGGTTCAGACCTGGTTCAGACCAGGTTCAGACCAGGTTCAGACCTGGTTCAGACCTGGTTCAGACCTGGTTCAGACCAGGTTCAGACCTGGTTCAGTCCAGGTTCAGACCAGGTTCAGACCAGGTTTAGACCTGGTTTAGATCAGGTTCAGACCTGGTTCAGACCAGGTTCAGACCTGGTTCAGACCTGGTTCAGATCAGGTTCAGACCTGGTTTAGACCTGGTTTAGTCCTGGTTTAGACCAGTTTCAGACCAGGTTCAGACCAGGTTCAGACCTGGTTCAGACCAGGTTCAGACCTGGTTCAGACCTGGTTCAGACCAGGTTCAGACCTGGTTCAGACCAGGTTCAGACCTGGTTCAGACCAGGTTCAGACCAGGTTCCTGTGGTTTCAGGGGTCTGGTGGTCTCGGTGCATTATGCCGTGACTCTGGAGGTGGACAGTGGTGGTGTCTCTAACGAGACTCTGGACTTCATCGCGCTGCAGAGTAACTTTGTGGAGAAGAACTACCCTCGGTCTGAGCAGCCCACGGTTCTCTACACCATCACCGACTTCAGGAACTACATCACCGAGGCCCTGCACCGGGACGCGGCGCTCGGCGGTGAGACGTCGTCCATCTGAGGAGCTTCAGGAGGAACCTTCAGGTCACTCAGCGTCTCTTTCTTTGTTTCTGCAGAAAATCTGTTGCCTTCAGCGAAACCCACAACTCAACCTGCGGACGACTTCGACAACATGGTCAGTCTGGACTACAGACCTAGAACCCTGACTTAGACCAGGTCTGAGTCTGGACTACAGACCTAGAACCCTGACTTAGACCAGGTCTGAGTCTGGACTACAGACCTAGAACCCTGACTTAGACCAGGTCTGTGTGTCTCAGGATCATGTCCTGGCAGCAGAGAAACCTCCTGATGCCCCGGCTCATGAACCTGAGACCTCAGAGTCGTTTCTGAAGAAAGAAGATTTTCTGTTTGACGTCTTCGATGTAAAAACTCAGGAGGAGCCGAGTGTGAGCGAGAACGACGTGTTCACCATCGACGATCTTACTGCAGTACTACACAGTGAGTATCAGTACTACTGCAGTACTACACAGTGAGTATCAGTACTACTGCAGTACTACACAGTGAGTATCAGTACTACTGCAGTACTACACAGTGAGTATCAGTACCACTGCAGTACTACACAGTGAGTATCAGTACTACTGCAGTACTACACAGTGAGTAGCAGTACTACTGCAGATACTACTGTAGTACTGTAGTACTACTGTAGTACTGCAGATACTACAGTAGTACTGCAGATACTACAGTAGTACTGCAGTATACAGTAGCACTGCTGAAACTAAACGTTTGTTGTGTTGTTCACCAGAGGAGGGCAGTATTGAGCGGTTCCTCGTCTCTGACCTGGAGCAGGATGCAGGACTGAAACCTGACGTTTCCCTGGACGACAGCTCCGGGTCTGGATTCTCTGGGGACGGGCCGCTTCTTCTCAGTCCTGACTCGGTTTCTGCAGAAGTTCGTCCCACAGACCCGGAGATCCTGCCTCCGCCGGACCTGGAAACGGACCGAGGACGGTCCGGAAGACGAGGACCACTTTTCTGTAGAGATCCCGACCGTCGCCAGCGTCGAGACGTCACAGTTACCGCCAACACTGGAGGGTTTTACTCCAACGATCGTCCAGACTGTGGAGAGAGCTGCAGAGTTTGAACCAACCAAGGCACAGATCTTACCAAAACCAGAGAATGGTGAAGTTATGGTTCTAGAGACTGATCGGTCTGAAGGTTCTTTGGAGGAAGTAGCTGGTGAAGTTGAAGAGTTGGGGCTTCCCACGACAGGAAAACCTCAGACCGCTGAAGAATCTGAACCTACAAAGGGAGACACAGTTGCACCGATAGTTGAAGAAATCTCATCGATAATGATAAAAAGTGAAACGACGCCAATGAAAACAGGACAAGAAGCTGCTGAATCCACAGAAGACGTCAGAATAAGTGGAACCTTCCTTGGCCCAAACCTTAGAAACTTCCAGATTTACAACAGAATCTGCGGCGTTTTCCACCGAGGGAACTGTGACCTTTGAAGTTTGGAGTCAAAATACAAACCTTTCTGAAACGGACAATGACTTTTTTTTTACAGAACCTGTACGACCTGTTACCGAACTCCAGGAACAAGGAATCACAACAAGAAGACCGAGTTTGGAAGCTGAACCTGAGGTGGAGACGTTTGAAGACATTTTAGAAATCTCTGAAACACCAACGGCTACAGTTAAAGAACTTTATTTTGATGTTACAGAGTCAGCAACCAAAGAATCTCCTGCAAAAGGTGAAAATTTTGATCTAGAAGTGAAAGAATTTTTGACAAATCCACCGATAATAGAGAAAGATTTAGGAGGAAAAGAGGAATCAATAGAACTGCCACACGTTGTGGAACCAACTCCTTTTGTTGAAATAGTCACCATTGAACCCACAGATAGACTTGAACTGGAACAAGCTCTGACTCTGAGTTCTGAAAACACGTGTAGAAGTCCAAGAACCAGAAATAAAAAGTTCAGAAGGCAAAGAATCAGCCATGGAGGAGTCTCCAGCAATCGCAGAAGACGCTAAACTCAAACCTGAAGAAGTTTCACCTCCAGAAGAACCGGAAAAACCTGAAATACCAGAAATCGAAATATCAGATCACAAGGATGTTGAGGTTTTAGAAGAGCAGCATCTCGGCGTGACAGAGACGGCGATAATAAGAACGACGGTTTCTGGTTTACCGAGCGAAGACCTGAGCGTGGATGAGGTTATAGCCGTAACAATGCCACCGAAAACAACGGCAAAAACGCCCGCTGCTATTCCAGTTTCAACCTCTGCAGTTAAAATCATTGCAAAGGAGTCACTGGAATACGAACTTCCAAATCAGAATGAACCAGTTACTGTCACAACTCAAAGTTATTCCAATGTAGAGACTGAAAAATCACTAAAAACTACAACTATGGCGCCTCAGATCATCACTGAACCTCCCGTAAAAACATCAGAAAAGGAAGATTTAAATATTGTAAAACAAGAAACGTCAACAAAACCAGAACTTGATAATGAAGTATTTGAATCCACACAAGCTCCAAATGTTGAAGTTTTAAGGACTGCAACTCAGCCACAACAAACTACAAAGATGGCTGCTGCGACTTCTTCTTCTTCTTTGGTGATTCTTGAACCAGAGAAGGATTCGCCATTCACTCGCATTTCAGACTCAGTTCCGGAATATGAGGACGAAACTCCCGTTAGCACGCCGACGCTAACGACAGAGACACAAGATGTTATCGACACCACGCAGGAGGATTTAAATATTGTCGATATCTTTACAGAAATGACGATTCGACCAGCAGTTTTTGAGAAAACTCCAAGTGGTGAAGAAGTTTTACCAAGTACGACTGGATTGGAAATAGTTGAAGAAGGTGTAACATTAGCTCCAGACGTTGAACCGATAGAAAGTGTTCCGGAAATTCAAACTAGCCCTCCAACTTCTACTCCAACTACGTCAAAAGAATCAAAAGAAACTCTGGCACCACCTGAAAAGATGCAGGAAGAACCTGAAGTCTATTCAGTTGGGATAAAACCAGACATAATAGCGTCTGACTCTGAAACCTTCGACCTGACACGAGAAGGAGAGGAGTCCAAAATGGCGTCTGAAGATAATTTGGAAAGTTCACCTCAGGAAATAGACACAGAATTTAGTCCGACAGTAGTGGTTCGAACGGGAACTGCTGCGACAACAACAGAGAAGATGCAAGAGGAAGAGTCTAAAATGGATTCTGTGAGTCAATCAACAACATTTACAGAAGTGGAATCCATGGAGGAGATACAAGAAAAAGTTGAAATAACAAGTCCTGGTGTTGAAGTTGAGGCTGTTACTTTAGCAGAAGATGTGGAGAAAAGCACTGAAGATTCCACATTGACGGCTGAAGTAAACAAATTAGAAAATGACCCAACGATTCCCAGCGTTCTGACGTCAAAAACGGATTCTTCTACTGCAGAGACATCGGGAAAAGCTGTGGTGCAAGAAGTGCAAGTTTTATTGTCGACAAGTCCGAGTGTTGTAACTGAGGAAACTTTATCAAAAACCTTGGAAACATTCCCTACAACAGCACCAAGTACTGACCTTCTAACATCAAAAACCCAGACTGTTGAGACCTTTCCTCCAAGTCTAGTTTCTGAAGATGAACAAGTGTCACCAGTGACTTTTAGCAATGAAATTGAGATGCTTCCTGTGTCGCCGATTACTCAGACTGTCATCAACAACAGTAGAAGATTCCAAAATGGCTGCTGATGTAAACAAAGATACAGTTCCAGTCTCAACGCAGAGCATCGAACTTACAGCTTCATCCAAAACTCACGCTCCGGTCGTTGAAATATTACCAACAACATTAAAGGATGGTTCTAAGATGGCCGCCGAAGTGGACACCAGCGTTGTTTTAGTTGCACATAACGTCTCACAAGAAGAGGTTGTGTTTCCGTCCAAAACTCCTTCAGCAGAACCTGGACCGAAGCCTGACGAGTCTTCACAGACTGAACCTGGACTAAAACCCGTAGAGTCCTCACAGACAGTTCCTCCAGACCTGGACTCTAAGATGGCCGCCGGCGTAAACAACACGGTGCATTTGTTCGCCGAGGGATTCTCTGATTCGCCGAGTTTTGACGTGAGTTTCGACCTGTTTCCGTTCGGAGGAGAGTCTGAGGGAGAAGAGGACGGCAGCAGTGGGTTCTCCAGCGGCGCTCCCGGTCTTCCCGATCCGGACTCGCTCCAGTCCAGACCGGGAAGAGCCCTGACCGTCTTCTTCAGCCTCAGAGTCACGAACATGGTCTTCTCCCCAAATCTGTTCAACAAGAGCTCAGAGGAGTACAGGCAGCTGGAGCGGCGCTTCGTATCTCTGGTGAGAGACCGGAACTAGTCCTGGGTTAGACCTGGGGTTCTTAAACTGGGTTTAGACCAAATGTAGACCAAGTTTAATCCCATCTTTAGACCTGAGTTAGTTGTCATATAGTAATGGTTTAGCACACTTGGATAAGTCCTGGTTTAGACCTGATTTAGACCCAGTTTAGGTCTGGTTTAGACTCGGTTCAGACCTGGTTCAGACCTGTAACCCTCTCTATCCTCAGCTGGTCCCGTATCTGGAGTCCAACCTGAATAACTTCCAGAACCTGGAGATCCTGAACTTCCGTAACGGCAGCGTGGTGGTGAACTCCCGGCTCAGGTTCGGGAGGCCGGTCCGGAGAGGTCTAACCACGGCGGTCTACCTGGTCCTGAAGGACTTCGCCAGCTCCGCCCAGAAGACTATGGACCTGAGGATCGACAAGACCTCGCTGGACGTCGAGTCAGGTACAAGTCCCACCTTCACTGAGCTCCAAGACCTACACCAAGAACCACATTTATTGGACTAATGAGACTAGACCTGGACTAAACCAGGACTAAACCAGGTCTAAACCAGGTCTAAACCCTGTCTAAACCAGGAGGGGCCTCACTGGACCACTTTTACTGATCACTGATTTATAGGGATGTAACGATTCTTGGTAAATCGGCTAAAAATCGATGCATAAGAGAGAAATTTTGAATCGGTGCGGAAAAAAATGAATCACGATGTCGCTTTAAAACTACACACAGGCCACCAAAGTAGTAATCTGGCTCACATATTTAGCGGTAGACATCATTACCTGACCATTTTACAGAAGAGAAACATGAATTTATGCGCTGGAACTGTGACAAGACTGCACAAGAGCTTCATTACCTCCCCTCGCACAGACGCAGGAGCGCACACACAGCGCACAGGGAAAACAACACCAAGCCCAGGACAGAAACATCTGCAGGTTTTATTTAGGCTGCGCCTGTTTGCTCCGTTTACCATCGATCAGAAAATAGCTTGTTGTTAGCAGCGAGCTAAAGCAAAGCTAAGTGGCTAACAACAGCTAAAGTTTATCTGAAGTTTCAGTGGCCCCTCCCCCGGAGCGTTTCCATGGAGATCAGATTTTTAACTAAGGATGTGTTTTTCCTCTTTTTAAATTCAATTTCTGTTAATAAGAAATGTACAACAATTTAAGTTTGATAAGGAGACACAAATAGGCTCTGTAAAAAATCCTTTTGGTCATAATTATACTGCCCAGGCCCGAGTCTAGGCCAGGACCGGGCCCGAGTCTGGGCCTGAGTCTGGGCCCGAGTCTGGGCCCGAGTCTGGGCCCGAGTCTGGGCCTGAGTCTGGGCCTGAGTCTGAGTCTGGGCCAGGCCCGGGCCTGAGTCTGGGCCTGAGTCTGGGCCCGAGTCTGGGCCTGAGTCTGGGCCCGAGTCCGGGCCTGAGTCTGGGCCTGAGTCTGGGCCTGAGTCTGGGCTGGCAACAGGACTCAGACTTTTAAGAAAAAAAGTGATCAGGTCTAACAACGCCCCAGAACCAGATCTAAGCTTAGAGCTAAACCAGGACCTAACCAGGTCTACAGTTCTTTAGTTCCCATAGGAACATCAGTAACACACATGAAGCTGTCTCAGTCTGGATTAAAGCTGAGAGCTCAGAGAGAGCGATGTGTCTGCTCAGGTTTAATCCATAATAATCCATATAATCTGTCTGAGAGGAACGTGAGGTGCATCATCTCACTCACGCTCTCCTGAGTTCACCTGAGTCCACCTGAGTCCACCTGAGTCCACCTGAGTCCCCCTGAGTCCCCCTGAGTCCACCTGAGTCTCCCCGAGTCCACCTGAGTCCACCTGAGTCCACCTGAGTCTCCCTGAGTCCACCTGAGTCTCCCTGAGTCCACCTGAGTCTCCCTGAGTCCACCTGAGTCTCCCTGAGTCCCCCTGAGTCCCCCTGAGTCCGCCTGAGTCCCCCTGAGTCCACCTGAGTCCCCCTGAGTCCACCTGAGTCCACCTGAGTCCCCCTGAGTCCACCTGAGTCCACCTGAGTCCCCCTGAGTCCCCCTGAATCCACCTGAGTCCACCTGAGTCCCCCTGAGTCTCCCTGAGTCCCCCTGAGTCCCCCTGAGTCCACCTGAGTCCCCCTGAGTCCACCTGAGTCCACCTGAGTCCCCCTGAGTCCCCCTGAGTCCACCTGAGTCCCCCTGAGTCCACCTGAGTCCCCCTGAGTCCACCTGAGTCCACCTGAGTCCCCCTGAGTCCACCTGAGTCCACCTGAGTCCCCCTGAGTCCCCCTGAGTCCACCTGAGTCCACCTGAGTCCCCCTGAATCCACCTGAGTCCACCTGAGTCCCCCTGAGTCTCCCTGAGTCCCCCTGAGTCCGCCTGAGTCCCCCTGAGTCCACCTGAGTCCCCCTGAGTCCACCTGAGTCCACCTGAGTCCCCCTGAGTCCACCTGAGTCCACCTGAGTCCCCCTGAGTCCCCCTGAGTCTCCCTGAGTCCACCTGAGTCTCCCTGAGTCCACCTGAGTCCCCCTGAGTCCCCCTGAGTCCCCCTGAGTCCCCCTGAGTCCCCCTGTACCTTGGTGCTGAGGGGCCCCAGGTTCAGAATGTAACCTAAAATTAAGAACCACATTCAGTACTTGTGTGTGAAGTACTTGTGTGTGAAGTACTTGTGTGTGAAGTACTTGTGTGTGAAGTACTTATGTGTGAAGTACTTGCATGTGAAGTACTTATGTGTAGTACTTTCTGTGTGTAGCGTGTGCTGTGGCTCTAATCCGTCTGAGCAGGTTACACTGAGTCAGGACCTAACCTGGTCCTCACCCGGACTGGGTTTCCACTGCACCAGCAAAACCAGGTCTAAACCAGGTCTAAACCAGGACTAAACCAGGTCTAAACCAGGTCTAAACCAGGTCTAAACCAGGACTAAACCAGGACTAAATCAGGTCTAAACCAGGACTAAACCAGGACTAAACCAGGTCTAAACCAGGTCTAAACCAGGTCTAAACCAGGACTAAACCAGGACTAAACCAGGTCTAAACCAGGACTAAACCAGGGCTAAACCAGGTCTAAACCAGGACTAAACCAGGACTAAACCAGGTCTAAACCAGGTCTAAACCAGGACTAAACCAGGACTAAACCAGGTCTAAACCAGGTCTAAACCAGGACTAAACCAGGTCTAAACCAGGACTAAACCAGGTCTAAACCAGGACTAAACCAGGACTAAACCAGGTCTAAACCAGGACTAAACCAGGTCTAAACCAGGACTAAACCAGGACTAAACCAGGTCTAAACCAGGACTAAACCAGGTCTAAACCAAGTCTAAACCAGGACTAAACCAGGTCTAAACCAGGACTAAACCAGGACTAAACCAGGTCTAAACCAGGACTAAACCAGGACTAAACCAGGTCTAAACCAGGTCTAAACCAGGACTAAACCAGGACTAAACCAGGACTAAACCAGGACTAAACCAGGTCTAAACCAGGTCTAAACCAGAACTAAACCAGGTCTAAACCAGGACTAAACCAGGACTAAACCAGGACTAAACCAGGTCTAAACCAGGTCTAAACCAGGACTAAACCAGGACTAAACCAGGACTAAACCAGGACTAAACCAGGTCTAACACCTGTACTAACTTCCTCCTGTTAGTTCCAGTTGTATATTAGTGATGGTATTCCTGTTGTATTCCCAGGAGAGCGAGCAGATCCGTGTAAGTTCCAGTTGTATATTAGTGATGGTATTCCTGTTGTATTCCCAGGAGAGCGAGCAGATCCGTGTAAGTTCCAGTTGTATATTAGTGATGGTATTCCTGTTGTATTCCCAGGAGAGCGAGCAGATCCGTGTTAGTTCCAGTTGTATATTAGTGATGGTATTCCTGTTGTATTCCCAGGAGAGCGCGCAGATCCGTGTAAGTTCCAGGCCTGTAACCGGTTTTCCGAGTGCCGGGTGAACGTCTGGAGCGGGGAGGCGGAGTGCGTGTGCGACCCGGGCTACGTCAGCGTGAACGGCCTTCCCTGTCGGAGCGTCTGCGACGTCCAGGTGGATTACTGCAAGAACGACGGGAAGTGCGACGTGATCCCAGGGAAGGGCGCCATCTGCAGGTGAGCGGCTGCGGTAATGGTCTGTATTAGTTTCATTAATATTAATATGACTTCTGTAGATAACATACTGAGGTTAGCTCTGTTGGTGCTGCACAGGCAGGGCATTGTGGGTAACAGGCAGGGCATTGTGGGTAACAGGCAGGGCATTGTGGGTAACAGGCAGGGCATTGTGGGTAACGCAGGGCATTGTGGGTAACAGGCAGGGCATTGTGGGTGATGTTAAATATTCTCAGCGTAGTTATATATTATATTATTGTAGTTATATATTATATTATTGTAGTTATATATTATTGTAGTTATATATTATTGTAGTTATATATCATATTATTGTAGTTATATATCACATTATTGTAGTTATATATTATTGTAGTTATATATCATATTACTGTAGTTATATATCACATTACTGTAGTTATATATCACATTACTGTAGTTATATATCATATTACTGTAGTTATATATCACATTACTGTAGTTATATATCACATTATTGTAGTTATATACCATATTACTGTAGTTATATATCATATTACTGTAGTTATATATCACATTACTGTAGTTATATATCACATTACTGTAGTTATATATCACATTATTGTAGTTATATACCATATTACTGTAGTTATATATCATATTACTGTAGTTATATATCACATTACTGTAATTATATATCATATTACTGTAGTTATATACAATATTATTGTAGTTATATATCATATTACTGTAGTTATATATCATATTATTGTAGTTATATATTATTGTAGTTATATACCATATTATTGTAGTTATATATCATATTACTGTAGTTATATATCACATTACTGTAATTATATATCATATTACTGTAGTTATATACCATATTATTGTAGTTATATATCATATTACTGTAGTTATATATCATATTGTAGTTATATATTATTGTAGTTATATATCACATTACTGTAGTTATATATCACATTACTGTAGTTATATATTATTGTAGTTATATATCATATTATTGTAGTTATATATCACAATTTTGTAGTTATATACCATATTACTGTAGTTATATACCATATTACTGTAGTTATATATCATATTGTAGTTATATATTATTGTAGTTATATATCACATTACTGTAGTTATATATCATATTACTGTAGTTATATATCACATTACTGTAGTTATATATCATATTACTGTAGTTATATATCACATTACTGTAGTTATATATCACATTACTGTAGTTATATATCACATTACTGTAGTTATATATTATTGTAGTTATATATCACATTACTGTAGTTATATATTATTGTAGTTATATATCACATTACTGTAGTTATATATTATTGTAGTTATATATCACATTACTGTAGTTATATATCACATTACTGTAGTTATATATCATATTGTAGTTATATATTATTGTAGTTATATATTATTGTAGTTATATATCACATTACTGTAGTTATATATTATTGTAGTTATATATTATTGTAGTTATATATCACATTACTGTAGTTATATATCACATTACTGTAGTTATATATTATTGTAGTTATATATCATATTACTGTAGTTATATATCATATTACTGTAGTTATATATCACATTACTGTAGTTATATATCATATTGTAGTTATATATTATTGTAGTTATATATTATTGTAGTTATATATCACATTACTGTAGTTATATATTATTGTAGTTATATATTATTGTAGTTATATATCACATTACTGTAGTTATATATCACATTACTGTAGTTATATATTATTGTAGTTATATATCACATTACTGTAGGTATATACCATATTACTGTAGTTATATATCACATTACTGTAGTTATATATTATTGTAGTTATATATTATTGTAGTTATATATCACATTACTGTAGTTATATATCACATTACTGTAGTTATATATTATTGTAGTTATATATCACATTACTGTAGTTATATATCACAATTTTGTAGTTATATACCATATTACTGTAGTTATATACCATATTACTGTAGTTATATATCATATTGTAGTTATATATTATTGTAGTTATATATCACATTACTGTAGTTATATATCATATTACTGTAGTTATATATCACATTACTGTAGTTATATATCATATTACTGTAGTTATATATCACATTACTGTAGTTATATATCACATTACTGTAGTTATATATCACATTACTGTAGTTATATATTATTGTAGTTATATATCACATTACTGTAGTTATATATTATTGTAGTTATATATCACATTACTGTAGTTATATATTATTGTAGTTATATATCACATTACTGTAGTTATATATCACATTACTGTAGTTATATATCATATTGTAGTTATATATTATTGTAGTTATATATTATTGTAGTTATATATCACATTACTGTAGTTATATATTATTGTAGTTATATATTATTGTAGTTATATATTATTGTAGTTATATATCACATTACTGTAGTTATATATTATTGTAGTTATATATTATTGTAGTTATATATCACATTACTGTAGGTATATACCATATTACTGTAGTTATATATCACATTACTGTAGTTATATATTATTGTAGATATATATTATTGTAGTTATATATCACATTACTGTAGTTATATATCACATTACTGTAGTTATATATTATTGTAGTTATATATTATTGTAGTTATATATCACATTACTGTAGTTATATATCACATTACTGTAGTTATATATCACATTACTGTAGTTATATATCACATTACTGTAGTTATATACCATATTACTGTAGTTATATACCATATTACTGTAGTTATAGAGCGGCTGTATATTTCCTGTCCCAGGTGCCGTGTGGGGGAGAACTGGTTTTTTCGGGGACAACACTGTGAGGAGTTCGTCTCTGAGCCTCTCGTTGTGGGCGTCGCCATCGGCTCCATCATTGGCTTCCTGTTGGTCGCCATGACGATCCTCTACTTCCTGTCCAGGTCTCTACGGCAACAGGAGTCATGTGACACCGAGGACCCGATCTGGTGAGGACCTAGAGTCGGACTAATGAGGTCCCATAGTTCTCTATGATAGTCCTGGTCTAGTCCTGGTCTAGTCCCGGTCTAGTCCTGGTCTAGTCCCGGTCCAGTCCTGGTCTAGTCCTGGTCTAGTCCTGGTCCAGTCCTGGTCCAGTCCTGGTCTAGTCCCGGTCTAGTCCCGGTCTAGTCCCGGCCTAGTCCCGGTCTAGTCCCGGTCTAGTCCCGGTCTAGTCCCGGCCTAGTCCTGGTCTAGTCCCGGTCTAGTCCCGGTCTAGTCCCGGTCTAGTCCCGGCCTAGTCCCGGTCTAGTCCCGGTCTAGTCCCGGTCTAGTCCCGGCCTAGTCCCGGTCTAGTCCCGGCCTAGTCCCGGTCTAGTCCCGGCCTAGTCCCGGCCTAGTCCCGGCCTAGTCCCGGCCTAGTCCCGGCCTAGTCCCGGTCTAGTCCCGGCCTAGTCCCGGTCTAGTCCCGGTCTAGTCCCGGTCTAGTCCCGGCCTAGTCCCGGTCTAGTCCCGGCCTAGTCCCGGTCTAGTCCCGGTCTAGTCCCGGTCTAGTCCCGGCCTAGTCCCGGTCTAGTCCCGGCCTAGTCCCGGCCTAGTCCCGGTCTAGTCCCGGCCTAGTCCCGGCCTAGTCCCGGTCTAGTCCCGGTCTAGTCCCGGCCTAGTCCCGGTCTAGTCCCGGTCTAGTCCCGGCCTAGTCCCGGTCTAGTCCCGGCCTAGTCCCGGTCTAGTCCCGGTCTAGTCCCGGTCTAGTCCCGGCCTAGTCCCGGTCTAGTCCCGGCCTAGTCCCGGCCTAGTCCCGGTCTAGTCCCGGTCTAGTCCCGGTCTAGTCCCGGCCTAGTCCCGGTCTAGTCCCGGCCTAGTCCCGGCCTAGTCCCGGTCTAGTCCCGGCCTAGTCCCGGCCTAGTCCCGGTCTAGTCCCGGTCTAGTCCCGGCCTAGTCCCGGTCTAGTCCCGGTCTAGTCCCGGCCTAGTCCCGGTCTAGTCCCGGCCTAGTCCCGGTCTAGTCCCGGTCTAGTCCCGGCCTAGTCCCGGCCTAGTCCCGGTCTAGTCCCGGTCTAGTCCCGGCCTAGTCCCGGTCTAGTCCCGGTCTAGTCCCGGCCTAGTCCCGGTCTAGTCCCGGCCTAGTCCCGGTCTAGTCCCGGTCTAGTCCCGGTCTAGTCCCGGCCTAGTCCTGGTCCAGTCCCGGTCCAGTCCTGGTCTTGACAGTATTTCTCCTGCAGTGGGGACAGTGTGAAGTTAGACCGGTCCAGACTCCAGGTCCCGCTCGAGTCCGAGTCCGAGGCGGTCCTGGCTCAGTCCTACCGTCGCTACGACGACGACCTGCCTCCGTATCACTGTTTTTATGACAACCAGCTGGCCCCGCCTCCCGCCGGCCGTCGCTGTGACCGCGCCCCGCCCCGGGCCCCGCCCCGGGCCCCGCCTCCTCCGTCGTACGACAGCGCCATCAGCAGAGAGGTACCGGTACTGCACTCACACAGTGAAAGGCTGAAGGCTCTGACAGGTTTCTGTTTCACTCAGACCCAGTTCCATGAGTTTGGTTTGTGCTGGGAAAATACTTTTACTCAGGTTTTCTCAGGAAAATACTTTTACTCAGGTTTTCTCAGGAAAATACTTTTACTCAGGTTTTCTCAGGAAAATACTTTTACTCAGGTTTTCTCAGGAAAATACTTTTACTCAGGTTTTCTCAGAAAAATACTTTTACTCAGGTTTTCTCAGGAAAATACTTTTACTCAGGTTTTCTCCAAAAGATTTGATGCAGGCACAAAATACTTTTACACATTCTGTGGTAATTTTACCGTCGGTAACCAAAACCTTTGATCTGTCCATCATGGCCTGGTCCTGGTCCTCAGGTAACAACCACTGTGCAGATGTTTGTGCAGATGTTTGTGCAGATGTTTTGCAGATGTTTTGCAAATGTTTGTGCAGATGTTTGTGCAGATGTTTGTGCAGATGTTTTGCAGATGTTTGTGCAGATGTTTGTGCAGATGTTTGTGCAGATGTTTGTGCAGATGTTGTGCAGATGTTTGTGCAGATGTTTGTGCAGATGTATTGCAGATGTTTGTGCAGATGTTTTGCAGATGTTTGTGCAGATGTTTGTGCAGATGTTTGTGCAGATGTTTTGCAGATGTTTGTGCAGATGTTTGTGCAGATGTTTGTGCAGATGTTGTGCAGATGTTTGTGCAGATGTTTGTGCAGATGTTTTGCAGATGTTTGTGCAGATGTTTGTGCAGATGTTTGTGCAGATGTTTTGCAGATGTTTGTGCAGATGTTTGTGCAGATGTTTGTGCAGATGTTGTGCAGATGTTTGTGCAGATGTTTGTGCAGATGTTTTGCAGATGTTTGTGCAGATGTTTGTGCAGATGTTTGTGCAGATGTTTGTGCAGATGTTTGTGCAGATGTTTGTGCAGATGTTTGTGCAGATGTTTGTGCAGATGTTTGTGCAGATGTTTTGCAGATGTTTGTGCAGATGTTTGTGCAGATGTTTTGCAGATGTTTGTGCAGATGTTTGTGCAGATGTTTGTGCAGATGTTTGTGCAGATGTTTGTGCAGATGTTTGTGCAGATGTTTGTGCAGATGTTGTGCAGATGTTTGTGCAGATGTTGTGCAGATGTTTGTGCAGATGTTTTGCAGATGTTTGTGCAGATGTTTGTGCAGATGTTTGTGCAGATGTTTGTGCAGATGTTTGTGCAGATGTTTGTGCAGATGTTGTGCAGATGTTTGTGCAGATGTTTGTGCAGATGTTTGTGCAGATGTTTGTGCAGATGTTTGTGCAGATGTTTGTGCAGATGTTTGTGCAGATGTTTGTGCAGATGTTTGTGCAGATGTTGTGCAGATGTTTGTGCAGATGTTTGTGCAGATGTTTGTGCAGATGTTTGTGCAGATGTTTGTGCAGATGTTGTGCAGATGTTTGTGCAGATGTTGTGCAGATGTTTGTGCAGATGTTTGTGCAGATGTTTGTGCAGATGTTTGTGCAGATGTTTGTGCAGATGTTGTGCAGATGTTTGTGCAGATGTTTGTGCAGATGTTTGTGCAGATGTTTGTGCAGATGTTTGTGCAGATGTTGTGCAGATGTTTGTGCAGATGTATTGCAGATGTTTGTGCAGATGTTTGTGCAGATGTTTGTGCAGATGTTTGTGCAGATGTTTGTGCAGATGTTTGTGCAGATGTTGTGCAGATGTTTGTGCAGATGTTTGTGCAGATGTTTGTGCAGATGTTTGTGCAGATGTTTGTGCAGATGTTGTGCAGATGTTTGTGCAGATGTTTGTGCAGATGTTTGTGCAGATGTTTGTGCAGATGTTGTGCAGATGTTTGTGCAGATGTTTGTGCAGATGTTTGTGCAGATGTTTGTGCAGATGTTTGTGCAGATGTTGTGCAGATGTTTGTGCAGATGTTTGTGCAGATGTTTGTGCAGATGTTGTGCAGATGTTTGTGCAGATGTTTGTGCAGATGTTGTGCAGATGTTTGTGCAGATGTTTGTGCAGATGTTTGTGCAGATGTGCAGATGTTTGTGCAGATGTTTGTGCAGATGTTTGTGCAGATGTTGTGCAGATGTTTGTGCAGATGTTGTGCAGATGTTTGTGCAGATGTTGTGCAGATGTTTGTGCAGATGTTGTGCAGATGTTTGTGCAGATGTTTGTGCAGATGTTGTGCAGATGTTTGTGCAGATGTTTGTGCAGATGTTGTGCAGATGTTTGTGCAGATGTTTGTGCAGATGTTGTGCAGATGTTTGTGCAGATGTTTGTGCAGATGTATTGCAGATGTTTGTGCAGATGTATTGCAGATGTTTGTGCAGATGTTGTGCAGATGTTTGTGCAGATGTTTGTGCAGATGTTTGAGCAGATGTTTGTGCAGATGTTTTGCAGATGTTTTGCAGATGTTTTGCAGATGTTGTGCAGATGTATTGCAGATGTTTGTGCAGATGTTGTGCAGATGTTTTGCAGATGTTTTGCAGATGTTGTGCAGATGTATTGCAGATGTTTGTGCAGATGTTTGAGCAGATGTTTGTGCAGATGTTTTGCAGATGTTTTGCAGATGTTGTGCAGATGTATTGCAGATGTTTGCGCAGATGTTTGTGCAGATGTTTGTGCAGATGTTTGTGCAGATGTTTGTGCAGATGTTTGTGCAGATGTTGTGCAGATGTTTGTGCAGATGTTGTGCAGATGTTTGTGCAGATGTTGTGCAGATGTTTGTGCAGATGTTTGTGCAGATGTTTGAGCAGATGTTTTGCAGATGTTTTGCAGATGTTTTGCAGATGTTTTGCAGATGTTGTGCAGATGTTTTGCAGATGTTTGTGCAGATGTTTGTGCAGATGTTTGTGCAGATGTTTGCTCAGATGTTTTGCAGATGTTTTGCAGATGTTTGTGCAGATGTTTGTGCAGATGTTTGTGCAGATGTTTGAGCAGATGTTTGCTCAGATGTTTTGCAGATGTTTGTGCAGAAGTTTGTGCAGATGTTTGTGCAGATGTTTGTGCAGATGTTTGAGCAGATGTTTGCTCAGATGTTTTGCAGATGTTTTGCAGATGTTTGTGCAGATGTTTGTGCAGATGTTTGTGCAGATGTTTGCTCAGATGTTTTGCAGATGTTTTGCAGATGTTTGTGCAGATGTTTGTGCAGATGTTTTGCAGATGTTTGTGCAGATGTTTGCTCAGATGTTTTGCAGATGTTTGTGCAGATGTTTGTGCAGATGTTTGTGCAGATGTTTGTGCAGATGTATTGCAGATGTTTGTGCAGATGTTTGTGCAGATGTTTGTGCAGATGTTGTGCAGATGTTGTGCAGATGTTTTGCAGATGTTGTGCAGATGTATTGCAGATGTTTGCGCAGATGTTTGTGCAGATGTTTGTGCAGATGTTTGTGCAGATGTATTGCAGATGTTTGTGCAGATGTTGTGCAGATGTTTGTGCAGATGTTGTGCAGATGTTTGTGCAGATGTTTGTGCAGATGTTTGAGCAGATGTTTTGCAGATGTTTTGCAGATGTTTTGCAGATGTTTTGCAGATGTTGTGCAGATGTTTTGCAGATGTTTGTGCAGATGTTTGTGCAGATGTTTGTGCAGATGTTTGCTCAGATGTTTTGCAGATGTTTTGCAGATGTTTGTGCAGATGTTTGTGCAGATGTTTGTGCAGATGTTTGAGCAGATGTTTGCTCAGATGTTTTGCAGATGTTTGTGCAGAAGTTTGTGCAGATGTTTGTGCAGATGTTTGTGCAGATGTTTGAGCAGATGTTTGCTCAGATGTTTTGCAGATGTTTTGCAGATGTTTGTGCAGATGTTTGTGCAGATGTTTGTGCAGATGTTTGCTCAGATGTTTTGCAGATGTTTTGCAGATGTTTGTGCAGATGTTTGTGCAGATGTTTTGCAGATGTTTGTGCAGATGTTTGCTCAGATGTTTTGCAGATGTTTGTGCAGATGTTTGTGCAGATGTTTGTGCAGATGTTTGTGCAGATGTATTGCAGATGTTTGTGCAGATGTTTGTGCAGATGTTTGTGCAGATGTTGTGCAGATGTTTGTGCAGATGTTTTGCAGATGTTTGTGCAGATGTTTGTGCAGATGTTTTGCAGATGTTTGTGCAGATGTTTGCTCAGATGTTTTGCAGATGTTTGTGCAGATGTTTGTGCAGATGTTTGTGCAGATGTTTGTGCAGATGTATTGCAGATGTTTGTGCAGATGTTTGTGCAGATGTTTGTGCAGATGTTTGTGCAGATGTATTGCAGATGTTTGTGCAGATGTTTGTGCAGATGTTTGTGCAGATGTATTGCAGATGTTTGTGCAGATGTTTGTGCAGATGTTTGTGCAGATGTATTGCAGATGTTTGTGCAGATGTTTGTGCAGATGTTTGTGCAAATGTTTGTGCAGATGTTTGTGCAGATGTTTGTGCAGATGTATTGCAGATGTTTGTGCAGATGTTTGTGCAGATGTTTGTGCAGATGTTTGTGCAGATGTTTGTGCAGATGTTTGCTCAGATGTTTGCGCAGATGTTTGCGCAGATGTTTGTGCAGATGTTTGTGCAGATGTTTGTGCAGATGTTTGTGCAGATGTTTGTGCAGATGTTTGTGCAGATGTATTGCAGATGTTTGTGCAGATGTTTGTGCAGATGTTTGTGCAGATGTTTGTGCAGATGTTTGTGCAGATGTTGTGCAGATGTTTGTGCAGATGTTTGTGCAGATGTTTGTGCAGATGTTTGTGCAGATGTTGTGCAGATGTTTGTGCAGATGTTTGTGCAGATGTTGTGCAGATGTTTGTGCAGATGTTTGTGCAGATGTTTGTGCAGATGTTTGTGCAGATGTTTGCTCAGATGTTTGCGCAGATGTTTGCGCAGATGTTTGTGCAGATGTTTGTGCAGATGTTTGTGCAGATGTTTGTGCAGATGTTTGTGCAGATGTTTGTGCAGATGTATTGCAGATGTTGTGCAGATGTTTGTGCAGATGTTTGTGCAGATGTTGTGCAGATGTTTGTGCAGAGTTTGTGCAGATGTTTGTGCAGATGTTGTGCAGATGTTTGTGCAGATGTTTGTGCAGATGTTGTGCAGATGTTGTGCAGATGTTTGTGCAGATGTTTGTGCAGATGTTTGTGCAGATGTTGTGCAGATGTTTGTGCAGATGTTTTGCAGATGTTTGTGCAGATGTTTGCAGATGTTTGTGCAGATGTTTGTGCAGAGTTGCAGATGT
>CM036261.1:243851-280199 GCA_020698575.1 Bostrychus sinensis | reverse complement strand
CCCAGTGAGACCTGAGGTAAACCTGCCCTGCCCGACTGAGACCTGAGGTAAACCTGCCCGTGTCCCAACTGAGACCTGAGGTAAACCTGCCCCTGTCCCACTGAGACCTGAGGTAAACCTGCCTGTCCACTGAGACCTGAGGTAAACCTGCCCCTGTCCCAGCTGAGACCTGAGGTAACCTGCCCCTGTCCCGACTGAGACCTGAGGTAAACCTGCCCCTGTCCAACTGAGACCTGAGGTAAACCTGCCCTGTCCCAACTGAGACCTGAGGTAAACCTGCCCTGTCCCAGCTGAGACCTGAGGTAAACCTGCCCCTGTCCCACTGAGACCTGAGGTAAACCTGCCCCTGTCCCGACTGAGACCTGAGGTAAACCTGCCCCTGTCCCAACTGAGACCTGAGGTAAACCTGCCCCTGTCCCGCTGAGACCTGAGGTAAACCTGCCCCTGTCCCAACTGAGACCTGAGGTAAACCTGCCCCTGTCCCAACTGAGACCTGAGGTAAACCTGCCCCTGTCCCAGCAGAGACCTGAGGTAAACCTGCCCTGTCCCGACTGAGACCTGAGGTAAACCTGCCCCTGTCCCGACTGAGACCTGAGGTAAACCTGCCCCTGTCCCGACTGAGACCTGAGGTAAACCTGCCCCTGTCCCGACTGAGACCTGGTAAACCTGCCCCTGTCCGTGAGACCTGAGGTAAACCTGCCCCGTCCCGACTGAGACCTGAGGTAAACTGCCCCTGTCCCGACTGAGACCTGAGACCTGCCCCTGTCCCAACTGAGACCTGAGGTAAACTGCCCTGTCCGACTGAGACCTGAGTAAACCTGCCCCTGTCCCGACTGAGACCTGAGGTAAACCTGCCCCTGTCCCAACTGAGACCTGAGGTAAACCTGCCCTGTCCCAACTGAGGACCTGAGGTAAACCTGCCCCTGTCCCAACTGAGACCTGAGGTAAACCTGCCCCTGTCCCGACTGAGACCTGAGGTAAACCACAGGGGCAGGTTTACCTCAGGTCTCAGCTGGGACAGGGGCAGGTTTACCTCAGGTCTCAGTTGGGACAGGGGCAGGTTTACCTCAGGTCTCAGTTGGGACAGGGGCAGGTTTACCTCAGGTCTCAGTTGGGACAGGGGCAGGTTTACCTCAGGTCTCAGCTGGGACAGGGGCAGGTTTACCTCAGGTCTCTGCTGGGACAGGGGCAGGTTTACCTCAGGTCTCAGTCGGGACAGGGGCAGGTTTACCTCAGGTCTCAGTTGGGACAGGGGCAGGTTTACCTCAGGTCTCAGTCGGGACAGGGGCAGGTTTACCTCAGGTCTCAGTTGGGACAGGGGCAGGTTTACCTCAGGTCTCAGTCGGGACAGGAGCAGGTTTACCTCAGGTCTCAGTTGGGACAGGGGCAGGTTTTGCGGTTGTAGTGAGGGGTAAGTTCTGTCCCTAAACTGAGTCTGGGAGGATTTTGTGACCCGTGTCCCGTTGCAGGTAAAGTGGACCTGGAGACCCCCCTGAGGCTGGTGGTCCGTCCCGTCAGCCCCACAGCGGTGCTCCTGTCCTGGGCCCCGCACCCCCACACGCCCCTGGGAGACATCCTGGGACACTGTCTGCAGGACGGGTAAGACCTGGACCTGGACCTGGACCCGAGACCCGGTCCCGGTCCTGACCCGGTTCCTCTCTCCTCAGGTTCTACACCGTGCGCTGGCGGGAGCCGTCCAGCAGGTGGCAGTACGAGTTCTGTCCCACCAGCGACACGGTTCTGTCGGACCTGAACCCGGACTCGGACTACGAGTTCAGCGTGAGAGCGAGCCGACGGGACCAGCAGCAGTACGACACTTTCCCCACACAGACGTCCCAGGACAGGATCCAAATGTTTTTAACGTTTGTTTGTTGTTTTCAGCGGAGCCTGGAGCAAAGCGGTCCACCTCAGCACCAACAGTGAGTCTTCTTCTTCTTCTTCTGCTGCTCACTGTCCTCTCGTGGGTCAGGGCTTGTCCCGTGTGACTGGTTTTGTGTCTGTCCCTGTCCCAGATAAGTCTCCTCTGAAGACGTTCAAACTGAGGAACCCTCTGGGACGGCCCCTGGTATGGACCTGCTCCTTTTCTTTGATCCACTGAAGAAAAACACACGATAAGAAGATTTGTCTTTAAAATCATGTTTAAAGTTTTGGGGCGTGGCCAGGCTGAGGCCGGCGTTTTGATTTGGGAACTGTTCTAATTTGGACGAACTTATTCTGACCAAAAAATGAGCCACAGTCCATTTGTCGTCCTCATGACCTGAAACAGTAACGCGTCACTTTCGGCTAAAAGTCTATTACTTTTTTATCTTTAACAAGTCACAAAGTCGCAAAAGTACATTTGCTTACGTTTCTAACGATATATTTGTTTGATAGTTTCTTTTACAAATATTTTACTGTGGCCGAATGAAAGAGCGCTAACGTCCGAGGTTTAAGCTCGGCAGTGCTATGTTTGTGTATTTTCGGCCTTATTTGTTAGATTTTTCGGCTCTAATTTAAGGCTGGGATATTTACGTTAACAAATCTTCACATCCGGTTCCTTATTTCTTCTTTCAAAATAAGATCGTGGGCTAAGCTAACGTTAATCAGAAAATCACAAGACGGACAAAGTTAGCTACAAAAACACTAAGATCAGTGAAAGAACGTCGCCCGAGTGTGACCTGAGCATGTCCCCAATGCGCATTTCCCGATCAAAATTATTTTCATATCATGATTATTTTATAAACACTGAGCATAAAAACACAAAAATTACCACAGAGGTAGAGCAATATGTGGAGTTTTTGTTTATCTACCGTTAGCCAGTTAACGCCTTTGCGAGCGTCTGTTAGAAGAACGAAAAATAGCAAAAGGTGAGCGTCCGACTCAGGACACATACGTCATATAACAATAATAATATCTCATAAAACTGAACTCCAGCGCCCCCTATAGGATCACAATAGGATCTAGAAAAGTACTTTGTCCTACACAGAGACTTGTTCCATACGTTCCTCACGGGGAACAGAACAGTTCGAGAGTGACCACGCCCTCTCTGTGACCTCATTAGCATAGCCACACCCCAGGTGTTTGGCAGGTGTTCGCTCACTGAGGTGTGACACAGTTGTACCATGTGACCCTGGGGACCACGCCCTCTTTCCAAAGCATTTTAGCGAAGCCAGGCCCACTTCAGATCCAGCCAGGGTTTGGGGCCCTCCCCCCCGCGGTCACAAGGGCCCTTTATCTCTGCTGCAGTTTTTATTTATTGTTGTTGTTTACTGTGAGAACGTTTGTTTCTGATGAGCGTCGTCTGGTTTCTGAACGTTTGTGCTTCGTTTGCAGAAACCGATGGGCAGAGCTCTGTTCCCTCCCCGACCTGGTGAGAGCATCACATGACCCCCACATGACCCCCACATGACCCCCACATGACCCTCACATGACCCTCACATGACCCTCACATGACCCCCACATGACCCCCACATGACCCCCACATGACCCTCACATGACCCCCACATGACCCTCACATGACCCCCACATGACCCTCACATGACCCCCACATGACCCTCACATGACCCCCACATGACCCTCACATGACCCCCACATGACCCCCACATGACCCCCACGACAGTCACATGACCCCCACATGACCCCCACATGACCCCCACATGACCCTCACATGACCCCCACATGACCCCCACGACAGTCACATGACCCCCACATGACCCCCACATGACCCTCACATGACCCCCACATGACCCCCACGACAGTCACATGACCCCCACATGACCCCCACATGACCCTCACATGACCCCCACATGACCCTCACATGACCCCCACATGACCCTCACATGACCCCCACATGACCCTCACATGACCCCCCACATGACCCCCACAGGACCCCCACATGACCCCCACATGACCCTCACATGACCCCCCACATGACCCTCACATGACCCCCACATGACCCCCACATGACCCTCACATGACCCCCACATGACCCTCACATGACTCCCACATGACCCCCACATGACCCCCACATGACCCTCACATGACCCTCACATGACCCCCACATGACCCTCACATGACCCTCACATGACCCCCACATGACCCCCACATGACCCCCACATGACCCTCACATGACCCCCACATGACCCTCACATGACCCCCACATGACCCCCACATGACCCTCACATGACCCTCACATGACCCCCACATGACCCTCACATGACCCTCACATGACCCCCACATGACCCTCACATGACCCCCACATGACCCTCACATGACCCCCACATGACCCCCACATGACCCCCACATGACCCCCACATGACCACAGCAGGTGTAAACTCAGGTGAATGTGTTTGTGCCCAGCGCTCCACAACAGGACTCGCTCCCGGCTCTCGCTGCTGAACCAAAGATTTACCCCAAGACTCAGGACCGGACTGGGTATTTATACACACAGGAATCCTCTGCTCCCTCTGACTCCTCCTCTGCTCCCTCTGACTCCTCCTCTGCTCCCTCTGACCTCCTCCTCTGCTCCCTCTGACTCCTCCTCTGCTCCCTCTGACCCTCTCCTCCTCTGCTCCCTCTGACCCTCTCCTCTGCTCCCTCTGACCCTGTCCTCCTCTGCTCCCTCTGACCCTCTCCTCCTCTGCTCCCTCTGACCCTCTCCTCCTCTGCTCCCTCTGACCCTCTCCTCCTCTGCTCCCTCTGACCCTCTCCTCCTCTGCTCCCTCTGACCCTCTCCTCCTCTGCTCCCTCTGACCCTGTCCTCCTCTGCTCCCTCTGACCCTCTCCTCCTCTGCTCCCTCTGACCCTCTCCTCCTCTGCTCCCTCTGACCCTGTCCTCCTCTGCTCCCTCTGACCCTCTCCTCCTCTGCTCCCTCTGACCCTCTCCTCCTCTGCTCCCTCTGACTCTCTCCTCCTCTGCTCCCTCTGACTCCTCCTCCTCTGCTCCCTCTGACCCTCTCCTCCTCTGCTCCCTCTGACCCTCTCCTCCTCTGCTCCCTCTGACCCTGTCCTCCTCTGCTCCCTCTGACCCTCTCCTCCTCTGCTCCCTCTGACCCTCTCCTCCTCTGCTCCCTCTGACCCTGTCCTCCTCTGCTCCCTCTGACCCTCTCCTCCTCTGCTCCCTCTGACCCTCTCCTCCTCTGCTCCCTCTGACTCTCTCCTCCTCTGCTCCCTCTGACTCCTCCTCCTCTGCTCCCTCTGACTCTCTCCTCCTCTGCTCCCTCTGACCCTCTCCTCCTCTGCTCCCTCTGACCCTGTCCTCCTCTGCTCCCTCTGACCCTCTCCTCCTCTGCTCCCTCTGACCCTCTCCTCCTCTGCTCCCTCTGACCCTCTCCTCCTCTGCTCCCTCTGACCCTCTCCTCCTCTGCTCCCTCTGACCCTCCTCTGCTCCCTCTGACCCTGTCCTCCTCTGCTCCCTCTGACCCTCTCCTCCTCTGCTCCCTCTGACCCTCTCCTCCTCTGCTCCCTCTGACCCTGTCCTCCTCTGCTCCCTCTGACCCTCTCCTCCTCTGCTCCCTCTGACTCCTCCTCTGCTCCCTCTGACTCCTCCTCTGCTCCCTCTGACTCCTCCTCTGGTCCCTCTGACTCCTCCTCCTCTGCTCCCTCTGACTCCTCCTCTGCTCCCTCTGACTCCTCCTCTGGTCCCTCTGACTCCTCCTCCTCTGCTCCCTCTGACCCTCTCCTCCTCTGCTCCCTCTGACCCTCCTCCTCTGCTCCCTCTGACTCCTCCTCTGCTCCCTCTGACTCCTCCTCTGCTCCCTCTGACTCCTCCTCTGCTCCCTCTGACCCTCTCCTCCTCTGCTCCCTCTGACTCCTCCTCTGCTCCCTCTGACTCCTCCTCTGCTCCCTCTGACTCCTCCTCTGCTCCCTCTGACTCCTCCTCTGCTCCCTCTGACTCCTCCTCTGCTCCCTCTGACTCCTCCTCTGCTCTCCTCTGTGGATTTGTTGGAGGACGTCCTGTTCTCTGGGTTTGTGTTTATTTTGCCTCTGCAGTGGGATCAGTTACGTAACTCTCTGTCCTGTCTCCAGAGAACGCTCGGAACTCAGCTCTGAGTCCAATAAACCTCATCCTTCCCTCTGGCTCCACTTCTCACGTTCCTCTCACGTTCCTCTCACGTTCCTCTCACATTCCTCTCCTGTTTTTCTCACGTTCCTCTCCTGTTCCTCTCACGTTCCTCTCACGTTCCTCTCCTGTTCCTCTCACGTTCCTCTCACGTTCCTCTCCTGTTTTTCTCACGTTCCTCTCCTGTTCCTCTCACGTTCCTCTCACGTTCCTCTCCTGTTTTTCTCACGTTCCTCTCCTGTTCCTCTCACGTTCCTCTCACGTTCCTCTCATGTTCCTCTCACGTTCCTCTCATGTTCCTCTCACATTCCTCTCCTGTTTTTCTCACGTTCCTCTCCTGTTCCTCTCCTGTTCCTCTCACGTTCCTCTCACGTTCCTCTCACGTTCCTCTCCTGTTCTTGAGCAGACCAGGCCCAGCTCTGTGTTCTCATGCTCCTGACGTTTTTTCCGAGTCTGGCCTCGGTTCCTTTACATTTACAGCTCTTATGTAACGTTTATGATTTCGTTTGAAACCCACACAAACATCTGAACATACTTTAGCTGAGCAGCATGAGTGGCTCCACAGTAAACCTCAGAAACATTCCTGAGAAGTCCTACAGCAGGACCTGAGCCGGAGCTGCTAATGTTCTACCATACTTCACCTGAAGGACAGTGGTTCTCAAACTGTGGAACAGGTCCCCATGGTGGTACTCAGGAGTCCTCTGCAGTCCTTACAGTCCTGCTTTAGTCTTGGATCTGTCCTGGTTTAGACCTGGTTTAAGATTTATTTATTTTTTGTTTAAAGTTGGATTTGTGACTGGATTTGTCTCTGGATCGAGCGGAGGAAAATACTTTTGTTTATATTTATTTTGCATGATATGTTTATTTTAAAGTTTCTGCTCTGTCTCTGAGGAAACTGAAGCCACTGTGGTGAGAATCCTCTGAGACGTTTCACAACAAACAACTGCACAGTTCATTTACAGAAGAACGTAGAATAAAACAGACAACACTGAGTCCTGAGGCTGGCTCTCAGATCATCTTCAGTGCTGCAGCAGAGAACATCTGCAGCGGAGAACATCTGCAGCAGAGAACATCTGCAGCGGAGAACATCTGCAGCGGAGAACATCTGCAGCAGAGAACATCTGCAGCAGAGAACATCTGCAGCAGAGAACATCTGCAGCAGAGAACATCTGCAGTTTCTCTCTGTTATCACAGAACACGCCCAGGAACAACAAACGCTGTTGTTTAAGCTGCGATGTAGCACTGTCTTAGTAAATCCTTTAGTCTTCAGTTCCTTTGGAAACTGCTCCACAGCAGGACACGCCTCCACAGGAGAAGGTTCATGGAGTCCACGCTGCTCTGATCCTCTGCATCCTGTCCTCAGACGTTCTCCTCCTGTTTTTATTCTAACGAAGCGTGAGCAACATAATTAGACTCAGTCTGAACCAAATCAGCTCCAGATCTGAGAGCTCAGCTCCAGAACTAAACCAGAACCAGGTCTGCAGGAGGCTCAGAGGAAGACCACAGGAGGAGCAGGAGGAGGAGCAGAGGAAGACCACAGAGGGCAGGAGGAGGCTCAGAGGAAGACCACAGAGGGCAGGAGGAGGCTCAGAGGAAGACCACAGAGGGCAGGAGGAGGCCCAGAGGAAGACCACAGGAGGAGCAGGAGGAGGCTCAGAGGAAGACCACAGAGGGCAGGAGGAGGCTCAGAGGAAGACCACAGAGGGCAGGAGGAGGCCCAGAGGAAGACCACAGGAGGCAGGAGGAGGAGCAGAGGAAGACCACAGAGGGAGGAGGAGGAGCAGAGGAAGACCACAGAGGGCAGGAGGAGGCTCAGAGGAAGACCACAGAGGGAGGAGGAGGAGCAGAGGAAGACCACAGAGGGCAGGAGGAGGAGCAGAGGAAGACCACAGGAGGAGCAGGAGGAGGAGCAGAGGAAGACCACAGGAGGCAGGAGGAGGAGCAGAGGAAGACCACAGGAGGAGCAGGAGGAGGAGCAGAGGATTGACCTCCAGAGGAGCAGATGAAGCTAACGTTGTGTGTGTTTCAGGACCTGTCGCTCGCCCGTCCATCATCGCTCTGAACAAGAGACCAAACCTGGTCCTGGACCAGGAGACAGGTGAGGACCACACTCTGCTTCTGTTTGGTTCTGTTTGGTTCTGTTTGGTTCTGTTTGGTTCTGTTTAGTTCTGTTTAGTTCTGTTTGGTTCTGTTTAGTTCTGTTTGGTTCTGTTTAGTTCTGTTTAGTTCTGTTTGGTTCTGTTTAGTTCTGTTTGGTTCTGTTTAGTTCTGTTTGGTTCTGTTTGGTTCTGTTTGGTTCTGTTTGGTTCTGTTTAGTTCTGTTTAGTTCTGTTTGGTTCTGTTTAGTTCTGTTTGGTTCTGTTTAGTTCTGTTTGGTTCTGTTTGGTTCTGTTTGGTTCTGTTTAGTTCTGTTTAGTTCTGTTTGGTTCTGTTTAGTTCTGTTTGGTTCTGTTTGGTTCTGTTTGGTTCTGTTTGGTTCTGTTTAGTTCTGTTTGGTTCTGTTTAGTTCTGTTTGGTTCTGTTTAGTTCTGTTTGGTTCTGTTTAGTTCTGTTTAGGAGTTAGAGCGTTTTATTTTTATTAAGACGTCAGAGTTCTGGGTTCATCTGAACGCTGTTGTATCATGACGTTAAGTACAGCAGCCTGAGTGTGACAGAATACTACACAGTACTACACAGTACTACACAGTACTACACAGTACTACACAATACTACACAGTACTACAGAATACTACAGTAGTATTTGTACTGACAGTGTATAGAGTAACCATGTTCTCTCTGGTGCAGATAAAATCCAAAACCTGAAAGACGCAGACCAACTGAGACTCTTCAGACCAAAACCAAAGCCCAGCAAACCTGCCACTACTACAACAACTACTACTACTACTACTACACCAGCCCCTACTACTACTACACCCACTACTACTACTACTACTACTACTACTACTACTACAGTATCTACGACCAGAACCACCTCCAGAGCGTCCAGACCCAGGGCCCAGGCTCAGATCACGACCCCAGCCTCGAGGCACCAATCCTGGGAGGAGTCTGAGCTGTTCCAGCCTCAGCCGTCCGCCGACCTGGACGCCCAGGGCAAGAAGCGCTACGTCGGTGAGTTTAAACACTACTACTACTACTACTACTACTACTACTACTACTACTACTACTCCTGCGCCTGTGCACCCTGCTGTGTCTGCAGCTCCTCACGTCGTGTACCAGACGGGGAAGAAGCCGGACGAGCCCTGCTCCATCACTTCCTCCCTGAATTATTTTCCACCCGACGACAGCGAGGAGCCCGGCCAATCACACGCCTCGTCTCCTCCCAGAGCCCCGCCCACCAACGTCACCGTGGTAACTGTGGAGGGCTGTCCATCATTCGTGATCCTGGACTGGGACAAGACCGACAACGACACCACAGGTACCAGATCTGGTCCTGGTTTAGTCCTGGTTTAGTCCTGGTTTAGACCTGGTTTAGTCCTGGTTTAGTCCTGGTTTAGACCTGGTTTAGTCCTGGTTTAGTCCTGGTTTAGACCTGGTTTAGTCCTGGTTTAGACCTGGTTTAGTCCTGGTTTAGACCTGGTTTAGTCCTGGTTTAGTCCTGGTTTAGACCTGGTTTAGACCTGGTTTAGTCCTGGTTTAGACCTGGTTTAGTCCTGGTTTAGTCCTGGTTTAGACCTGGTTTAGTCCAGGTTTAGTCCTGGTTTAGACCTGGTTTAGACCTGGTTTAGTCCAGGTTTAGTCCTGGTTTAGACCTGGTTTAGACCTGGTTTAGTCCAGGTTTAGTCCTGGTTTAGTCCTGGTTTAGTCCTGGTTTAGTCCTGGTTTAGACCTGGTTTAGTCCTGGTTTAGACCTGGTTTAGTCCAGGTTTAGTCCTGGTTTAGTCCTGGTTTAGTCCTGGTTTAGACCTGGTTTAGTCCAGGTTTAGTCCTGGTTTAGTCCTGGTTTAGTCCTGGTGTAGACCTGGTTTAGTCCTGGTTTAGTCCTGGTTTAGTCCTGGTTTAGTCCTGGTTTAGACCTGGTTTAGTCCAGGTTTAGTCCTGGTTTAGACCTGGTTTAGACCTGGTTTAGTCCAGGTTTAGTCCTGGTTTAGTCCTGGTTTAGACCTGGTTTAGTCCAGGTTTAGTCCTGGTTTAGACCTGGTTTAGTCCAGGTTTAGTCCTGGTTTAGTCCTGGTTTCGTCCTGGTTTAGTCCTGGTTTAGACCTGGTTTAGACCTGGTTTAGTCCTGGTGTAGACCTGGTTTAGTCCTGGTTTAGTCCTGGTTTAGTCCTGGTTTAGTCCTGGTTTAGTCCAGGTTTAGTCCTGGTTTAGTCCTGGTTTAGTCCTGGTTTAGACCTGGTTTAGTCCTGGTTTAGTCCTGGTTTAGTCCTGGTTTAGACCTGGTTTAGTCCAGGTTTAGTCCTGGTTTAGTCCTGGTTTAGTCCTGGTTTAGACCTGGTTTAGTCCAGGTTTAGTCCTGGTTTAGTCCTGGTTTAGACCTGGTTTAGACCTGGTTTAGTCCTGGTTTAGTCCTGGTTTAGTCCTGGTTTAGACCTGGTTTAGACCTGGTTTAGACCTGGTTTAGTCCTGGGTTAGACCTGGTTTAGACCTGGTTTAGACCTGGTTTAGTCCTGGTTTAGACCTGGTTTAGTCCTGGGTTAGACCTGGTTTAGACCTGGTTTAGACCTGGTTTAGACCTGGTTTAGCCCTGGTTTAGACCTGGTTTAGTCCTGGTTTAGACCTGGTTTAGACCTGGTTTAGTCCAGGTTTAGACCTGGTTTAGACCTGGTTTAGTCCTGGTTTAGTCCTGGTTTAGTCCTGGTTTAGACCTGATTTAGACCTGGTTTAGTCCTGGTTTAGTCCTGGGTTAGACCTGGTTTAGTCCTGGTTTAGTCCTGGGTTAGACCTGGTTTAGACCTGGTTTAGTCCTGGGTTAGACCTGGTTTAGACCTGGTTTAGACCTGGTTTAGTCCTGGTTTAGACCTGGTTTAGTCCTGGGTTAGACCTGGTTTAGACCTGGTTTAGACCTGGTTTAGACCTGGTTTAGTCCTGGTTTAGACCTGGTTTAGTCCTGGTTTAGACCTGGTTTAGACCTGGTTTAGTCCAGGTTTAGACCTGGTTTAGACCTGGTTTAGACCTGGTTTAGACCTGGTTTAGTCCTGGTTTAGTCCTGGTTTAGACCTGGTTTAGTCCAGGTTTAGACCTGGTTTAGACCTGGTTTAGACCTGGTTTAGTCCTGGTTTAGTCCTGGTTTAGACCTGGTTTAGTCCAGGTTTAGACCTGGTTTAGACCTGGTTTAGACCTGGTTTAGTCCTGGTTTAGACCTGGTTTAGTCCTGGTTTAGTCCTGGTTTAGACCTGGTTTAGTCCAGGTTTAGACCTGGTTTAGACCTGGTTTAGACCTGGTTTAGTCCAGGTTTAGACCTGGTTTAGACCTGGTTTAGACCTGGTTTAGTCCAGGTTTAGACCTGGTTTAGACCTGGTTTAGACCTGGTTTAGTCCTGGTTTAGTCCTGGTTTAGACCTGGTTTAGTCCAGGTTTAGACCTGGTTTAGACCTGGTTTAGACCTGGTTTAGTCCTGGTTTAGACCTGGTTTAGTCCTGGTTTAGTCCTGGTTTAGACCTGGTTTAGTCCAGGTTTAGACCTGGTTTAGACCTGGTTTAGACCTGGTTTAGTCCAGGTTTAGACCTGGTTTAGACCTGGTTTAGACCTGGTTTAGTCCTGGTTTAGTCCTGGTTTAGACCTGGTTTAGTCCTGGTTTAGACCTGGTTTAGACCTGGTTTAGTCCTGGTTTAGACCTGGTTTAGTCCTGGTTTAGTCCTGGTTTAGTCCTGGTTTAGACCTGGTTTAGACCTGGTTTAGTCCTGGTTTAGTCCTGGGTTAGACCTGGTTTAGACCTGGTTTAGACCTGGTTTAGTCCTGGGTTAGACCTGGTTTAGACCTGGTTTAGACCTGGTTTAGTCCTGGTTTAGACCTGGTTTAGTCCTGGGTTAGACCTGGTTTAGACCTGGTTTAGACCTGGTTTAGACCTGGTTTAGTCCTGGTTTAGACCTGGTTTAGACCTGGTTTAGACCTGGTTTAGTCCTGGTTTAGACCTGGTTTAGTCCTGGTTTAGACCTGGTTTAGACCTGGTTTAGTCCAGGTTTAGACCTGGTTTAGACCTGGTTTAGACCTGGTTTAGACCTGGTTTAGTCCTGGTTTAGTCCTGGTTTAGACCTGGTTTAGTCCAGGTTTAGACCTGGTTTAGACCTGGTTTAGACCTGGTTTAGTCCTGGTTTAGTCCTGGTTTAGACCTGGTTTAGTCCAGGTTTAGACCTGGTTTAGACCTGGTTTAGACCTGGTTTAGACCTGGTTTAGTCCTGGTTTAGACCTGGTTTAGTCCTGGTTTAGTCCTGGTTTAGACCTGGTTTAGTCCAGGTTTAGACCTGGTTTAGACCTGGTTTAGACCTGGTTTAGTCCTGGTTTAGACCTGGTTTAGTCCTGGTTTAGTCCTGGTTTAGACCTGGTTTAGTCCAGGTTTAGCCCTGGTTTAGACCTGGTTTAGACCTGGTTTAGTCCTGGTTTAGACCTGGTTTAGTCCTGGTTTAGTCCTGGTTTAGACCTGGTTTAGTCCAGGTTTAGACCTGGTTTAGACCTGGTTTAGACCTGGTTTAGTCCAGGTTTAGACCTGGTTTAGACCTGGTTTAGACCTGGTTTAGTCCTGGTTTAGTCCTGGTTTAGACCTGGTTTAGTCCTGGTTTAGACCTGGTTTAGACCTGGTTTAGTCCTGGTTTAGACCTGGTTTAGACCTGGTTTAGACCTGGTTTAGTCCTGGTTTAGACCTGGTTTAGTCCTGGTTTAGTCCAGGTTTAGACCAGGTTTAGTCCTGGTTTAGACCTGGTTTAGTCCTGGTTTAGTCCTGGTTTAGTCCTGGTTTAGACCTGGTTTAGACCTGGTTTAGTCCAGGTTTAGTCCTGGTTTAGTCCTGGTTTAGACCTGGTTTAGACCTGGTTTAGACCTGGTTTAGTCCTGGTTTAGACCTGGTTTAGTCCTGGTTTAGTCCAGGTTTAGACCAGGTTTAGTCCTGGTTTAGACCTGGTTTAGTCCAGGTTTAGTCCTGGTTTAGTCCTGGTTTAGACCTGGTTTAGACCTGGTTTAGACCTGGTTTAGTCCTGGTTTAGACCTGGTTTAGTCCTGGTTTAGTCCTGGTTTAGACCTGGTTTAGTCCTGGTTTAGTCCTGGTTTAGACCTGGTTTAGACCTGGTTTAGTCCAGGTTTAGTCCTGGTTTAGTCCTGGTTTAGACCTGGTTTAGACCTGGTTTAGACCTGGTTTAGTCCTGGTTTAGACCTGGTTTAGTCCAGGTTTAGTCCTGGTTTAGTCCTGGTTTAGACCTGGTTTAGACCTGGTTTAGACCTGGTTTAGTCCTGGTTTAGACCTGGTTTAGTCCAGGTTTAGTCCTGTTTGTTTAAGTGTACTGTAACATCTTGTCTCCAGAGTATGAGGTGATCTCCACGGCTAAAGGTCCAGATGGAGAAAAGGTCTCGGTCCTGACGACCAACCAGACCCACACCGCGGTGGAGAACCTCAGACCAGAGTCCAGGTACAGGACCAGGACTAAAGCCAGACTTAAACAGGACTAACCCAGGACTAATCCAGTTTGTCGGTTATGTTTGTAGTTATGAGTTCAAGGTGAAACCGAAGAACGAGCTCGGGTCTGGACCTGAGTCTGAACCGGTCGAGTTCAGCACTGAGTCCGGTGAGAAACCGAGTCCTGGACCACGATCCTAAGCTGTTCCTAAAACCTGAAACTAATCTGAGTCCTGTTCTGTTTCAGCCGACCCTCGCGTCAGTGAGAACCTCTCAGGTAAGACTCGCCTGGACCTGACCCCTCAGGTGAGCCAGAACACCTGTCCGCTCTAAGCCCCGCCCCCTCTGTGTCTCCAGGTAAGGCTGCGATCTGGACCGAGTTCCCGTTCCAGACCGACTCCTTCTCCGACTGCAACGGCAAACAGTTCATCAAGAGGACCTGGTACCGGAAGTTTGTCGGAGTCCAGCTCTGCAACTCCCTCCGCTATAAGATCTACCTGAGCGACTCCCTCACAGGTGAGTCCTGTACCTGAGCGACTCCCTCACAGGTGAGTCCCGTACCTGAGCGACTCCCTCACAGGTGAGTCTTTTACCTGAGTGACTCCCTCACAGGTGAGTCCCGTACCTGAGCGACTCCCTCACAGGTGAGTCCTGTACCTGAGCGACTCCCTCACAGGTGAGTCCCGTACCTGAGCGACTCCCTCACAGGTGAGTCCTGTACCTGAGCGACTCCCTCACAGGTGAGTCTTTTACCTGAGCGACTCCCTCACAGGTGAGTCCCGTACCTGAGCGACTCCCTCACAGGTGAGTCCTGTACCTGAGCGACTCCCTCACAGGTGAGTCCCGTACCTGAGCGACTCCCTCACAGGTGAGTCCCGTACCTGAGCGACTCCCTCACAGGTGAGTCCCGTACCTGAGCGACTCCCTCACAGGTGAGTCAGGTGACCAGGACAGGTGACAGGTGAGTCAGGTGACCAGGACAGGTGACAGGTGAGTCAGGTGACCAGGACAGGTGACAGGTGAGTCAGGTGACCAGGACAGGTGACAGGTGAGTCAGGTGACCAGGACAGGTGACAGGTGAGTCAGGTGACCAGGACAGGTGACAGGTGTGTAATCAGTGTTGTGTATTCTCAGGTAAATTCTTTAACCTGGGGGACCAGTCCGGGTTCGGGGAGGACCACTGTCAGTTTGTGGACTCGTTTCTGGATGGCAGAACCGGGAGCCGGCTGAGGGCGGAGCAGCTGCCTGAGAGGACAGGTGCGTCTCTGCTTACTGCTGTGGTGCATTCTGGGAAACGCAGTCTGTAAACTGTCTCACGTGTAGTCCAGGCCATAGTCCATAGACGTGTGTAATATTAGTTATTTCACATTCTGTAATTACATGCATCACTTCCTGTGTTCTGACATCACTTCCTGTGTGCTGACATCACTTCCTGTCTCTCAGGTTTCTACAGAGCCGTGCGACAGGAGCCCGTTCACTTCGGCGCCATCGGGGGGCGCTCTCACGTGAACTACGTCTCCTGGTACGAGTGTGGGACCCCCATACCTGGGAAATGGTGATCCAGAACCAGGACTAAACCAGGACTTGACCAGGACTAAACCAGGACTAAACCAGGACTTGACCAGGACTAAACCAGGACTAAACCAGGACTTGACCAGGACTAAACCAGGACTTCACCAGGACTAGACCAGGACTAGACCAGGACTAGACCAGGACTAGACCAGGACTAGACCGGACTCTGTATAAACATATATTTTCAGGGAACATTGAAGCTCAGAGTTTAAGGGAAGCTGGCTCCCTCCAGATGTTTCTTTATTTATCAAAAGTTTCCATGACTTTAAAACATTTCCAGGATGGATTTTCTTTCCTTCGGCGCCGTCTTAGAGCCATATTTGTTTTGTAACGTGGCTCTGACTCCGCCGCTCTTCTGCTGTTTTTCAGATGTACATTTTGTTAAAGTCAAAATTTCAGGAATAACTTTGGTGCTTCATAAAAGTTTGAACGTGTTTTTATTCGGACAGCAGCTGGATTTTTCTTCAGGATAAAGTGTCCGGTCCTGGCGTCTTCACTGCACTTTGCACAAATGTATTTTTTTTAATGAAAATTAGGACCGTAATAATAAAGTCATAGGGCATTTGTTTACTCTCTGTCTGTGATGCATATCTTTACTGAATGTCACTGAAACAGAACAAAGGAAATAAGGGTTTGTACATAAATGTTAGAGTGATGTATGTTTTGTATTGGTTTTATATAAAGATAATAAATATATTCCTTTTGTAAAAAATGTGTCTGTTTATTATTTATTTATTTATTTATTTATTTATTTATTTATTTATTTATTTATTTATTTATTTATTTATGTATGTATTTATTTATTTATTCCTGTATTTAATCCATGACTATAAATTTTTTATATTTATAGTTATTATATTATTATTATTATTATTATTATTATTATTATTATTATTATTATTATGTATTTAAACCATGATTACAAATTTATATTAGACTGTAATTTGTTTACATACATCAAGAATAAATTGAAGAAAATAATATTGTTGTAAAAACGTAATAAAATTCCTAATTTCGTTGCATTTTCAAACGGAGTAAAGAGCTTCTCCTATTGGCCAAGTTAAACGCTGCTGAATTCTGATTGGACGATAAAATTCAAAAGTCCCGCCCTGTGTAACTGTCAATCACGTCCGCCATTAGCTGCGTCCAGGTTTTCGGACAAAAAAATAAATAAAAACGCATTAATTTTGGACAAAGTTGGTGTTTCTGAACTGGGAATAACTGGGGACAACAGAAGAGAAGGACTGGGCGGTGGTCTGGGATTTTAGACGCTTCAGGACCGAGTTTGGTGAGTAAAAGTTAGCTTAGGCTAAAGCTAACTGCTGCAAAATAATTACGTTATTGCTAATGTTTAATGTTTAAACACAAATACTGACGGTTTTGTCATGTTTACCTTATTAAATAAAATGCCTGCTGTTAAATGTGACTTTTAACATTTCTGTGAAAAGAGAAAAAAATAAACAATATCCCCCAGGTCTTAAAAGCATTAAAAAGGTTTTAAATGTGTCAAAATCAAGGCCTTGATCAGAATGTATGATTAGTTTGTTCATGATTTTTTTAAATGCAGCTGGAGTTCTTTCATCTGTGTTAGACTTTAAAATAAAACCTTGTGTTTCAGAGAAGTACAGATAATTCCTGCGTGGAACATTCATACAGATTATTGTTCTGTTGACGGGAAGTGGCATTAAAAAGTCTTAAAAGGGTCTTAAATTTAACAAGACCAGGCTGCCCTGGTAAAGGACAGAAAAGACACAAAGGTCGGTTGTTTTTTATTAAGAATGGTTATAAATAATGAACAATGCCATGACTAAAGGAGGACTAAAACAAGTTCTAGGCCGGTCTAAACCAAGACCTGGTCCAGAGATCATTTACTGCTTTAACTCGGACAGAGACTTGTTCCACAGGAGAAGCTTTTCTGGAGCTGCTCAAGGTTGTTTTTCTGATCTTTCTCCTCAGAATACAATAGAACTGAGCCATGGGTGGGATTTAAACACGATGAACGATGAGAGACCTGTGCATGACCAGAACCACACCTGGACCAGAACCAGAGCCGGATCCACATCTGGACCAGACCTGGACCCAGTGGAACATGTGGAACATCCAGTGACTGTGGAAACATCTGTCCTGCGCTTCCACAAACATTCTCTGGGATTTTATTTAAACTGAGGTCCAAATGGAGCTGAAATCCACCAACAGAGTCCTGAACTGGACCAGGACTGGACCAGGACTGGACCAGGACTGGACCAGGACAGAGGTGAGTTTGTGGATATCAAAGGGACTGGAGCTGGTGAGTAACAAAAACATGAAGCTGAAGTGAAGCAGAAACGTAATAAGTCATCAACAGAAGACTACAGACGAACTTTAAATGCTTTAAAATCTCATTAATAATAATAATGGATATAATAAAGCAGATGTAAGCGCGGTCCTGGGACAGAACGACGCGGCCCTGGGACAGAACGACGCGGTCCCGGGACAGAACGACGCGGTCCCGGGACAGAACGACGCGGTCCCGGGACAGAACGACGCGGTCCCGGGACAGAACGACGCGGTCCCGGGGCAGAACGACGCGGTCCCGGGGCAGAACGACGCGGTCCCGGGGCAGAACGACGCGGTCCCGGGACAGAACGACGCGGTCCCGGGGCAGAACGACGCGGCCCCGGGACAGAACGACGCGGCCCCGGGACAGAACGACGCGGCCCCGGGACAGAACGACGCGGCCCCGGGACAGAACGACGCGGCCCCGGGACAGAACGACGCGGCCCCGGGACAGAACGACGCGGCCCCGGGACAGAACGACGCGGTCCCGGGACAGAACGACGCGGCCCCGGGACAGAACGACGCGGTCCCGGGACAGAACGACGCGGCCCCGGGACAGAACGACGCGGTCCCGGGACAGAACGACGCGGCCCCGGGGCAGAACGACGCGGTCCCGGGGCAGAACGATGTGGTCCTGGTTGGGTTCTGGTTGAGTTATGGCCTGTGTCTCCTGCCTCCTCATTACGCTCCTTTACTGTGCCGTTAAACTGATCCAGGTGATGCTCTGCTGCAGTAAATGTGTCTCATAAAGCACACGTCTCTGTCTCTGAGCGTCTCCATCTGTCTCTGAACCGGCCCGGAGCTGCTCAGAGGCAAACTCCAGAGGATTATGGGTAAAATACGACCCCCTCACAGAGTTACATTCACCTCTCTGTGTTTAACTCACACTACAGCCGCAGAAAAGGTTTTGGCTGATTTCTTTCACTCTGAAGTCTCACAAGGATGACGCTAAATTAAATGCACAGACGTCTTATTTGTACTTTAATAAAAAATATACTGTGCACCGCTACCACTAGTGCTACACCTGGTTTAGTCCTGGTTTAGTCCTGGTTTAGACCTGGTTTAGTCCGAGTTTAGTCCTAGTTTAGACCTGGTTTAGACCTAGTTTAGACCTGCTTTAGTCCTAGTTTAGACCTAGTTTAGACCTAGTTTAGACCTAGTTTAGTCCTAGTTTAGACCTAGTTTAGACCTAGTTTAGACCTAGTTTAGTCCTAGTTTAGACCTAGTTTAGTCCTAGTTTAGACCTAGTTTAGACCTAGTTTAGACCTGGTTTAGTCCTGGTTTAGTCCTGGTTTAGACCTAGTTTAGACCTGCTTTAGTCCTAGTTTAGACCTAGTTTAGACCTAGTTTAGTCCTAGTTTAGACCTAGTTTAGTCCTAGTTTAGACCTAGTTTAGACCTAGTTTAGACCTGGTTTAGTCCTGGTTTAGTCCTGGTTTAGACCTAGTTTAGACCTAGTTTAGTCCTAGTTTAGACCTAGTTTAGACCTAGTTTAGACCTGGTTTAGACCTGCTTTAGACCTGCTTTAGTCCTAGTTTAGACCTGCTTTAGTCCCTGTTTAGACCTGGTTTAGACCTGGTTTAGACCTAGTTTAGACCTAGTTTAGACCTAGTTTAGACCTGGTTTAGACCTAGTTTAGACCTAGTTTAGACCTGGTTTAGACCTGCTTTAGTCCTAGTTTAGACCTGCTTTAGTCCCTGTTTAGACCTGGTTTAGTCCCTGTTTAGACCTGGTTTAGTCCCTGTTTAGACCTGGTTTAGACCTGGTTTAGACCTGGTTTAGTCCCTGTTTAGACCTGGTTTAGACCTAGTTTAGTCCTAGTTTAGTCCTAGTTTAGACCTAGTTTAGACCTAGTTTAGTCCTAGTTTAGACCTGGTTTAGACCTAGTTTAGACCTGGTTTAGGTTCAGTTTAGACCTGGTTTAGGTTCAGTTTAGACCTGGTTTAGACCTGGTTTAGACCTAGTTTAGACCTAGTTTAGACCTAGTTTAGACCTGGTTTAGACCTAGTTTAGACCTAGTTTAGACCTGGTTTAGACCTGCTTTAGTCCTAGTTTAGACCTGCTTTAGTCCCTGTTTAGACCTGGTTTAGTCCCTGTTTAGACCTGGTTTAGTCTCTGTTTAGACCTGGTTTAGACCTGGTTTAGACCTGGTTTAGTCCCTGTTTAGACCTGGTTTAGACCTAGTTTAGTCCTAGTTTAGTCCTAGTTTAGACCTAGTTTAGACCTAGTTTAGTCCTAGTTTAGACCTGGTTTAGACCTAGTTTAGACCTGGTTTAGGTTCAGTTTAGACCTGGTTTAGGTTCAGTTTAGACCTGGTTTAGGTTCAGTTTAGACCTGGTTTAGGTTCAGTTTAGACCTGGTTTAGGTTCAGTTTAGACCTGGTTTAGGTTCAGTTTAGACCTGGTTTAGGTTCAGTTGAGTCTCTGGGCGTCCTCAGTCTGACTCATGGTTATTAAACAGATTTTACAGAGAGGTTTATGAAGTTTGTGTGTCACGTGCGCCGCATGCTCAGGTCCCGCCCTGGTCCTGGTCCTGGTCCTGGTCCTGGTCCTGGTCCTGGTCCTGGTCCCAGAGGAAGACCACAGAGCGTTACATGAGACTGGGCCTAATCACCAGACTCTGGGTCTAAGTAAAACCAGCAGAGACTGGAGGTGAGGGCCTCATGACGTCAGCGCACGACTGGAACACATTTTAATAAAAGGTTTTATCAACTCGAAGCATTTTGGCTGCTGGCTTTTTAACAACGAAAAATGTAATGAGACTAAAACAATGAGTCGTACAGAAGTCTGGCTGCACAGTGGCAGAGTGGTTAGCACTGCAAAAAACATCAAACACAGGCATGAATAATACTACATACTGCAAAAAACATCAAACACAGGTATGAATAATACTACATACTGCAAAAAACATCAAACACAGGTATGAATAATACTACATACTGCAAAAAACATCAAACACAGGTAAGAATAATACTACATACTGCAAACAACATCAAACACAGGTATGAATAATACTACATACTGCAAAAAACATCAAACACAGGTAAGAATAATACTACATACTGCAAAAAACATCAAACACAGGCATGAATAATACTACATACTGCAAAAAACATCAAACACAGGTAAGAATAATACTACATACTGCAAAAAACATCAAACACAGGTATGAATAATACTACATACTGCAAAAAAACATCAAACACAGGTATGAATAATACTACATACTGCAAGCAACATCAAACACAGGTATGAATAATACTACATACTGCAAACAACATCAAACACAGGTATGAATAATACTACATACTGCAACAAAACATCAAACACAGGTATGAATAATACTACATACTGCAACAAAACATCAAACACAGGCATGAATAATACTACATACTGCAAAAAACATCAAACACAGGTATGAATAATACTACATACTGCAAAAAACATCAAACACAGGTATGAATAATACTACATACTGCAAACAACATCAAACACAGGTATGAATAATACTACATACTGCAAAAAACATCAAACACAGGTATGAATAATACTACATACTGCAAAAAACATCAAACACAGGTATGAATAATACTACATACTGCAAAAAACATCAAACACAGGTATGAATAATACTACATACTGCAAACAACATCAAACACAGGTATGAATAATACTACATACTGCAAACAACATCAAACACAGGTATGAATAATACTACATACTGCAAAAAACATCAAACACAGGTATGAATAATACTACATACTGCAAAAAACATCAAACACAGGTATGAATAATACTACATACTGCAAAAAACATCAAACACAGGTATGAATAATACTACATACTGCAAAAAACATCAAACACAGGTATGAATAATACTACATACTGCAAACAACATCAAACACAGGTATGAATAATACTACATACTGCAAAAAACATCAAACACAGGTAAGAATAATACTACATACTGCAAACAACATCAAACACAGGTATGAATAATACTACATACTGCAAAAAACATCAAACACAGGTATGAATAATACTACATACTGCAAAAAACATCAAACACAGGTAAGAATAATACTACATACTGCAAAAAACATCAAACACAGGTATGAATAATACTACATACTGCAAAAAACATCAAACACAGGTATGAATAATACTACATACTGCAAAAAAACATCAAACACAGGTATGAATAATACTACATACTGCAAAAAACATCAAACACAGGTATGAATAATACAACATACTGCAAAAAACATCAAACACAGGTATGAATAATACTGCATACTGCAAAAAACATCAAACACAGGTATGAATAATACTACATACTGCAAAAAACATCAAACACAGGTATGAATAATACTACATACTGCAAAAAACATCAAACACAGGTATGAATAATACTACATACTGCAAAAAACATCAAACACAGGTATGAATAATACTACATACTGCAAACAACATCAAACACAGGTATGAATAATACTACATACTGCAAAAAACCAAACACAGGTAAGAATAATACTACATACTGCAAAAAACATCAAACACAGGTATGAATAATACTACATACTGCAAAAAACATCAAACACAGGTATGAATAATACTACATACTGCAAACAACATCAAACACAGGTAAGAATAATACTACATACTGCAAAAAAACATCAAACACAGGTATGAATAATACTACATACTGCAAAAAACATCAAACACAGGTATGAATAATACTACATACTGCAAAAAACATCAAACACAGGTATGAATAATACTACATACTGCAAAAAACATCAAACACAGGTATGAATAATACTACATACTGCAAAAAACATCAAACACAGGTATGAATAATACTACATACTGCAAACAACATCAAACACAGGTATGAATAATACTACATACTGCAAAAAACATCAAACACAGGTAAGAATAATACTACATACTGCAAAAAACATCAAACACAGGTATGAATAATACTACATACTGCAAAAAACATCAAACACAGGTATGAATAATACTACATACTGCAAAAAACATCAAACACAGGTATGAATAATACTACATACTGCAAAAAACATCAAACACAGGTATGAATAATACTACATACTGCAAAAAACATCAAACACAGGTATGAATAATACTACATACTGCAAAAAACATCAAACACAGGTAATGAATAATACTACATACTGCAAAAAACATCAAACACAGGTATGAATAATACTACATACTGCAAAAAACATCAAACACAGGTATGAATAATACTACATACTGCAAAAAACATCAAACACAGGTATGAATAATACTACATACTGCAAACAACATCAAACACAGGTATGAATAATACTACATACTGCAAAAAACATCAAACACAGGTAAGAATAATACTACATACTGCAAAAAACATCAAACACAGGTAAGAATAATACTACATACTGCAAACAACATCAAACACAGGTATGAATAATACTACATACTGCAAAAAACATCAAACACAGGTAATGAATAATACTACATACTGCAAAAAACATCAAACACAGGTATGAATAATACTACATACTGCAAAAAACATCAAACACAGGTATGAATAATACTACATACTGCAAAAAACATCAAACACAGGTAAGAATAATACTACATACTGCAAAAAACATCAAACACAGGTAAGAATAATACTACATACTGCAAACAACATCAAACACAGGTATGAATAATACTACATACTGCAAAAAACATCAAACACAGGTAAGAATAATACTACATACTGCAAAAAACATCAAACACAGGTATGAATAATACTACATACTGCAAAAAAACATCAAACACAGGTATGAATAATACTACATACTGCAAAAAACATCAAACACAGGTATGAATAATACTACATACTGCAAAAAACATCAAACACAGGTATGAATAATACTACATACTGCAAACAACATCAAACACAGGTATGAATAATACTACATACTGCAAACAACATCAAACACAGGTATGAATAATACTACATACTGCAAAAAACATCAAACACAGGTAAGAATAATACTACATACTGCAAAAAACATCAAACACAGGTAAGAATAATACTACATACTGCAAAAAAACATCAAACACAGGTATGAATAATACTACATACTGCAAAAAACATCAAACACAGGCATGAATAATACTACATACTGCAAAAAACATCAAACACAGGTATGAATAATACTACATACTGCAAAAAACATCAAACACAGGTATGAATAATACTACATACTGCAAAAAACATCAAACACAGGTATGAATAATACTACATACTGCAAACAACATCAAACACAGGTAAGAATAATACTACATACTGCAAAAAACATCAAACACAGGTATGAATAATACTACATACTGCAAAAAACATCAAACACAGGTATGAATAATACTACATACTGCAAAAAACATCAAACACAGGCATGAATAATACTACATACTGCAAAAAACATCAAACACAGATATGAATAATACTACATACTGCAAAAAACATCAAACACAGGTATGAATAATACTACATACTGCAAACAACATCAAACACAGGTAAGAATAATACTACATACTGCAAACAACATCAAACACAGGTATGAATAATACTACATACTGCAAACAACATCAAACACAGGTAAGAATAATACTACATACTGCAAAAAAACATCAAACACAGGTATGAATAATACTACATACTGCAAAAAACATCAAACACAGGTATGAATAATACTACATACTGCAAAAAACATCAAACACAGGTATGAATAATACTACATACTGCAAAAAACATCAAACACAGGTATGAATAATACTACATACTGCAAAAAACATCAAACACAGGCATGAATAATACTACATACTGCAAAAAACATCAAACACAGGTATGAATAATACTACATACTGCAAAAAACATCAAACACAGGTATGAATAATACTACATACTGCAAACAACATCAAACACAGGTATGAATAATACTGCATACTGCAAAAAACATCAAACACAAGTATGAATAATACTACATACTGCAAAAAACATCAAACACAGGTATGAATAATACTACATACTGCAAAAAACATCAAACACAGGTATGAATAATACTACATACTGCAAAAAACATCAAACACAGGTATGAATAATACTACATACTGCAAACAACATCAAACACAGGTAAGAATAATACTACATACTGCAAAAAACATCAAACACAGGTAAGAATAATACTACATACTGCAAACAACATCAAACACAGGTATGAATAATACTACATACTGCAAAAAACATCAAACACAGGTATGAATAATACTACATACTGCAAACAACATCAAACACAGGTAAGAATAATACTACATACTGCAAAAAACATCAAACACAGGTATGAATAATACTACATACTGCAAAAAACATCAAACACAGGTAAGAATAATACTACATACTGCAAAAAACATCAAACACAGGTAAGAATAATACTACATACTGCAAACAACATCAAACACAGGTAAGAATAATACTACATACTGCAAAAAACATCAAACACAGGTAAGAATAATACTACATACTGCAAAAAACATCAAACACAGGTATGAATAATACTACATACTGCAAACAACTTCAAACACAGGTATGAATAATACTACATACTGCAAACAACATCAAACACAGGTATGAATAATACTACATACTGCAAAAAACATCAAACACAGGTATGAATAATACTACATACTGCAAAAAACATCAAACACAGGTAAGAATAATACTACATACTGCAAAAAACATCAAACACAGGTATGAATAATACTACATACTGCAAAAAACATCAAACACAGGTATGAATAATACTACATACTGCAAAAAACATCAAACACAGGTAAGAATAATACTACATACTGCAAAAAACATCAAACACAGGTATGAATAATACTACATACTGCAAAAAACACCAAACACAGGTAAGAATAATACTACATACTGCAAACAACATCAAACACAGGTATGAATAATACTACATACTGCAAAAAACATCAAACACAGGTATGAATAATACTACATACTGCAAAAAACACCAAACACAGGTAAGAATAATACTACCAACTGATGAATGAGGTGTGTCCAGTTCAAAGCCAGCCCAGGCTGTGGGGAAGTGGAGCTGTGAGAAGTTCTCAGGAGAACACAGAGGTTGATCTCCGACAGTGCAGTACCTGCCTCTGACCACTGCACAGGAAAGTACTCTGTTACTTTACCTCAGTACAGTACTCATGTATCTGTACTTTACACTGGATACTTTTACTTTTACTTCACTACATTTTAGAGCAGGTATCTGTACTTCAGCTACTTTTCTGAGTTGGTTTGAAGTACAAAGTATTTAGAGTCAGGTGTTTAAAGTAGTACTCACAGTACTTCAGTATAACACATGCAGTACAGTAGTACACACAGTACTTCAGTATAACACATGCAGTACAGTAGTACACACAGTACTTCAGTATAACACATGCAGTACAGTAGTACTCACAGTACTTCAATATAACACATGCAGTACAGTAGTACTTCTTAAAAACATCAGAGACAGATTCAGTTTCTTCTGTTGCAGTTAACCTCACATTTAACACATTCATTAGTTCTCAGTATCTTGCAAAATACTTTTTTACTACAGTATATTTACTACAGTATATGTACTACAGTATATGTACTACAGTATATTGACTACAGTATATTGACTACAGTATATGTACTACAATATATTTACTACAGTATATTTACTACAGTATATGTACTACAGTATATGTACTACAGTATATGTACTACAGTATATTGACTACAGTATATGTACTACAGTATATTGACTACAGTATATTGACTACAGTATATGTACTACAATATATTTACTACAGTATATTTACTACAGTATATGTACTACAGTATATGTACTACAGTATATTGACTACAGTATATGTACTACAGTATATTGACTACAGTATATTGACTACAGTATATGTACTACAATATATTTACTACAGTATATTTACTACAGTATATGTACTACAGTATATGTACTACAGTATATTGACTACAGTATATGTACTACAGTATATTGACTACAGTATATTGACTACAGTATATTGACTACAGTATATGTACTACAATATATGTACTACAGTATATGTACTACAGTATATGTACTACAGTATATGTACTACAGTATATTGACTACAGTATATTGACTACAGTATATGTACTACAGTATATGTACTACAGTATATGTACTACAGTATATGTACTACAGTATATTGACTACAGTATATTGACTACAGTATATGTACTACAGTATATGTACTACAGTATATGTACTACAGTATATTTACTGGAGTATATTGACTACAGTATATGTACTACAGTATATGTACTACAGTATATTGACTACAGTATATTGACTACAGTATATGTACTACAGTATATGTACTACAGTATATGTACTACAGTATATTTACTGGAGTATATTGACTACAGTATATTTACTGGAGTATATTGACTACAGTATATGTACTACAGTATATGTACTACAGTATATGTACTACAGTATATTTACTGGAGTATATTGACTACAGTATATGTACTACAGTATATGTACTACAGTATATGTACTACAGTATATTTACTGGAGTATATTGACTACAGTATATTGACTACAGTATATTTACTGGAGTATATTGACTGCAGTATATGTACTACAGTATATTTACTACAGTATATGTACTACAGTATATGTACTACAGTATATGTACTACAGTATATGTACTACAGTATATTTACTGGAGTATATTGACTACAGTATATTTACTGGAGTATATGTACTACAGTATATTTACTACAGTATATTTACTAGAGTATATGTACTACAGTATATGTACTACAGTATATGTACTACAGTATATGTACTACAGTATATTTGATGTAAGGTAAAGGAAGTGAGCTGCTGTTGTTCTGAGAGACGACTGCTGCAGGAGCAGCTGCTTCTGATCCAGATCATGTTCTGTAACAAGCTCTACCACACAGAGGAGGCCCCGAGCCAGAACCAGAACCAGAACCAGCCCTGATCCCAGTCCTGGACCCACACAGAGCCAGCCCAGAACCAGAACCAGCCCTGATCCAAGTCCTGGACCCACACAGAGCCAGAACCAGAACCAGAACCAGCCCTGATCCAAGTCCTGGACCCACACAGAGCCAGCCCAGAACCAGAACCAGCCCTGATCCAAGTCCTGGACCCACACAGAACCAGCCCAGAACCAGAACCAGCCCTGATCCAAGTCCTGGACCCACACAGAGCCAGCCCAGAACCAGAACCAGCCCTGATCCCAGTCCTGGACCCACACAGAGCCAGCCCAGAACCAGAACCAGCCCTGATCCAAGTCCTGGACCCACACAGAGCCAGCCCAGAACCAGAACCAGCCCTGATCCCAGTCCTGGACCCACACAGAGCCAGCCCAGAACCAGAACCAGCCCTGATCCAAGTCCTGGACCCACACAGAGCCAGAACCAGAACCAGAACCAGCCCTGATCCCAGTCCTGGACCCACACAGAGCCAGCCCCGATCCAAAGGAAGACCAGAACATGAACAAGTCCCGGTCCGAGTCCTGGTCCTGGATTATGTAACGTTCAGGGTCCGACCACAGTGAGTAGTTCAGGGGCAGGTTCAGACCTGGTTTATCTCAGCTCTGTCATCACTCAGACTAAAAACACTAAAAACACTAAAAACACTAAAAACTCCTGTCATCACAAACACCACTGCTTTTCTACTGGAGATGATAAAAACTTACAGCTCAGAGCCAGAAGCTCCTGGGTTTGTAGGAAAAGTAGTAGCAGTAGTAGCAGTAGTAGTAGTAGTAGTAGTAGTAGTAGTAGTAGTAGTAGTAGTAGTAGTAGTAGTAGTAGTAGTAGTAGTAGTAGTAGTAGCAGCAGTAGTAGAATCTGCTGTGTAATTGTGTTAACGTTACATACAATATTTCCTGTCACATTTACAGTAAAACTTTACCTGAGTACAGACAGTTTACTCCATTTCAAGTCCTGGTTTACTTCTGTTTTAGTCCTGTTATAGTCCTGGCTTAATGCTGGTTTGGCCCAGGTTTAGTCCTGGTTTGGCCCAGGTTTAGTCCTGGTTTAGACCTGGTTTGGCCCAGGTTTAGTCCTGGTTTAGTCCTGGTTTGGCCCAGGTTTAGACCTGGTTTAGACCTGGTTTGGCCCAGGTTTAGACCTGGTTTGGCCCAGGTTTAGACCTGGTTTGGCCCAGGTTTAGTCCTGGTTTAGTCCTGGTTTGGCCCAGGTTTAGACCTGGTTTAGACCTGGTCTCAGTCAGTCCACAGTCCGGTCTCGGTGTCTCGGTCTGATTTGTGGACAGACCCTGGTCCTTCCTCTAGTCCTGCTATTGTTTAAACGTTTGTCTCTGTAGAGGACGGTCCCGGTCTGGTCTGGTCTGAGGACGGTCCCGGTCTGGTCTGGTCTGAGGACGGTCCCGGTCTGGTCTGAGGACGGTCCCAGTCTGGTCTGGTCTGAGGACGGTCCCGGTCTGGTCTGAGGACGGTCCCGGTCTGGTCTGGTCTGAGGACGGTCCCGGTCTGGTCTGAGGACGGTCCCAGTCTGGTCTGGTCTGAGGACGGTCCCGGTCTGGTCTGAGGACGGTCCCGGTCTGGTCTGGTCTGAGGACGGTCCCGGTCTGGTCTGTATGAATGTTAGGGGGTTAGTAAAGAACATTGATGTGGAAGTGTCCTGACCCAGGGCAGAGGAGCAGAGCTCATGTCCAGATGAAGGAGATCATGGTCAGAGATGGCTTTGTTTACCTTTGTCTGTGTGGACTGTGAGGGGACAGTGTCCCTCCTGTTCCCCTGTGAGGGGACAGTGTTCCCCTGTGAGGGGACAGTGGGACATTACTCTGTGTTCAGTCTTGGTTGTTGGCCTGTGAGGGGACAGTGTCCCTCCTGTTCCCCTGTGAGGGGACAGTGGGACATTACTCTGTGTTCAGTCTTGGTTGTTGGCCTGTGAGGGGACAGTGGTCCCCTGTGAGGGGACAGTGGGACATTACTCTGTGTTCAGTCTTGGTTGTTGGCCTGTGAGGGGACAGTGGTCCCCTGTGAGGGGACAGTGGGACATTACTCTGTGTTCAGTCTTGGTTGTTGGCCTGTGAGGGGACAGTGTTCCCCTGTGAGGGGACAGTGGTCCCCTGTGAGGGGACAGTGGGACATTACTCTGTGTTCAGTCTTGGTTGTTGGCCTGTGAGGGGACAGTGGGACATTACTCTGTGTTCAGTCTTGGTTGTTGGCCTGTGAGGGGACAGTGGTCCCCTGTGAGGGGACAGTGGGACATTACTCTGTGTTCAGTCTTGGTTGTTCCCCTGTGAGGGGACAGTGGGACATTACTCTGTGTTCAGTCTTGGTTGTTCCCCTGTGAGGGGACAGTGGGACATTACTCTGTGTTCAGTCTTGGTTGTTGGCCTGTGAGGGGACAGTGGTCCCCTGTGAGGGGACAGTGGGACATTACTCTGTGTGTTCAGTCTTGGTTGTTGGCCTGTGAGGGGACAGTGTTCCCCTGTGAGGGGACAGTGTCCCTCCTGTTCCCCTGTGAGGGGACAGTGTTCCCCTGTGAGGGGACAGTGGGACATTACTCTGTGTTCAGTCTTGGTTGTTGGCCTGTGAGGGGACAGTGGGACATTACTCTGTGTTCAGTCTTGGTTGTTGGCCTGTGAGGGGACAGTGGGACATTACTCTGTGTTCAGTCTTGGTTGTTCCCCTGTGAGGGGACAGTGGGACATTACTCTGTGTTCAGTCTTGGTTGTTGGCCTGTGAGGGGACAGTGGTCCCCTGTGAGGGGACAGTGGGACATTACTCTGTGTGTTCAGTCTTGGTTGTTGGCCTGTCAGTTGTTCAGTTGTTTTGTGTAGTAATGGTTGTAATTGGTCCCAGAGCCTGTGCTGGCTGTTCCTGCTGCAGTCTGCTCCACATTAGCCTCATGTCTCTCCTCGGTCGTTGCTCTCTCTCTGTAGTGTTTCGGGTTTTGGCGGCTCGCCCGGTCGTGCCTCTCGTTTCCTCGAACACGAAGCTGGCCGCGGTCCAGACGTGTTCAGAGCTCCACATCTGTCACCGCCTCTGAGCCTGGAGAAACACGAGCCGTCGTGTTTCACGGTGATGAATGGGACCAACACTGAGCTCACACAAGGGTTTGCTTTTACTCCCAGTATTTGTGTTTAAAACAGAATGAATCACTGCTACGCGGTGTAGCCGAGCTTCAGCACGAGCACGTGTTTGTGCAGAGCTGCAGGGAGACGCGGGTTGTTCCTGTGCAGCGGCAGGTCCAGGCACCGCTACTGCACAGTAATACTGCACAGTAATACTGCAGTAATACTACAGTAATACTGCAGTAATACTACAGTAATACTGCACAGTAATACTGCACAGTAATACTGCAGTAATACTACAGTAATACTGCAGTAATACTACAGTAATACTGCACAGTAATACTGCACAGTAATACTGCACAGTAATACTACAGTAATACTGCACAGTAATACTGCAGTAATACTACAGTAATACTGCAGTAATACTACAGTAATACTGCACAGTAATACTGCACAGTAATACTGCACAGTAATACTACAGTAATACTACAGTAATACTGCAGTAATACTACAGTAATACTGCACAGTAATACTGCACAGTAATACTGCACAGTAATACTGCAGTAATACTACAGTAATACTGCAGTAATACTACAGTAATACTGCACAGTAATACTGCACAGTAATACTGCACAGTAATACTACAGTAATACTGCACAGTAATACTGCACAGTAATACTGCACAGTAATACTGCACAGTAATACTGCACAGTAATACTACAGTAATACTGCACAGTAATACTGCACAGTAATACTGCACAGTAATACTACAGTAATACTGCACAGTAATACTGCAGTAATACTACAGTAATACTGCACAGTAATGTTGCACAGTAATACTACAGTAATACTGCACAGTAATACTGCAGTAATACTACAGTAATACTGCACAGTAATACTACAGTAATACTGCACAGTAATACTGCAGTAATACTACAGTAATACTGCACAGTAATGTTGCACAGTAATACTGCACTGCACAGTAATACTGCACAGTAATACTGCACAGTAATACTGCACAGTAATACTACAGTAATACTGCACAGTAATACTGCACAGTAATGCTGCACAGTAATGCTGCACAGTAATACTACAGTAATACTACAGTAATACTGCACAGTAATACTACAGTAATACTGCACAGTAATACTACAGTAATACTGCACAGTAATACTGCACAGTAATACTACACAGTAATACTACAGTAATACTGCACAGTAATGTTGCACAGTAATACTGCACTGCACAGTAATACTGCACAGTAATACTGCACAGTAATACTGCACAGTAATACTGCACTGCACAGTAATACTGCACAGTAATACTGCACAGTAATACTGCACAGTAATACTGCACAGTAATACTGCACTGCACAGTAATACTGCACAGTAATACTGCACAGTAATACTGCACAGTAATACTGCACAGTAATACTGCACAGTAATACTGCACTGCACAGTAATACTGCACAGTAATACTGCACAGTAATACTGCACAGTAATACTACAGTAATACTGCACAGTAATACTGCACAGTAATGCTGCACAGTAATGCTGCACAGTAATGCTGCACAGTAATACTACAGTAATACTACAGTAATACTGCACAGTAATACTACAGTAATACTGCACAGTAATACTACAGTAATACTGCACAGTAATACTGCACAGTAATACTACACAGTAATACTACAGTAATACTGCACAGTAATGTTGCACAGTAATACTGCACTGCACAGTAATACTGCACAGTAATACTGCACAGTAATACTGCACAGTAATACTGCACAGTAATACTGCACTGCACAGTAATACTGCACAGTAATACTGCACAGTAATACTGCACAGTAATACTGCACAGTAATACTGCACTGCACAGTAATACTGCACAGTAATACTGCACAGTAATACTGCACAGTAATACTGCACAGTAATACTGCACTGCACAGTAATACTGCACAGTAATACTGCACAGTAATACTACAGTAATACTGCACAGTAATACTGCACAGTAATGCTGCACAGTAATACTGCACTGCACAGTAATACTGCACAGTAATGCTGCACAGTAATACTGCACAGTAATACTGCACTGCACAGTAATACTGCACAGTAATACTGCACAGTAATACTGCACAGTAATGCTGCACAGTAATGTTGCACAGTAATACTGCACTGCACAGTAATACTGCACAGTAATGCTGCACAGTAATACTGCACAGTAATACTGCACTGCACAGTAATACTGCACAGTAATACTGCACAGTAATACTACAGTAATACTGCACAGTAATACTGCACAGTAATGTTGCACAGTAATACTGCACAGTAATACTGCACAGTAATGTTGCACAGTAATACTGCACTGCACAGTAATACTGCACAGTAATACTGCACAGTAATACTACAGTAATACTGCACAGTAATACTGCACAGTAATGCTGCACAGTAATACTGCACTGCACAGTAATACTGCACAGTAATACTGCACAGTAATGTTGCACAGTAATACTGCACTGCACAGTAATACTGCACAGTAATACTGCACAGTAATACTGCACAGTAATGCTGCACAGTAATACTGCACAGTAATGCTGCACAGTAATGCTGCACAGTAATACTGCACAGTAATACTGCACAGTAATACTGCACAGTAATACTGCACAGTAATAGCTGCACAGTAATACTGCACAGTAATGCTGCACAGTAATACTGCACAGTAATACTGCACAGTAATACTGCACAGTAATGCTGCACAGTAATACTGCACAGTAATCTGCTGCACAGTAATACTGCACAGTAATACTGCACAGTAATGACTGCACAGTAATACTGCCACAGTAATACTGCACAGTAATGCTGCACAGTAATACTGCACAGTAATACTGCACTGCACAGTAATACTGCACAGTAATACTGCACAGTAATACTTGCACAGTAATGCTGCACAGTAATAGCTGCCACAGTAATGCTGCACAGTAATACTGCACAGTAATACTCACCAGTAATACTGCCACAGTAATACTGCACAGTAATACTGCACAGTAATACTGCACAGTAATGCCTGCACAGTAATACTGCAACAGTAATACTGCACAGTAATGCTGCACAGTAATACTGCACAGTAATACTGCACTGCACAGTAATACTGCACAGTAATACTGCACAGTAATACTGCACAGTAATGTTGCACAGTAATACTGCACTGCACAGTAATACTGCACAGTAATACTGCACAGTAATACTACAGTAATACTGCACAGTAATACTGCACAGTAATGCTGCACAGTAATACTGCACTGCACAGTAATACTGCACAGTAATACTGCACAGTAATGTTGCACAGTAATACTGCACTGCACAGTAATACTGCACAGTAATACTGCACAGTAATACTGCACAGTAATGCTGCACAGTAATACTGCACAGTAATGCTGCACAGTAATACTGCACAGTAATGCTGCACAGTAATGCTGCACAGTAATACTGCACAGTAATACTGCACAGTAATGCTGCACAGTAATACTGCACAGTAATGCTGCACAGTAATACTGCACAGTAAGACTGCACTGCACAGTAATACTGCACAGTAATACTGCACAGTAATACTGCACTGCCAGTAATGACTGGCCCAGTAATACTGCACAGTAATGCGATGCACAGTAATACTGCACAGTAATACTGCACCCAGTAATACTGACAGTAATACTGACACAGTAATACTGCACAGTAATGACTGCACAGTAATACTGCCACAGTAATACTGCACAGTAATACTGCACAGTAATACTCCACAGTAATACTGCACAGTAATACTGCACAGTAATGCTGCACAGTAATCCTGCACTGCACAGTAATACGCCACAGTAATATGCACAGTAATGTGCACAGTAATACTGCACCGTAATGCCAACAGTAATACTGCCCCACAGTAATACTGCACAGTAATACTGCACAGTAATACTGCCAACAGTATACTGCACAGTAATACTGCACAGTAATGCTGACACAGTAATGACTGCACATGTAATGCCTGCACAGTAACTACTGCCACAGTAATACTGCACAGTAATACTGCACAGTAATACTGCACTCCACAGTAATACTACCAGTAATACTGCACAGTAATACTGCACAGTAATACTGCACAGTAATGCTGCACAGTAATGTTGCACAGTAATACTGCACTGCCCACAGTAATACTGCACAGTAATGCTGCACAGTAATACTGCCACAGTAATACTGCACTGCACAGTATACTGCCACAGTAATACTGCACAGTAATACTGCACAGTAATGTGCACAGTAATACTGCACTGCACAGTAATACTGCACAGTAATACTGCACAGTAATACTACAGTAATACTGCACAGTAATACTGCACAGTAATGCTGCACAGTAATACTGCACTGCACAGTCAATACTGCACAGTAATACTGCACAGTAATGTTGCACATGTAATACTGCACTGCACAGTAATACTGCACAGTAATACTGCACAGTAATACTGCACAGTAATGCTGCACAGTAATACTGCACAGTAATGCTGCACAGTAATACTGCACAGTAATGCTGCACAGTAATGCTGCACAGTAATACTGCACATGAATACTGCACAGTAATGCTGCAACAGTAATACTGCACAGTAATGCTGCACAGTAATACTGCACAGTAATACTGCACCTGCACAGTAATACTGCACAGTAATACTGCACAGTAATACTGCACTGCACAGTAATACTGCACAGTAATACTGCACAGTAATGCTGCACAGTAATACTGCACAGTAATGCTGCACAGTAATACTGCACAGTAATGCTGCACAGTAATGCTGCACAGTAATACTGCACAGTAATACTGCACAGTAATACTGCACAGTAATGCTGCACAGTAATGCTGCACAGTAATGCTGCACAGTAATACTGCACTGCACAGTAATACTGCACAGTAATACTGCACAGTAATGCTGCACAGTAATGCTGCACAGTAATGCTGCACTGCACAGTAATACTGCACAGTAATACTGCACAGTAATGCTGCACAGTAATGCTGCACAGTAATGCTGCACTGCACAGTAATACTGCACAGTAATACTGCACAGTAATACTGCACTGCACAGTAATACTGCACAGTAATACTACACAGTAATACTACAGTAATACTGCACAGTAATACTGCACAGTAATACTGCACAGTAATGCTGCACAGTAATGTTGCACAGTAATACTGCACTGCACAGTAATACTGCACAGTAATGCTGCACAGTAATACTGCACAGTAATACTGCACTGCACAGTAATACTGCACAGTAATACTGCACAGTAATACTGCACAGTAATGTTGCACAGTAATACTGCACTGCACAGTAATACTGCACAGTAATACTGCACAGTAATACTACAGTAATACTGCACAGTAATACTGCACAGTAATGCTGCACAGTAATACTGCACTGCACAGTAATACTGCACAGTAATACTGCACAGTAATGTTGCACAGTAATACTGCACTGCACAGTAATACTGCACAGTAATACTGCACAGTAATACTGCACAGTAATGCTGCACAGTAATACTGCACAGTAATGCTGCACAGTAATACTGCACAGTAATGCTGCACAGTAATGCTGCACAGTAATACTGCACAGTAATACTGCACAGTAATGCTGCACAGTAATACTGCACAGTATGCTGCACAGT
>CM036261.1:232791-243826 GCA_020698575.1 Bostrychus sinensis | reverse complement strand
GACTTGAACTCCCACAGACTCTTGAGTGCCACCAGTGGGACCCGTACCGCAGCTTGAGAACCACTGTTCCCTCATAAACGGAGTCACGGTTCGAGTAAAACACGTTTCTTTGGGTTTTCTTTGGGTTTTCTCAGGTCTCAGGTTTACAGATGATATTCGGTAATAAAACAATGTGTGCTTATTATGTAACATTTTCACCGCAGCTGAGGTCCTAAACATCTGTAGCATCTGTAGCATCTGTAACATCTGTAACATCTGCAGGAGTCACTGATTTACGGTGGAACAAGTTCTGACAGTGCCTCGCGCGGCTGTATCTCTTCTGTTTTAATTTGAACAGATAATATTTCAGTCTGTTACCTCTTGTGCTTATTGCACGAGACTCTAAAACATGTTTAATCGCGTTATTGTTAAATTGTGAGCCAATAAAACCCGAGAGTCCGCGCCGCTGCAGAAGCCGCTGATTCTGCGGGAGGCTTATTTCAGCGCAACACCTGGCTCCGCGGCTAACAGCAGTTAGCAGTTAGCACCGCGGCTATGAGCCTCAGCCGCGGGTTTTAACTCAACAACCTCCTGAAACAAAGCACAGATCAGGAATTACAGCGTTTATTCACCGCAGTTTTAATAAATGTCCCGTTTAAGTTTTTTTTTTTTTTTTTTTTTTTTTTTTTTTTTTTTTTTTTTTTTTTTTTTTTTTTTTTTTTTTTTTTTTTTTTTTTTTTTTTTTTTTTTTTTTTTTTTTTTTTTTTTTTTTTTTTTGTTTTTTTTTTTTTTTTTTTTTTTTTTTTTTTTTTTTTTTTTTTTTTTTTTTTTTTTTTTTTTTTTTTTTTTTTTTTTTTTTTTTTTTTTTTTTTTTTTTTTTTTTTTTTTTTTTTTTTTTTTTTTTTTTTTTTTTTTTTTTTTTTTTTTTTTTTTTTTTTTTTTTTTTTTTTTTTTTTTTTTTTTTTTTTTTTTTTTTTTTTTTTTTTTTTTTTTTTTTTTTTTTTTTTTTTTTTTTTTTTTTTTTTTTTTTTTTTTTTTTTTTTTTTTTTTTTTTTTTTTTTTTTTTTTTTTTTTTTTTTTTTTTTTTTTTTTTTTTTTTTTTTTTTTTTTTTTTTTTTTTTTTTTTTTTTTTTTTTTTTTTTTTTTTTTTTTTTTTTTTTTTTTTTTTTTTTTTTTTTTTTTTTTTTTTTTTTTTTTTTTGTTTTTTTTTTTTTTTTTTTTTTTTTTTTTTTTTTTTTTTTTTTTTTTTTTTTTTTTTTTTTTTTTTTTTTTTTTTTTTTTGTTTTTTTTTTTTTTTTTTTTTTTTTTTTTTTTTTTTTTTTTTTTTTTTTTTTTTTTTTTTTTTTTTTTTTTTTTTTTTTTTTTTTTTTTTTTTTTTTTTTTTTTTTTTTTTTTTTTTTTTTTTTTTTTTTTTTTTTTTTTTTTTTTTTTTTTTTTTTTTTTTTTTTTTTTTTTTTTTTTTTTTTTTTTTTTTTTTTTTTTTTTTTTTTTTTTTTTTTTTTTTTTTTTTTTTTTTTTTTTTTTTTTTTTTTTTTTTTTTTTTTTTTTTTTTTTTTTTTTTTTTTTTTTTTTTTTTTTTTTTTTTTTTTTTTTTTTTTTTTTTTTTTTTTTTTTTTTTTTTTTTTTTTTTTTTTTTTTTTTTTTTTTTTTTTTTTTTTTTTTTTTTTTTTTTTTTTTTTTTTTTTTTTTTTTTTTTTTTTTTTTTTTTTTTTTTTTTTTTTTTTTTTTTTTTTTTTTTTTTTTTTTTTTTTTTTTTTTTTTTTTTTTTTTTTTTTTTTTTTTTTTTTTTTTTTTTTTTTTTTGTTTTTTTTTTTTTTTTTTTTTTTTTTTTTTTTTTTTTTTTTTTTTTTTTTTTTTTTTTTTTTTTTTTTTTTTTTTTTTTTTTTTTTTTTTTTTTTTTTTTTTTTTTTTTTTTTTTTTTTTTTTTTTTTTTTTTTTTTTTTTTTTTTTTTTTTTTTTTTTTTTTTTTGTTTTTTTTTTTTTTTTTTTTTTTTTTTTTTTTTTTTTTTTTTTTTTTTTTTTTTTTTTTTTTTTTTTTTTTTTTTTTTTTTTTTTTTTTTTTTTTTTTTTTTTTTTTTTTTTTTTTTTTTTTTTTTTTTTTTTTTTTTTTTTTTTTTTTTTTTTTTTTTTTTTTTTTTTTTTTTTTTTTTTTTTTTTTTTTTTTTTTTTTTTTTTTTTTTTTTTTTTTTTTTTTTTTTTTTTTTTTTTTTTTTTTTTTTTTTTTTTTTTTTTTTTTTTTTTTTTTTTTTTTTTTTTTTTTTTTTTTTTTTTTTTTTTTTTTTTTTTTTTTTTTTTTTTTTTTTTTTTTTTTTTTTTTTTTTTTTTTTTTTTTTTTTTTTTTTTTTTTTTTTTTTTTTTTTTTTTTGTTTTTTTTTTTTTTTTTTTTTTTTTTTTTTTTTTTTTTTTTTTTTTTTTTTTTTTTTTTTTTTTTTTTTTTTTTTTTTTTTTTTTTTTTTTTTTTTTTTTTTTTTTTTTTTTTTTTTTTTTTTTTTTTTTTGTTTTTTTTTTTTTTTTTTTTTTTTTTTTTTTTTTTTTTTTTTTTTTTTTTTTTTTTTTTTTTTTTTTTTTTTTTTTTTTTTTTTTTTTTTTTTTTGTTTTTTTTTTTTTTTTTTTTTTTTTTTTTTTTTTTTTTTTTTTTTTTTTTTTTTTTTTTTTTTTTTTTTTTTTTTTTTTTTTTTTTTTTTTTTTTTTTTTTTTTTTTTTTTTTTTTTTTTTTTTTTTTTTTTTTTTTTTTTTTTTTTTTGTTTTTTTTTTTTTTTTTTTTTTTTTTTTTTTTTTTTTTTTTTTTTTTTTTTGTTTTTTTTTTTTTTTTTTTTTTTTTTTTTTTTTTTTTTTTTTTTTTTTTTTTTTTTTTTTTTTTTTTTTTTTTTTTTTTTTTTTTTTTTTTTTTTTTTTTTTTTTTTTTTTTTTTTTTTTTTTTTTTTTTTTTTTTTTTTTTTTTTTTTTTTTTTTTTTTTTTTTTTTTTTTTTTTTTTTTTTTTTTTTTTTTTTTTTTTTTTTTTTTTTTTTTTTTTTTTTTTTTTTTTTTTTTTTTTTTTTTTTTTTTTTTTTTTTTTTTTTTTTTTTTTTTTTTTTTTTTTTTTTTTTTTTTTTTTTTTTTTTTTTTTTTTTTTTTTTTTTTTTTTTTTTTTTTTTTTTTTTTTTTTTTTTTTTTTTTTTTTTTTTTTTTTTTTTTTTTTTTTTTTTTTTTTTTTTTTTTTTTTTTTTTTTTTTTTTTTTTTTTTTTTTTTTTTTTTTTTTTTTTTTTTTTTTTTTTTTTTTTTTTTTTTTTTTTTTTTTTTTTTTTTTTTTTTTTTTTTTTTTTTTTTTTTTTTTTTTTTTTTGTTTTTTTTTTTTTTTTTTTTTTTTTTTTTTTTTTTTTTTTTTTTTTTTTTTTTTTTTTTTTTTTTTTTTTTTTTTTTTTTTTTTTTTTTTTTTTTTTTTTTTTTTTTTTTTTTTTTTTTTTTTTTTTTTTTTTTTTTTTTTTTTTTTTTTTTTTTTTTTTTTTTTTTTTTTTTTTTTTTTTTTTTTTTTTTTTTTTTTTTTTTTTTTTTTTTTTTTTTTTTTTTTTTTTTTTTTTTTTTTTTTTTTTTTTTTTTTTTTTTTTTTTTTTTTTTTTTTTTTTTTTTTTTTTTTTTTTTTTTTTTTTTTTTTTTTTTTTTTTTTTTTTTTTTTTTTTTTTTTTTTTTTTTTTTTTTTTTTTTTTTTTTTTTTTTTTTTTTTTTTTTTTTTTTTTTTTTTTTTTTTTTTTTTTTTTTTTTTTTTTTTTTTTTTTTTTTTTTTTTTTTTTTTTTTTTTTTTTTTTTTTTTTTTTTTTTTTTTTTTTTTTTTTTTTTTTTTTTTTTTTTTTTTTTTTTTTTTTTTTTTTTTTTTTTTTTTTTTTTTTTTTTTTTTTTTTTTTTTTTTTTTTTTTTTTTTTTTTTTTTTTTTTTTTTTTTTTTTTTTTTTTTTTTTTTTTTTTTTTTTTTTTTTTTTTTTTTTTTTTTTTTTTTTTTTTTTTTTTTTTTTTTTTTTTTTTTTTTTTTTTTTTTTTTTTTTTTTTTTTTTTTTTTTTTTTTTTTTTTTTTTTTTTTTTTTTTTTTTTTTTTTTTTTTTTTTTTTTTTTTTTTTTTTTTTTTTTTTTTTTTTTTTTTTTTTTTTTTTTTTTTTTTTTTTTTTTTTTTTTTTTTTTTTTTTTTTTTTTTTTTTTTTTTTTTTTTTTTTTTTTTTTTTTTTTTTTTTTTTTTTTTTTTTTTTTTTTTTTTTTTTTGTTTTTTTTTTTTTTTTTTTTTTTTTTTTTTTTTTTTTTTTTTTTTTTTTTTTTTTTTTTTTTTTTTTTTTTTTTTTTTTTTTTTTTTTTTTTTTTTTTTTTTTTTTTTTTTTTTTTTTTTTTTTTTTTTTTTTTTTTTTTTTTTTTTTTTTTTTTTTTTTTTTTTTTTTTTTTTTTTTTTTTTTTTTTTTTTTTTTTTTTTTTTTTTTTTTTTTTTTTTTTTTTTTTTTTTTTTTTTTTTTTTTTTTTTTTTTTTTTTTTTTTTTTTTTTTTTTTTTTTTTTTTTTTTTTTTTTTTTTTTTTTTTTTTTTTTTTTTTTTTTTTTTTTTTTTTTTTTTTTTTTTTTTTTTTTTTTTTTTTTTTTTTTTTTTTTTTTTTTTTTTTTTTTTTTTTTTTTTTTTTTTTTTTTTTTTTTTTTTTTTTTTTTTTTTTTTTTTTTTTTTTTTTTTTTTTTTTTTTTTTTTTTTTTTTTTTTTTTTTTTTTTTTTTTTTTTTTTTTTTTTTTTTTTTTTTTTTTTTTTTTTTTTTTTTTTTTTTTTTTTTTTTTTTTTTTTTTTTTTTTTTTTTTTTTTTTTTTTTTTTTTTTTTTTTTTTTTTTTTTTTTTTTTTTTTTTTTTTTTTTTTTTTTTTTTTTTTTTTTTTTTTTTTTTTTTTTTTTTTTTTTTTTTTTTTTTTTTTTTTTTTTTTTTTTTTTTTTTTTTTTTTTTTTTTTTTTTTTTTTTTTTTTTTTTTTTTTTTTTTTTTTTTTTTTTTTTTTTTTTTTTTTTTTTTTTTTTTTTTTTTTTTTTTTTTTTTTTTTTTTTTTTTTTTTTTTTTTTTTTTTTTTTTTTTTTTTTTTTTTTTTTTTTTTTTTTTTTTTTTTTTTTTTTTTTTTTTTTTTTTTTTTTTTTTTTTTTTTTTTTTTTTTTTTTTTTTTTTTTTTTTTTTTTTTTTTTTTTTTTTTTTTTTTTTTTTTTTTTTTTTTTTTTTTTTTTTTTTTTTTTTTTTTTTTTTTTTTTTTTTTTTTTTTTTTTTTTTTTTTTTTTTTTTTTTTTTTTTTTTTTTTTTTTTTTTTTTTTTTTTTTTTTTTTTTTTTTTTTTTTTTTTTTTTTTTTTTTTTTTTTTTTTTTTTTTTTTTTTTTTTTTTTTTTTTTTTTTTTTTTTTTTTTTTTTTTTTTTTTTTTTTTTTTTTTTTTTTTTTTTTTTTTTTTTTTTTTTTTTTTTTTTTTTTTTTTTTTTTTTTTTTTTTTTTTTTTTTTTTTTTTTTTTTTTTTTTTTTTTTTTTTTTTTTTTTTTTTTTTTTTTTTTTTTTTTTTTTTTTTTTTTTTTTTTTTTTTTTTTTTTTTTTTTTTTTTTTTTTTTTTTTTTTTTTTTTTTTTTTTTTTTTTTTTTTTTTTTTTTTTTTTTTTTTTTTTTTTTTTTTTTTTTTTTTTTTTTTTTTTTTTTTTTTTTTTTTTTTTTTTTTTTTTTTTTTTTTTTTTTTTTTTTTTTTTTTTTTTTTTTTTTTTTTTTTTTTTTTTTTTTTTTTTTTTTTTTTTTTTTTTTTTTTTTTTTTTTTTTTTTTTTTTTTTTTTTTTTTTTTTTTTTTTTTTTTTTTTTTTTTTTTTTTTTTTTTTTTTTTTTTTTTTTTTTTTTTTTTTTTTTTTTTTTTTTTTTTTTTTTTTTTTTTTTTTTTTTTTTTTTTTTTTTTTTTTTTTTTTTTTTTTTTTTTTTTTTTTTTTTTTTTTTTTTTTTTTTTTTTTTTTTTTTTTTTTTTTTTTTTTTTTTTTTTTTTTTTTTTTTTTTTTTTTTTTTTTTTTTTTTTTTTTTTTTTTTTTTTTTTTTTTTTTTTTTTTTTTTTTTTTTTTTTTTTTTTTTTTTTTTTTTTTTTTTTTTTTTTTTTTTTTTTTTTTTTATTTTTTTTTTTTTTTTTTTTTTTTTTTTTTTTTTTTTTTTTTTTTTTTTTTTTTTTTTTTTTTTTTTTTTTTTTTTTTTTTTTTTTTTTTTTTTTTTTTTTTTTTTTTTTTTTTTTTTATTTTTTTTTTTTTTTTTTTTTTTTTTTTTTTTTTTTTTTTTTTTTTTTTTTTTTTTTTTTTTTTTTTTTTTTTTTTTTTTTTTTTTTTTTTTTTTTTTTTTTTTTTTTTTTTTTTTTTTTTTTTTTTTTTTTTTTTTTTTTTTTTTTTTTTTTTTTTTTTTTTTTTTTTTTTTTTTTTTTTTTTTTTTTTTTTTTTTTTTTTTTTTTTTTTTTTTTTTTTTTTTTTTTTTTTTTTTTTTTTTTTTTTTTTTTTTTTTTTTTTTTTTTTTTTTTTTTTTTTTTTTTTTTTTTTTTTTTTTTTTTTTTTTTTTTTTTTTTTTTTTTTTTTTTTTTTTTTTTTTTTTTTTTTTTTTTTTTTTTTTTTTTTTTTTTTTTTTTTTTTTTTTTTTTTTTTTTTTTTTTTTTTTTTTTTTTTTTTTTTTTTTTTTTTTTTTTTTTTTTTTTTTTTTTTTTTTTTTTTTTTTTTTTTTTTTTTTTTTTTTTTTTTTTTTTTTTTTTTTTTTTTTTTTTTTTTTTTTTTTTTTTTTTTTTTTTTTTTTTTTTTTTTTTTTTTTTTTTTTTTTTTTTTTTTTTTTTTTTTTTTTTTTTTTTTTTTTTTTTTTTTTTTTGTTTTTTTTTTTTTTTTTTTTTTTTTTTTTTTTTTTTTTTTTTTTTTTTTTTTTTTTTTTTTTTTTTTTTTTTTTTTTTTTTTTTTTTTTTTTTTTTTTTTTTTTTTTTTTTTTTTTTTTTTTTTTTTTTTTTTTTTTTTTTTTTTTTTTTTTTTTTTTTTTTTTTTTTTTTTTTTTTTTTTTTTTTTTTTTTTTTTTTTTTTTTTTTTTTTTTTTTTTTTTTTTTTTTTTTTTTTTTTTTTTTTTTTTTTTTTTTTTTTTTTTTTTTTTTTTTTTTTTTTTTTTTTTTTTTTTTTTTTTTTTTTTTTTTTTTTTTTTTTTTTTTTTTTTTTTTTTTTTTTTTTTTTTTTTTTTTTTTTTTTTTTTTTTTTTTTTTTTTTTTTTTTTTTTTTTTTTTTTTTTTTTTTTTTTTTTTTTTTTTTTTTTTTTTTTTTTTTTTTTTTTTTTTTTTTTTTTTTTTTTTTTTTTTTTTTTTTTTTTTTTTTTTTTTTTTTTTTTTTTTTTTTTTTTTTTTTTTTTTTTTTTTTTTTTTTTTTTTTTTTTTTTTTTTTTTTTTTTTTTTTTTTTTTTTTTTTTTTTTTTTTTTTTTTTTTTTTTTTTTTTTTTTTTTTTTTTTTTTTTTTTTTTTTTTTTTTTTTTTTTTTTTTTTTTTTTTTTTTTTTTTTTTTTTTTTTTTTTTTTTTTTTTTTTTTTTTTTTTTTTTTTTTTTTTTTTTTTTTTTTTTTTTTTTTTTTTTTTTTTTTTTTTTTTTTTTTTTTTTTTTTTTTTTTTTTTTTTTTTTTTTTTTTTTTTTTTTTTTTTTTTTTTTTTTTTTTTTTTTTTTTTTTTTTTTTTTTTTTTTTTTTTTTTTTTTTTTTTTTTTTTTTTTTTTTTTTTTTTTTTTTTTTTTTTTTTTTTTTTTTTTTTTTTTTTTTTTTTTTTTTTTTTTTTTTTTTTTTTTTTTTTTTTTTTTTTTTTTTTTTTTTTTTTTTTTTTTTTTTTTTTTTTTTTTTTTTTTTTTTTTTTTTTTTTTTTTTTTTTTTTTTTTTTTTTTTTTTTTTTTTTTTTTTTTTTTTTTTTTTTTTTTTTTTTTTTTTTTTTTTTTTTTTTTTTTTTTTTTTTTTTTTTCTTTTTTTTTTTTTTTTTTTTTTTTTTTTTTTTTTTTTTTTTTTTTTTTTTTTTTTTTTTTTTTTTTTTTTTTTTTTTTTTTTTTTTTTTTTTTTTTTTTTTTTTTTTTTTTTTTTTTTTTTTTTTTTTTTTTTTTTTTTTTTTTTTTTTTTTTTTTTTTTTTTTTTTTTTTTTTTTTTTTTTTTTTTTTTTTTTTTTTTTTTTTTTTTTTTTTTTTTTTTTTTTTTTTTTTTTTTTATTTTTTTTTTTTTTTTTTTTTTTTTTTTTTTTTTTTTTTTTTTTTTTTTTTTTTTTTTTTTTTTTTTTTTTTTTTTTTTTTTTTTTTTTTTTTTTTTTTTTTTTTTTTTTTTTTTTTTTTTTTTTTTTTTTTTATTTTTTTTTTTTTTTTTTTTTTTTTTTTTTTTTTTCTTTTTTTTTTTTTTTTTTTTTTTTTTTTTTTTTTTTTTTTTTTTTTTTTTTTTTTTTTTTTTTTTTTATTTTTTTTTTTTTTTTTTTTTTTTTTTTTTTTTTTTTTTTTTTTTTTTTTTTTTTTTTTTTTTTTTTTTTTTTTTTTTTTTTTTTTTTTTTTTTTTTTTTTTTTTTTTTTTTTTTTTTTTTTTTTTTTTTTTTTTTTTTTTTTTTTTTTTTTTTTTTTTTTTTTTATTTTTTTTTTTTTTTTTTTTTTTTTTTTTTTTTTTTTTTTTTTTTTTTTTTTTTTTTTTTTTTTTTTTTTTTTTTTTTTTTTTTTTTTTTTTTTTTTTTTTTTTTTTTTTTTTTTTTTTTTTTTTTTTTTTTTTTTTTTTTTTTTTTTTTTTTTTTTTTTTTATTTTTTTTTTTTTTTTTTTTTTTTTTTTTTTTTTTTTTTTTTTTTTTTTTTTTTTTTTTTTTTTTTTTTTTTTTTTTTTTTTTTTTTTTTTTTTTTTTTTTTTTTTTTTTTTTTTTTTTTTTTTTTTTTTTTTTTTTTTTTTTTTTATTTTTTTTTTTTTTTTTTTTTTTTTTTTTTTTTTTTTTTTTTTTTTTTTTTTTTTTTTTTTTTTTTTTTTTTTTTTTTTTTTTTTTTTTTTTTTTTTTTTTTTTTTTTTTTTTTTTTTTTTTTTTTTTTTTTTTTTTTTTTTTTTTTTTTTTTTTTTTTTTTTTTTTTTTTTTTTTTTTTTTTTTTTTTTTTTTTTTTTTTTTTTTTTTTTTTTTTTTTTTTTTTTTTTTTTTTTTTTTTTTTTTTTTTTTTTTTTTTTTTTTTTTTTTTTTTTTTTTTTTTTTTTTTTTTTTTTTTTTTTTTTTTTTTTTTTTTTTTTTTTTTTTTTTTTTTTTTTTTTTTTATTTTTTTTTTTTTTTTTTTTTTTTTTTTTTTTTTTTTTTTTTTTTTTTTTTTATTTTTTTTTTTTTTTTTTTTTTTTTTTTTTTTTTTTTTTTTTTTTTTTTTTTTTTTTTTTTTTTTTTTTTTTTTTTTTTTTTTTTTTTTTTTTTTTTTTTTTTTTTTTTTTTTTTTTTTTTTTTTTTTTTTTTTTTTTTTTTTTTTTTTTTTTTTTTTTTTTTTTTTTTTTTTTTTTTTTTTTTTTTTTTTTTTTATTTTTTTTTTTTTTTTTTTTTTTTTTTTTTTTTTTTTTTTTTTTTTTTTTTTTTTTTTTTTTTTTTTTTTTTTTTTTTTTTTTTTTTTTTTTTTTTTTTTTTTTTTTTTTTTTTTTTTTTTTTTTTTTTTTTTTTTTTTATTTTTTTTTTTTTTTTTTTTTTTTTTTTTTTTTTTTTTTTTTTTTTTTTTTTTTTTTTTTTTTTTTTTTTTTTTTTTTTTTTTTTTTTATTTTTTTTTTTTTTTTTTTTTTTTTTTTTTTTTTTTTTTTTTTTTTTTTTTTTTTTTTTTTTTTTTTTTTTTTTTTTTTTTTTTTTTTTTTTTTTTTTTTTATTTTTTTTTTTTTTTTTTTTTTTTTTTTTTTTTTTTTTTTTTTTTTTTTTTTTTTTTTTTTATTTTTTTTTTTTTTTTTTTTTTTTTTTTTTTTTTTTTTTTTTTTTTTTTTTTTTTTTTTTTTTTTTTTTTTTTTTTTTTTTATTTTTTTTTTTTTTTTTTTTTTTTTTTTTTTTTTTTTTTTTTTTTTTTTTTTTTTTTTTTTTTTTTTTTTTTTTTTTTTTTTTTTTTTTTTTTTTTTTTTTTTTTTTTTTTTTTTTTTTTATTTTTTTTTTTTTTTTTTTTTTTTTTTTTTTTTTTTTTTTTTTTTTTTTTTTTTTTTTTTTTTTTTTTTTTTTTTTTTTTTTTTTTTTTATTTTTTTTTTTTTTTTTTTTTTTTTTTTTTTTTTTTTTTTTTTTTTTTTTTTTTTTTTTTTTTTTTTTTTTTTTTTTTTTTTTTTTTTTTTTTTTTTTTTTTTTTTTTTTTATTTTTTTTTTTTTTTTTTTTTTTTTTTTTTTTTTTTTTTTTTATTTTTTTTTTTTTTTTTTTTTTTTTTTTTTTTTTTTTTTTTTTTTTTTTTTTTTTTTTATTTTTTTTTTTTTTTTTTTTTTTTTTTTTTTTTTTTTTTTTTTTTTTATTTTTTTTTTTTTTTTTTTTTTTTTTTTTTTTTTTTTTTTTTTTTTTTTTTTTTTTTTTTTTTTTTTTTTTTTTTTTTTTTTTTTTTTTTTTTTTTTTTTTTTTTTTTTTTTTTTTTTTTTTTTTTTTTTTTTTTTTTTTTTTTTTTTTTTTTTTTTTTTTTTTTATTTTTTTTTTTTTTTTTTTTTTTTTTTTTTTTTTTTTTTTTTTTTTTTTTTTTTTTTTTTTTTTTTTTTTTTATTTTTTTTTTTTTTTTTTTTTTTTTTTTTTTTTTTTTTTTTTTTTTTTTTTTTTTTTTTTTTTTTTTTTTTTTTTTTTTTTTTTTTTTTTTTTTTTTTTTTTTTTTTTTTTTTTTTTTTTTTTTTTTTTTTTTTTTTTTTTTTTTTTTTTTTTTTTTTTTTTTTTTTTTTTTTTTTTTTTTTTTATTTTTTTTTTTTTTTTTTTTTTTTTTTTTTTTTTTTTTTTTTTTTTATTTTTTTTTTTTTTTTTTTTTTTTTTTTTTTTTTTTTTTTTTTTTTTTTTTTTTTTTTTTTTTTTTTTTTTTTTTTTTTTTTTTTTTTTTTTTTTTTTTTTTTTTTTTTTTTTTTTTTTTTTTTTTTTTTTATTTTTTTTTTTTTTTTTTTTTATT
>CM036261.1:222791-227791 GCA_020698575.1 Bostrychus sinensis | reverse complement strand
TTGTTGAACCCTGTTGTATATTTAGTTGTGTTAATGTTTTCCTGTGATGCTCCCTGTGATGCTCCCTGTGATGTTCCCTGTGATGTTTCCTGTGATGTTACCTGTGATGTTACCTGTGATGTTACCTGTGATGTTTCCTGTGATGTTTCCTGTGATGTTCCCTGTGATGTTACCTGTGATGTTTCATGTGATGTTTCATGTGATGTTCCCTGTGATGTTACCTGTGATGTTCCCTGTGATGTTTCCTGTGATGTTACCTGTGATGTTACCTGTGATGTTACCTGTGATGTTTCCTGTGATGTTCCCTGTGATGTTACCTGTGATGTTTCCTGTGATGTTTCCTGTGATGTTTCCTGTGATGTTCCCTGTGATGTTACCTGTGATGTTTCCTGTGATGTTTCCTGTGATGTTCCCTGTGATGTTACCTGTGATGTTTCATGTGATGTTCCCTGTGATGTTACCTGTGATGTTACCTGTGATGTTACCTGTGATGTTACCTGTGATGTTACCTGTGTCAGGTGCGTAACGAGTTCTATAAGGACTCCCAGGGCGTGCTCCTGGTCTACGACGTGGGGCTGAGGGAGAGCTTCGAGGCTCTGGACTCGTGGCTCGGGGAAATGAAGCAGGAGATGGGCTCCCAGGCAAACATGGAGAGCATCGTCTTCATCGTCTGCGCCAACAAGGTCAGGCCCCGAACTCTGACCCCTAACACTGACCTCTGACCCCGAACTCTGACCTCTGACTCCTAACACTGACCTCTGACCCCGAACTCTGACCTCTGACTCCTAACACTGACCTCTGACCCCGAAAAACAATCCTACCTGGATTTATTAAACACAGGTTCTTTGTCGGCTCTGGTTCTTGCGTGTCCAGGTAGATCTCAGGTTCTGGTTCTTGTGTCTCCAGGTAGATCTCAGGTTCTGGTTCTTGTGTGTCCAGGTAGATCTGAGGTTCTGGTTCTTGTGTGTCCAGGTGGACCTGACCAAGCGCCGTGTGGTGGACGAGGGAGAGGGACGTCTCTGGGCCGAGTCCAGAGGGTTCCACTACTTCGAGACATCGGCTCAGAGCGGAGAGGGCATCAACGAGATGTTCCAGGTACAGCAGCTGAATACACCTGTCTCTGTCCCTCACCTGTCTCTGTCCCTCACCTGTCTCTGTCTCTCACCTGTCTCTGTCCCTCACCTGTCTCTGTCCCTCACCTGTCTCTGTCCCTCACTTGTCTCTGTCCCTCACCTGTCTCTGTCTCTCACCTGTCTCTGTCCCTCACCTGTCTCTGTCCCTCACCTGTCTCTGTCCCTCACCTGTCTCTGTCTCTCACCTGTCTCTGTCCCTCACCTGTCTCTGTCCCTCTCCCGTCTCTCTCCTGTCTCTCACCTGTCTCTGTCCCTCACCTGTCTCTGTCTCTCACCTGTCTCTGTCCCTCACCTGTCTCTGTCCCTCACCTGTCTCTGTCTCTCACCTGTCTCTGTCCCTCACCTGTCTCTGTCCCTCACCTGTCTCTGTCCCTCTCCCGTCTCTCTCCTGTCTCTCACCTGTCTCTGTTCCTCACCTGTCTCTGTCCCTCACCTGTCTCTGTCCCTCACCTGTCTCTGTCCCTCACCTGTCTCTCTCCTGTCTCTCACCTGTCTCTGTCCCTCACCTGTCTCTGTCCCTCACCTGTCTCTGTCTCTCACCTGTCTCTGTCCCTCACCTGTCTCTGTCCCTCACCTGTCTCTGTCTCTCACCTGTCTCTGTACCTCACCTGTCTCTGTCCCTCTCCCGTCTCTCTCCTGTCTCTCACCTGTCTCTGTTCCTCACCTGTCTCTGTCTCTCACCTGTCTCTGTCCCTCATCCTGTCTCTGTCTCTCACCTGTCTCTGTCTCTCACCTGTCTCTGTCCCTCACCTGTCTCTGTCCCTCACCTGTCTCTGTCCCTCACCTGTCTCTGTCCCTCACCTGTCTCTGTCCCTCACCTGTCTCTGTCTCTCACCTGTCTCTGTCCCTCACCTGTCTCTGTCCCTCACCTGTCTCTGTCCCTCTCCCGTCTCTCTCCTGTCTCTCACCTGTCTCTGTTCCTCACCTGTCTCTGTCCCTCACCTGTCTCTGTCCCTCACCTGTCTCTGTCCCTCACCTGTCTCTGTCCCTCACCTGTCTCTGTCCCTCACCTGTCTCTGTCCCTCTCCCGTCTCTCTCCTGTCTCTCACCTGTCTCTGTCCCTCACCTGTCTCTGTCTCTCACCTGTCTCTGTCCCTCACCTGTCTCTGTCCCTCACCTGTCTCTGTCTCTCACCTGTCTCTGTACCTCACCTGTCTCTGTCCCTCTCCCGTCTCTCTCCTGTCTCTCACCTGTCTCTGTTCCTCACCCGTCTCTGTCCCTCACCTGTCTCTGTCCCTCACCTGTCTCTGTCTCTCACCTGTCTCTGTCTCTCACCTGTCTCTGTACCTCACCTGTCTCTGTCTCTCACCTGTCTCTGTCCCTCACCTGTCTCTGTCCCTCACCTGTCTCTGTCCCTCACCTGTCTCTGTCTCTCACCTGTCTCTGTCTCTCACCTGTCTCTGTCCCTCACCTGTCTCTGTACCTCACCTGTCTCTGTCCCTCTCCCGTCTCTCTCCTGTCTCTCACCTGTCTCTGTCCCTCACCTGTCTCTGTCTCTCACCTGTCTCTGTCCCTCACCTGTCTCTGTCCCTCACCTGTCTCTGTCTCTCACCTGTCTCTGTCCCTCACCTGTCTCTGTCCCTCACCTGTCTCTGTCCCTCTCCCGTCTCTCTCCTGTCTCTCACCTGTCTCTGTTCCTCACCTGTCTCTGTCCCTCACCTGTCTCTGTCCCTCACCTGTCTCTGTCCCTCACCTGTCTCTGTCCCTCACCTGTCTCTGTCCCTCTCCCGTCTCTCTCCTGTCTCTCACCTGTCTCTGTCCCTCACCTGTCTCTGTCTCTCACCTGTCTCTGTCCCTCACCTGTCTCTGTCCCTCACCTGTCTCTGTCTCTCACCTGTCTCTGTACCTCACCTGTCTCTGTCCCTCTCCCGTCTCTCTCCTGTCTCTCACCTGTCTCTGTTCCTCACCCGTCTCTGTCCCTCACCTGTCTCTGTCCCTCACCTGTCTCTGTCCCTCACCTGTCTCTGTCCCTCACCTGTCTCTGTCTCTCACCTGTCTCTGTCTCTCACCTGTCTCTGTACCTCACCTGTCTCTGTCTCTCACCTGTCTCTGTCCCTCACCTGTCTCTGTCCCTCACCTGTCTCTGTCCCTCACCTGTCTCTGTCCCTCACCTGTCTCTGTCTCTCACCTGTCTCTGTCTCTCACCTGTCTCTGTACCTCACCTGTCTCTGTCTCTCACCTGTCTCTGTCCCTCACCTGTCTCTGTCCCTCACCTGTCTCTGTCCCTCACCTGTCTCTGTCTCTCACCTGTCTCTGTCTCTCACCTGTCTCTGTCCCTCACCTGTCTCTGTCTCTCACCTGTCTGTCTCTCACCTGTCTCTGTCCCTCACCTGTCTCTGTCCCTCACCTGTCTCTGTCCCTCACCTGTCTCTGTCCCTCACCTGTCTCTGTCTCTCACCTGTCTCTGTCCCTCACCTGTCTCTGTCTCTGTCCCTCACCTGTCTCTGTCTCTCACCTGTCTCTGTCCCTCACCTGTCTCTGTCCCTCACCTGTCTCTGTCTCTCACCTGTCTCTGTCCCTCACCTGTCTCTGTCCCTCACCTGTCTCTGTCTCTCACCTGTCTCTGTCCCTCACCTGTCTCTGTCCCTCACCTGTCTCTGTCCCTCACCTGTCTGTCTCTCACCTGTCTCTGTCACTCACCTGTCTCTGTCTCTCACCTGTCTCTGTCCCTCACCTGTCTCTGTCCCTCACCTGTCTCTGTCTCTCACCTGTCTCTGTCCCTCACCTGTCTCTGTCCCTCACCTGTCTCTGTCCCTCACCTGTCTCTGTCTCTCACCTGTCTCTGTCCCTCACCTGTCTCTGTCCCTCACCTGTCCCTCTCCTGTCCCCTGTCCCCAGTCCTTCTTCTCGTCCATCGTGGACATGTGTGAGAATGGAGGGAAGCGTCCTTTGACAGAAAACGCTGTGGGCTTCACGAAGGAGCAGGCCGACACCATCCGCCGCATCCGCAACAGCAAGGACTCCTGGGACATGCTGGGGGTCAAACCAGGGGCCACCAGGTGAGTCAGGGGTCAGGGGTCAAACCAGGGGCCACCAGGTGGGTCAGGGGTCAAACCAGGGGCCACCAGGTGAGTCAGGGGTCAGGGGTCAAACCAGGGGCCACCAGGTGAGTCAGGGGTCAGGGGTCAAACCAGGGGCCACCAGGTGAGTCGGGTCAGGGGTCAAACCAGGGGCCACCAGGTGGGTCAGGGGTCAAACCAGGGGCCACCAGGTGGGTCAGGGGTCAAACCAGGGGCCACCAGGTGAGTCAGGGGTCAAACCAGGGGCCACCAGGTGAGTCAGGGGTCAAACCAGGGGCCACCAGGTGAGTCAGGGGTCAAACCAGGGGCCACCAGGTGGGTCAGGGGTCAAACCAGGGGCCACCAGGTGAGTCAGGGGTCAGGGGTCAAACCAGGGGCCACCAGGTGGGTCAGGGGTCAAACCAGGGGCCACCAGGTGAGTCAGGGGTCAAACCAGGGGCCACCAGGTGAGTCAGGGGTCAGGGGTCAAACCAGGGGCCACCAGGTGAGTCAGGGGTCAAACCAGGGGCCACCAGGTGAGTCAGGGGTCAAACCAGGGGCCACCAGGTGAGTCAGGGGCCAAACCAGGGGCCACCAGGTAAGTCAGGGGTCAAACCAGGGGCCACCAGGTAAGTCAGGGGTCAAACCAGGGGCCACCAGGTGAGTCAGGGGTCAGGGTGAGGTCAGACGGTGTTGTGACTCTGATCGTGTCGGTTTGTGTTGTGTCTGTGCAGGGAGGAAGTGAACAAAGCGTACAGGAAGTTAGCCGTGCTGCTACATCCTGACAAATGTGTGGCTCCAGGAAGTGAGGACGCTTTCAAAGCTGTGGTCAACGCCAGGACCTCTCTGCTCAAGAACATCAAGTAAC
>CM036261.1:175291-215291 GCA_020698575.1 Bostrychus sinensis | reverse complement strand
TCCTGGTTTAGTCCTGGTTTAGACCTGGTTTAGTCCTGGTTTAGTCCTGGTTTAGACCTGGTTTAGACCTGGTTTAGACCTGGTTTAGACCTGGTTTAGTCCTGGTTTAGACCTGGTTTAGACCTGGTTTAGTCCTGGTTTAGACCTGGTTTAGTCCTGGTTTAGTCCTGGTTTAGACCTGGTTTAGACCTGGTTTAGTCCTGGTTTAGACCTGGTTTAGACCTGGTTTAGTCCTGGTTTAGACCTGGTTTAGACCTGGTTTAGACCTGGTTTAGACCTGGTTTAGTCCTGGTTTAGGAGCAGTAAGAACAGACTGAGGGACGACAGAGTTTTATTGAGTAATGTCTAAAAACTACAGAAGCTTAAAATCTTAATACAAAAACATTTTTGATATGAAAAGTAAAAAAGTTAAAGCTGCAGAAGGATTTTTCTCAGGAAGAAACGGCTCAGCTTCTCTCAGGACTCGCTCTGCTCCAGCTCTGCCACAGTTTTATATAAAGTCAGGTTTTACAGTAACAACAGGAATATGAAGTGTTATTGTGATGGATCTGTCATTAGCTTTATTACAGCTTTATTACAGCTTTATTACAGCTTTATTACATTGTTACGCAGTCTCAGGAGGTTTGTTTTTCTTTAACTGAAGCACATTTGTGAGTTTGTGGACAGATTGTTGTGAGTCTGAGAGAAGCTGAGCCCGGGCACAGATCACTGTTCACTTTTGTCTCAGATTTGATTTAAAAACAGAATAAAAATAAAAATAAAAAAAAAAAGGAGCCGCTCTGAACCAGACCCAGACCTGGTTCTAGCTCAGGAGCATTGGACTGTAATGGCCGCTGATGACCAGCAGGTGGCGCTGTGGAGCCAGATCAGTGCGAGAACTGCTGCAGGCGCAGAGCGTCGTAGGTGTCTCTGGTGGCGCCGCTCAGGCCCTGCACAAAACAACAACAACATTATTATTATTATTATTATTATTAGTATTATTATTATTGTCATTGTCATTGTCATTGTCACAGAGTCATGGCTGCAGAAACACTGCAGGGGGCGCTCTAACCCTGCCCACAGTCACTCTGAAATCATCCTGAACCTGAGTCCAGACCTGAGTCCAGACCTGAGTCCAGTCCTGAGTCCAGTCCTGAGTCCAGTCCTGAGTCCAGACCTGAGTCCAGACCTGAGTCCAGACCTGAGTCCAGTCCTGAGTCCAGACCTGAGTCCAGTCCTGAGTCCAGTCCTGAGTCCAGACCTGAGTCCAGTCCTGAGTCCAGTCCTGAGTCCAGTCCTGAGACCTGAGTCCTCAGTGAGACACAGACCTGGTAAACCTGTTCATTCTTCCTCTGCCTCTGCTGCAACACACAAACAAACACAGGTCAAATACAGAAAAAAACTAATATTAGATCCAGGTTTATTACAGATTAAAGTCAGATATAATCTGAGTTTAATGTTTATTACAGATTAAAGTCAGATATAATCTGAGTTTAATGTTTATTACAGATTAAAGTCAGGTATAATCTGAGTTTAATGTTTATTACAGATTAAAGTCAGGTATAATCTGAGTTTAATGTTTATTACAGATTAAAGTCAGATATAATCTGAGTTTAATGTTTATTACAGATTAAAGTCAGGTATAATCTGAGTTTAATGTTTATTACAGATTAAAGTCAGGTATAATCTGAGTTTAATGTTTATTACAGATTAAAGTCAGATATAATCTGAGTTTAATGTTTATTACAGATTAAAGTCAGATATAATCTGAGTTTAATGTTTATTACAGATTAAAGTCAGGTATAATCTGAGTTTAATGTTTATTACAGATTAAAGTCAGGTATAATCTGAGTTTAATGTTTATTACAGATTAAAGTCAGATATAATCTGAGTTTAATGTTTATTACAGATTAAAGTCAGATATAATCTGAGTTTAATGTTTATTACAGATTAAAGTCAGGTATAATCTGAGTTTAATGTTTATTACAGATTAAAGTCAGGTATAATCTGAGTTTAATGTTTATTACAGATTAAAGTCAGGTATAATCTGAGTTTAATGTTTATTACAGATTAAAGTCAGATATAATCTGAGTTTAATGTTTATTACAGATTAAAGTCAGGTATAATCTGAGTTTAATGTTTATTACAGATTAAAGTCAGGTATAATCTGAGTTTAATGTTTATTACAGATTAAAGTCAGGTATAATCTGAGTTTAATGTTTATTACAGATTAAAGTCAGGTATAATCTGAGTGGTTACCTCTCTCTTGGGCAGCTCTCTGTACTCGCTGTCCTCTCCGCGTTTGTTCAGGCCCTGCATCAGAAACACCACATTTACACAGAACACAGTTTCAGTAGTTTACTGTAAAAAGTTGAATATAAAGTGTGTTAAAGTTTCATATTGAAGAGTTTTCTAAAATGGCTGCTGCCTGTGACTCTGTGGCTGATTTAAACTGAAACAGCTGCAGTTTGTTTTTGTGAAACCACAGCCGCTCGGTAAACTCTGAGGCAGGTTTTCCGTCTGAACAAAGCCACACAGAAACTCTCTGAGTTTAACAGGAAGTGCTCTGTTTATTCAGACTTTACACTGTTTCTGTTTCCAGACTTTAACCAACTCCTCCAGACTCACACACGCTTCTCTAACTACAACCAACCAACTCCTCCAGACTCACACACGCTTCTCTGACTACAACCAACCAACTCCTCCAGACTCACACACGCTTCTCTGACTACAACCAACCAACTCCTCCAGACTCACACACGCTTCTCTAACTACAACCAACCAACTCCTCCAGACTCACACACGCTTCTCTGACTACAACCAACCAACTCCTCCAGACTCACACACGCTTCTCTAACTACAACCAACCAACTCCTCCAGACTCACACACGCTTCTCTAACTACAACCAACCAACTCCTCCAGACTCACACACGCTTCTCTGACTACAACCAACCAACTCCTCCAGACTCACACACGCTTCTCTGACTACAACCAACCAACTCCTCCAGACTCACACACGCTTCTCTAACTACAACCAACCAACTCCTCCAGACTCACACACGCTTCTCTGACTACAACCAACCAACTCCTCCAGACTCACACACGCTTCTCTAACTACAACCAACCAACTCCTCCAGACTCACACACGCTTCTCTGACTACAACCAACCAACTCCTCCAGACTCACACACGCTTCTCTGACTACAACCAACCAACTCCTCCAGACTCACACACGCTTCTCTGACTACAACCAACCAACTCCTCCAGACTCACACACGCTTCTCTAACTACAACCAACCAACTCCTCCAGACTCACACACGCTTCTCTAACTACAACCAACCAACTCCTCCAGACTCACACATGCTTCTCTGACTACAACCAACCAACTCCTCCAGACTCACACACGCTTCTCTGACTACAACCAACCAACTCCTCCAGACTCACACACGCTTCTCTGACTACAACCAACCAACTCCTCCAGACTCACACACGCTTCTCTGACTACAACCAACTCACATTTACATCACAATAAAGTGCACTTCTTACCGTGTACAGAGAGTCGTCACGGCCTCGAGGAGTCTGGAAGGACAAAAAACACACAGTACTTCAGTATAACAGATGCAGTACAGTAGTACACAGTACTTCAGTATAACAGATGCAGTACAGTAGTACACACAGTACTTCAGTATAACAAAGTAGTACTGCTATATTTATAAGTAAGTACTTTTATACTTTTACTAAGTAAACTTTTGTTCCTTTATCTGTACTGTGACTGAAGTAAAGAGCCTGCTCTGCTCCTGCTTCGTGTGCAGCTTCACTCAGCTCTCAGTGAGTTTCACCTTCCCCGTCCCAGCACAGCTCTGATGTTTCTGTACAGTACACAGACCTCAGGAGCTCGGTCTGTTTGGTGTCAGGTTTTAGCAGAGCTGCCGTCCCGGGACAGGGTTAGGACCGGAGCTGAATGAAGAACATGTTACCAGCAAATCCTTCACCTCAGGTCAAATTCTAAACAACACTTCAGGTTCACGCTGCCTCTGGGTCTGCGAGTCCTCACTGAGCCGTCCCAGCTTCAGGACTCACTTCTTTAGAGCGGCTTTGAACCTTCAACCCCGAGACACGTTTAAGTTTTAGTCTTTGTTCTTTCTGTTGCACTTTTATATAAATTATAAAGTAAAGATCTGACAAGAACCTGAGCAGTAGAGTTATATTACTGTGGTGTGTTCAGGCGCCTGTGTACAGTAGAGTTATATTACAGTGGTGTGTTCAGGTGTCTGTGTACAGTAGAGTTATATTACTGTGGTGTGTTCAGGTGTCTGTGTACAGTAGAGTTATATTACTGTGGTGTGTTCAGGTGCCTGTGTACAGTAGAGTTATATTACAGTGGTGTGTTCAGGTGTCTGTGTACAGTAGAGTTATATTACTGTGGTGTGTTCAGGCGTCTGTGTACAGTAGAGTTATATTACAGTGGTGTGTTCAGGTGTCTGTGTACAGTAGAGTTATATTACAGTGGTGTGTTCAGGTGTCTGTGTACAGTAGAGTTATATTACTGTGGTGTGTTCAGGCGTCTGTGTACAGTAGAGTTATATTACTGTGGTGTGTTCAGGCGTCTGTGTACAGTAGAGTTATATTACTGTGGTGTGTTCAGGCGTCTGTGTACAGTAGAGTTATATTACTGTGGTGTGTTCAGGTGTCTGTGTACAGTAGAGTTATTATTGTGGTGCGTTTAAGGACCCACCCGTCCTCTCTCAGCGTCTCGTGTCACTCGGTCGTACTCTCCTCTGTCCTGACCTCGGAGACTCTGCAGGACACAAAATAAACCAGGTCTAAACCAGGTCTAAACCAGGTCTAAACCAGGACTAAACCAGGACTAAACCAGGTCTAAACCAGGTCTAAACCAGGACTAAACCAGGGTTTATACTCACGGTGTAGGTATTTTCCTCAGACTTCACTTTGGGCCGAAAAAACTGAACACAAACAAAAGAAAGAGACCAGAGTCAGACCAAGACCAGGACCAGGTCTGGACCAGGTCTGGACCAGGACCAGGTCTGGACCAGGTCTGGACCAGGACCCGTACCTTCTCCCTGATGAACATGGCGGTGATGAGGAGGCCGTACAGACCCAGGAACCCGTCCAGGATGAAGCACAGTGTGGGGTCATACAGGGACAGGGCGTCTGCGGGTCAGAGGTCAGAGGTCACACAGGTGTCAGAGGTCACACAGGTGTACATGGGTCACACAGGTGTCAGAGGTCACACAGGTGTACATGGGTCACACAGGTGTCAGAGGTCACACAGGTGTACATGGGTCAGAGGTCACACAGGTGTACATGGGTCAGAGGTCAGAGGTCACACAGGTGTCAGAGGTCACACAGGTGTACATGGGTCAGAGGTCAGAGGTCACACAGGTGTACATGGGTCAGAGGTCAGAGGTCACACAGGTGTACATGGGTCATAAACCCCGCCCCCAGGTCTGAGCTGCTTTATTTAGACACAGTCTGCTGCTGTTTTTAAAGTAAACATCAAACAGATAAACAGATAAATAAAAACAGATAAACAGATAAACAAAAACAGATAAACAGATAAATAAAAACAGATAAACAGATAAACAAAAACAGATAAACAAAAACAGATAAACAGATAAACAAAAACAGATAAATATAAACAGATAAACAGATAAACAAAAACAGATAAACAGATAAATAAAAACAGATAAACAGATAAACAAAAACAGATAAACAAAAACAGATAAACAGATAAACAAAAACAGATAAATAAAAACAGATAAACAGATAAACAAAAACAGATAAACAGATAAATAAAAACAGATAAACAAAAACAGATAAACAGATAAATAAAAACAGATAAACAGATAAACAAAAACAGATAAACAGATCAACAAAAACTGATAAACAGATAAACAAAAACAGATAAATAAAAACAGATAAATAAAGTTCAGAGTCAGGACCAGGTCTAAAACCAGGTCCAGAGGAAGTCTGACTGATCCAGATCCACAAAACCTGGGTCTGAGCTGAGTTAACTTCAGTCCTGGATCTAGACCTGGTTTATCTTGGTCCTGGTCCTGGTCCTGGTCCTGGTCTCAGTCCTGGTCCTGGTCCTAGTCCTGGTCCTGGTCCTGGCTCAGTTTCCTTTGAGAAACAGCGGCGGACATTTTGTTTCTCCTCCAGCTCTGATCCACAAACACGAACTGTTCAACAGCCTTTAGCTACTTCTACTGCAATACTTCTATACTGCAGTACTAACAGAGTACTTTTATACTGCAGTACTCTGTTACTGCAGTACTATTGCAGTACTGCCCTGGAGGAGGCCCTCTTCCTGAAAGTTCCTTCACTTTAATCTGAGACAAAATGTCTCCAAAACAGCGGCGGACATTTTGTTTTTTGACATTTTGAGTTTCTCTGAGACGAGGACAGAGACGAGGACAGAGACGAGGACAGAGACGAGGACAGAGACGGGGACAGAGACGAGGACAGAGACGAGGACAGAGACGAAGACAGAGACGAGGACAGACATGAGGACAGACATGAGGACAGAGACGAGGACAGAGACGAGGACAGAGACGAAGACAGAGACGAGGACAGAGACGAGGACAGAGACGAGGACAGAGACGGGGACAGAGACGAGGAAAGAGACGAGGAAAGAGACGAAGACAGAGACGAGGACAGAGACGAGGACAGAGACGAGGACAGAGACGGGGACAGAGACGGGGACAGAGACGAGGACAGAGACGAAGACAGAGACGAGGACAGACATGAGGACAGAGACGAGGACAGAGACGAGGACAGAGACGAAGACAGAGACGAGGACAGACATGAGGACAGAGACGAAGACAGAGACGAGGACAGAGACGAGGACAGACATGAGAACAGACATGAGGACAGAGACGAGGACAGAGACGAAGACAGAGACGAAGACAGAGACGAGGACAGAGACGAGGACAGAGACGAGGACAGACATGAGGACAGACATGAGGACAGAGACGAGGACAGAGACGAAGACAGAGACGAAGACAGAGACGAGGACAGAGACGAGGACAGAGACGAGGAAAGAGACGAGGACAGAGACGAGGACAGAGACGAGGACAGAGACGAGGACAGAGACGAAGACAGAGACGAATACAGAGATGAGGACAGAGACGAGGACAGAGACGAGGAAAGAGACGAGGACAGAGACGAGGACAGAGACGAGGACAGAGACGAGGACAGAGACGAAGACAGAGACGAATACAGAGATGAGGACAGAGACGAGGACAGAGACGAGGAAAGAGACGAGGACAGAGACGAGGACAGAGACGAGGAAAGAGACGAGGACAGAGACGAGGACAGAGACGAGGACAGAGACGGGGACAGAGACGAGGACAGAGACGAGGACAGAGACGAGGACAGACATGAGGACAGACATGAGGACAGAGACGAGGACAGAGACGAGGACAGAGACGGGGACAGAGACGAGGACAGAGACGAGGACAGAGACGAATACAGAGACGAGGACAGAGACGAGGACAGAGACGAGGACAGAGACGAGGAAAGAGACGAGGACAGAGACGAGGAAAGAGACGAGGACAGAGACGAGGAAAGAGACGAGGACAGAGACGAGGACAGAGACGAGGACAGAGACGAGGACAGAGACGGGGACAGAGACGGGGACAGAGACGAGGACAGAGACGAGGAAAGAGACGAGGACAGAGACGAGGAAAGAGACGAGGACAGAGACGAGGACAGAGACGAGGACAGAGACGGGGACAGAGACGAGGACAGAGACGAGGACAGAGACGAGGACAGACATGAGGACAGAGACGAGGACAGAGACGAGGACAGAGACGGGGACAGAGACGAGGACAGAGACGAGGACAGAGACGAATACAGAGACGAGGACAGAGACGAGGACAGAGACGAGGACAGAATAAAAGTACTTTTTCCAGTACTATTTTCCTCAGTACTGCAGTACATTAACGGGAACATGACTCACAACAAACTGTGTCATGGAATATTGAAGTACTCAGTACTGCACTGCGCAAAGTACTTGGGAAACTCATTTTCTGCAGTTCCACAACATGTACTCTTAATACTACTACTACTACTATTACTACTACTACTACTACTTCTACTACTACTACTATTACTACTACTACTACTACTATTACTACTTCTACTACTACTACTGGTTTAGTCCTGGTTTAGATGGTACTTTGAACACTTATATTTCTGAGGTAGTACTTCTGAACTCTGTACTCAGTAGTACTTGGTAGTACTCAGTAGTACTCAGTGGAAAGTACTTCAGTAAAAGTCGCCTCAGTTCAGTTTCTACAGAATGTACTACAGTAAAAGTACTCGTTACTTCAGTCCAGAGGAGTACCTGCAGTGAGAGCCATGGAGCAGAGGAGGCCCAGTACACACCACCTCCTCATCCTCAGTACTGACGCAGGAAAACTGCAGTACTCTGCAGTACTCTGTAGTACTCTGCAGTACTCTGTAGTACTCCTCCAGAGGCTGAGGCCCGGTCCTGGACTCCTCTGAGTTTACAGACAAGTCTTCTCTGAGGAGACAGAAGGAGGCGCAGATGTGAGGCTCTGAGGAGACAGAAGGAGGCGCAGATGTGAGGCTCTGAGGAGACAGAAGGAGGCGCAGATGTGAGGCTCTGAGGAGACAGAAGGAGGCGCAGATGTGAGGCTCTGAGGAGACAGAAGGAGGCGCAGATGTGAGGCTCTGAGGAGACAGAAGGAGGCGCAGATGTGAGGCTCTGAATCTTACCTTTGCTGTTTCAGACCTGAACACTGAGACGAGGAGACGCAGCTCTGAGGCGAGGAGACGCAGCTCTGAGGCGAGGAGGAGACGCAGATGTGTAGGTTTGAGGAGGAAGCGCTGACAAAGACAGGAAGCGGTGAGGCAGGTGTCACAAACCAGAAACACAACACACACAGAAGTCTGAGGGCCCCCGCAGTCTGAGGGCCCCTGCAGTGAGGGCCCTCTGAAGTTTTAAAGTAACTAAACCTAAACTCTGTGCATCGTTAGACAACACTGCAGGACCAGACTACAGGACTCGGTCTGGGTCTGAGCCAGGACTGGGTCTGGGTCAGGACTGGGTCTGGGTCTGGGCCAGGACTGGGTCTGGGCCAGGTTTAAACAGAGACTGCGCGCCCCCCGGTGTCTGTCGCCCCCCGGTGTCTGTCGCCCCCCGGTGTCTGTCGCCCCCGGTGTCTGTCGCCCCCCGGTGTCTGTCGCCCCCCGGTGTCTGTCGCCCCCGGTGTCTGTCGCCCCCCGGTGTCTGTCGCCCCCCGGTGTCTGTCGCCCCCCGGTGTCTGTCGCCCCCCGGTGTCTGTCGCCCCCGGTGTCTGTCGCCCCCCGGTGTCTGTCGCCCCCCGGTGTCTGTCGCCCCCGGTGTCTGTCGCCCCCCGGTGTCTGTCGCCCCCCGGTGTCTGTCGCCCCCGGTGTCTGTCGCCCCCTGGTGTCTGTCGGTGGTACTGAGTTAAATTAGATGAAATCCTTTTATTTTCTGACAAAATAAATTCACAGCAAAAACTTTTATATTAAACTTTATATAAAATGTAGAAGATTCAAACATTTGGCAGAAATTTTTAAAGATTTTACACAAAATCAGGAAAATTTAAATCACACAAAACATGAAATCTGTTTGGCTCAGAATCTGATCAAAAACTCAAACGTTTAAGTGGTCTCAGAAAAATAACTAAAGAATTAGAGCCCGACCGATATGGACTTTTTGAGGCCGATACCGATATTAGGTAACAAAAAAATACCGATATCCGATGTATACAGCGAGTCCCCAGGCCGCTTTATTAGAATAAACTTATTTTAAAAAGTAGAAAGCTGCTGAGTTCTGTAGCTGCAGTGGGCATTGGTGTGCGGAGGATTATTATGTATTTTATGTATTATATTTATTTTATTTAGCTTTAACTTAATTTGTTTAACTTAAATTTCATTTAACCTTGTTCTGCAGGTAGAGCCTGGGGAAAACTACAAAATGCATTTGAATTTTTGTTCTGAGGTTTTATGGCAGAGAAATTAGCAAAATATTTTTATTTCCTTTTTGAGCTTTTCAAGCCATGAGAAGGTTTTGGCCGATATCCGATAAGTTTCTAATGGGCTATATTGGCTGATAATATCGGCCGGTCGATATATCGGTCAGGCTCTAAAGAATAAAAACAGATAAAAGCAGGGCTCTAAAGGAAAGCAAGAGTGAGATAAATGCTAAAGTGCAGACTCCATTTCCCATGATGCCTCAGTGCTTCCTGTTCAGGGCCAGTACTTCCTGTTCTGTTCTGGAGACGCTTTAAAATATTCCTCAGGACTCACGGTCTTCACCCCCCCGAAGTAATCCAGGACCCAGACCTGGAACAGAAGAGACCCGGGTCAGAACCAGGTCAGAACCAGGTCAGAACCAGGTCAGAACCAGGACTAAACCAGGTCTAAACCAGGTCTAAACCTGGACTAAACCTGGACTAAACCTGGACTAAACCTGGACTAAACCAGGTCTAAACCAGGACTAAACCAGGTCTAAACCTGGACTAAACCAGGTCTAAACCAGGTCTAAACCAGGTCTAAACCAGGACTAAACCAGGTCTAAACCTGGACTAAACCTGGACTAAACCTGGACTAAACCAGGACTAAACCAGGTCTAAACCAGGACTAAACCTGGACTAAACCAGGTCTAAACCAGGTCTAAACCAGGTCTAAACCAGGACTAAACCAGGACTAAACCTGGACTAAACCTGGACTAAACCTGGACTAAACCAGGACTAAACCAGGTCTAAACCAGGTCTAAACCTGGACTAAACCTGGACTAAACCTGGACTAAACCAGGACTAAACCAGGTCTAAACCAGGTCTAAACCAGGTCTAAACCAGGTCTAAACCAGGACTAAACCTGGACTAAACCTGGACTAAACCTGGACTAAACCAGGTCTAAACCAGGACTAAACCTGGACTAAACCAGGTCTAAACCAGGTCTAAACCAGGACTAAACCAGGTCTAAACCAGGACTAAACCAGGTCTAAACCAGGACTGAACCAGGACTAAACCAGGACTAAACCAGGTCTAAATCAGGTCTTACCAGAGTGATGTTGAACTTGGCGAAGAACCAGCCGTGGTCCCGGGGCCAGTCCATCATCTCCGGATGTCGACTGAACAGAGATTTTTTTGCGAAGTCCGCTTCAGATCCATTTATCTGCAAGACCAGGACCGGGTCAGAACCAGGACTAAAACTGTAGTAGTACTACAGTAGTAGTACCTGTAGTACTGAGCCTGACAGTATGATGTGTAGTAGTAGTACTACAGTAGTAGTAGTAGTACCTGTAGTACTGAGCCTGACAGTATGATGTGTAGTAGTACTACAGTAGTAGTAGTAGTACCTGTAGTACTGAGCCTGACAGTATGATGTGTAGTAGTAGTACTACAGTAGTAGTAGTAGTACCTGTAGTACTGAGCCTGACAGTATGATGTGTAGTAGTAGTACTACAGTAGTAGTAGTAGTACCTGTAGTACTGAGCCTGACAGTATGATGTGTAGTAGTAGTACTACAGTAGTAGTAGTAGTACCTGTAGTACTGAGCCTGACAGTATGTGTAGTAGTAGTACTACAGTAGTAGTAGTACCTGTAGTACTGAGCCTGACAGTATGATGTGTAGTAGTAGTACTACAGTAGTAGTAGTAATACCTGTAGTACTGAGCCTGACAGTATGATGTGTAGTAGTACTACAGTAGTAGTAGTAGTACCTGTAGTACTGAGCCTGACAGTATGATGTGTAGTAGCAGTACTACAGTAGTAGTAGTAGTACCTGTAGTACTGAGCCTGACAGTATGATGTGTAGTAGCAGTACTACAGTAGTAGTAGTAGTACCTGTAGTACTGAGCCTGACAGTATGATGTGTAGTAGCAGTACTACAGTAGTAGTAGTAGTACCTGTAGTACTGAGCCTGACAGTATGATGTGTAGTAGTAGTACTACAGTAGTAGTACCTGTAGTACTGAGCCTGACAGTATGATGTGTAGTAGTAGTACTACAGTAGTAGTAGTAGTACCTGTAGTACTGAGCCTGACAGTATGATGTGTAGTAGCAGTACTACAGTAGTAGTACCTGTAGTACTGAGCCTGACAGTATGATGTGTAGTAGTACTACAGTAGTAGTAGTAGTAGTACCTGTAGTACTGAGCCTGACAGTATGATGTGTAGTAGCAGTACTACAGTAGTAGTAGTAGTACCTGTAGTACTGAGCCTGACAGTATGATGTGTAGTAGCAGTACTACAGTAGTAGTACCTGTAGTACTGAGCCTGACAGTATGATGTGTAGTAGTACTACAGTAGTAGTAGTAGTACCTGTAGTACTGAGCCTGACAGTATGATGTGTAGTAGCAGTACTACAGTAGTAGTAGTAGTACCTGTAGTACTGAGCCTGACAGTATGATGTGTAGTAGCAGTACTACAGTAGTAGTAGTAGTACCTGTAGTACTGAGCCTGACAGTATGTGTAGTAGTAGTACTACAGTAGTAGTAGTAGTACCTGTAGTACTGAGCCTGACAGTATGTGTAGTAGTAGTACTACAGTAGTAGTAGTACCTGTAGTACTGAGCCTGACAGTATGATGTGTAGTAGTAGTACTACAGTAGTAGTAGTAGTACCTGTAGTACTGAGCCTGACAGTATGATGTGTAGTAGTACTACAGTAGTAGTAGTAGTACCTGTAGTACTGAGCCTGACAGTATGATGTGTAGTAGTACTACAGTAGTAGTAGTAGTACCTGTAGTACTGAGCCTGACAGTATGATGTGTAGTAGCAGTACTACAGTAGTAGTAGTAGTACCTGTAGTACTGAGCCTGACAGTATGATGTGTAGTAGTACTACAGTAGTAGTAGTAGTACCTGTAGTACTGAGCCTGACAGTATGATGTGTAGTAGCAGTACTACAGTAGTAGTAGTAGTACCTGTAGTACTGAGCCTGACAGTATGATGTGTAGTAGCAGTACTACAGTAGTAGTAGTAGTACCTGTAGTACTGAGCCTGACAGTATGATGTGTAGTAGCAGTACTACAGTAGTAGTAGTAGTACCTGTAGTACTGAGCCTGACAGTATGATGTGTAGTAGCAGTACTACAGTAGTAGTAGTAGTACCTGTAGTACTGAGCCTGACAGTATGATGTGTAGTAGCAGTACTACAGTAGTAGTAGTAGTACCTGTAGTACTGAGCCTGACAGTATGATGTGTAGTAGTAGTACTACAGTAGTAGTAGTAGTACCTGTAGTACTGAGCCTGACAGTATGATGTGTAGTAGCAGTACTACAGTAGTAGTAGTAGTACCTGTAGTACTGAGCCTGACAGTATGTGTAGTAGTAGTACTACAGTAGTAGTAGTAGTACCTGTAGTACTGAGCCTGACAGTATGATGTGTAGTAGTAGTACTACAGTAGTAGTAGTAGTACCTGTAGTACTGAGCCTGACAGTATGATGTGTAGTAGCAGTACTACAGTAGTAGTAGTAGTACCTGTAGTACTGAGCCTGACAGTATGATGTGTAGTAGTAGTACTACAGTAGTAGTAGTAGTACCTGTAGTACTGAGCCTGACAGTATGATGTGTAGTAGTAGTACTACAGTAGTAGTAGTAGTACCTGTAGTACTGAGCCTGACAGTATGATGTGTAGTAGCAGTACTACAGTAGTAGTAGTAGTACCTGTAGTACTGAGCCTGACAGTATGATGTGTAGTAGCAGTACTACAGTAGTAGTAGTAGTACCTGTAGTACTGAGCCTGACAGTATGATGTGTAGTAGCAGTACTACAGTAGTAGTAGTAGTAGTACCTGTAGTACTGAGCCTGACAGTATGATGTGTAGTAGCAGTACTACAGTAGTAGTAGTAGTACCTGTAGTACTGAGCCTGACAGTATGATGTGTAGTAGTAGTACTACAGTAGTAGTAGTAGTACCTGTAGTACTGAGCCTGACAGTATGTGTAGTAGTAGTACTACAGTAGTAGTAGTAGTACCTGTAGTACTGAGCCTGACAGTATGATGTGTAGTAGCAGTACTACAGTAGTAGTAGTAGTAGTACCTGTAGTACTGAGCCTGACAGTATGATGTGTAGTAGTACTACAGTAGTAGTAGTAGTACCTGTAGTACTGAGCCTGACAGTATGTGTAGTAGTAGTACTACAGTAGTAGTAGTAGTACCTGTAGTACTGAGCCTGACAGTATGATGTGTAGTAGTAGTACTACAGTAGTAGTAGTAGTACCTGTAGTACTGAGCCTGACAGTATGATGTGTAGTAGTAGTACTACAGTAGTAGTAGTAGTACCTGTAGTACTGAGCCTGACAGTATGATGTGTAGTAGTAGTACTACAGTAGTAGTAGTAGTACCTGTAGTACTGAGCCTGACAGTATGTGTAGTAGTAGTACTACAGTAGTAGTAGTAGTACCTGTAGTACTGAGCCTGACAGTATGATGTGTAGTAGCAGTACTACAGTAGTAGTAGTAGTAGTACCTGTAGTACTGAGCCTGACAGTATGATGTGTAGTAGTACTACAGTAGTAGTAGTAGTACCTGTAGTACTGAGCCTGACAGTATGTGTAGTAGTAGTACTACAGTAGTAGTAGTAGTACCTGTAGTACTGAGCCTGACAGTATGATGTGTAGTAGTAGTACTACAGTAGTAGTAGTAGTACCTGTAGTACTGAGCCTGACAGTATGATGTGTAGTAGTAGTACTACAGTAGTAGTAGTAGTACCTGTAGTACTGAGCCTGACAGTATGATGTGTAGTAGTACTACAGTAGTAGTAGTAGTACCTGTAGTACTGAGCCTGACAGTATGATGTGTAGTAGTACTACAGTAGTAGTAGTAGTACCTGTAGTACTGAGCCTGACAGTATGATGTGTAGTAGCAGTACTACAGTAGTAGTAGTAGTACCTGTAGTACTGAGCCTGACAGTATGATGTGTAGTAGTAGTACTACAGTAGTAGTAGTAGTACCTGTAGTACTGAGCCTGACAGTATGATGTGTAGTAGCAGTACTACAGTAGTAGTAGTAGTACCTGTAGTACTGAGCCTGACAGTATGATGTGTAGTAGTAGTACTACAGTAGTAGTAGTAGTACCTGTAGTACTGAGCCTGACAGTATGATGTGTAGTAGTACTACAGTAGTAGTAGTAGTACCTGTAGTACTGAGCCTGACAGTATGATGTGTAGTAGTACTACAGTAGTAGTAGTAGTACCTGTAGTACTGAGCCTGACAGTATGATGTGTAGTAGCAGTACTACAGTAGTAGTAGTAGTACCTGTAGTACTGAGCCTGACAGTATGATGTGTAGTAGTAGTACTACAGTAGTAGTAGTAGTACCTGTAGTACTGAGCCTGACAGTATGATGTGTAGTAGCAGTACTACAGTAGTAGTAGTAGTACCTGTAGTACTGAGCCTGACAGTATGATGTGTAGTAGTAGTACTACAGTAGTAGTAGTAGTACCTGTAGTACTGAGCCTGACAGTATGATGTGTAGTAGCAGTACTACAGTAGTAGTAGTAGTACCTGTAGTACTGAGCCTGACAGTATGATGTGTAGTAGTAGTACTACAGTAGTAGTAGTAGTACCTGTAGTACTGAGCCTGACAGTATGATGTGTAGTAGTAGTACTACAGTAGTAGTAGTAGTACCTGTAGTACTGAGCCTGACAGTATGATGTGTAGTAGTAGTACTACAGTAGTAGTAGTAGTACCTGTAGTACTGAGCCTGACAGTATGATGTGTAGTAGTAGTACTACAGTAGTAGTAGTAGTACCTGTAGTACTGAGCCTGACAGTATGATGTGTAGTAGTACTACAGTAGTAGTAGTAGTACCTGTAGTACTGAGCCTGACAGTATGATGTGTAGTAGTACTACAGTAGTAGTAGTAGTACCTGTAGTACTGAGCCTGACAGTATGATGTGTAGTAGCAGTACTACAGTAGTAGTAGTAGTACCTGTAGTACTGAGCCTGACAGTATGATGTGTAGTAGTAGTACTACAGTAGTAGTAGTAGTACCTGTAGTACTGAGCCTGACAGTATGATGTGTAGTAGCAGTACTACAGTAGTAGTAGTAGTACCTGTAGTACTGAGCCTGACAGTATGATGTGTAGTAGTAGTACTACAGTAGTAGTAGTAGTACCTGTAGTACTGAGCCTGACAGTATGATGTGTAGTAGCAGTACTACAGTAGTAGTAGTAGTACCTGTAGTACTGAGCCTGACAGTATGATGTGAGCACACAGAGGACTCTGGGGGTCGTAGCCTGAGTCTCTGCAGAATTCGGTCTGAGCCAGGGACATGGACAGAGACGAGACCGGGTTCACCTGGACACAAAATAAAATCAAATGATCAGGACCGGGTCAGGACTGGGTCAGGACAGGACCGGGTCAGGACAGGACCGGGTCAGGACAGGACCGGGTCAGGACCGGGTCAGGACCGGGTCAGGACAGGACCGGGTCAGGACCGGGTCAGGACAGGACCGGGTCAGGACAGGACCGGGACAGGACAGGACCGGGACAGGACCGGGTCAGGACCGGGTCAGGACCGGGTCAGGACCGGGTCAGGACAGGACCGGGACAGGACTGGGTCAGGACCGGGTCAGGACCGGGTCAGGACTGGGTCAGGACAGGACCGGGACAGGACTGGGTCAGGACCGGGTCAGGACCGGGTCAGGACTGGGTCAGGTCAGGACCGGGTCAGGACCGGGTCAGGACAGGACCTTATTCTCAGACAGCAGAATTCACTTTAAACTTCTCTCTCAGTACTTTCTGAGTCATGTGACACTGAGTCATGTGACACTGAGTCATGTGACACTGAGTCATGTGACCTGCCTCTGGCTGAGCTGGCTCAGAAACAAACCTGGGACTGGAGCTGGAGGAGCAGACAGGAGCAGGCAACAGGGAATAAAACATGTTCTGTTACAGTGAATCATAACAATAACATCTGCAATAACATCTGCAATAACATCTGCAATAACATAACATCTGCAATAACATCTGCAATAACATCTGCAATAACATCTGCAATAACATCTGCAATAACATCTGTAATAACATAACATCTGCAATAACATCTGCAATAACATCTGCAATAACATCTGCAATAACATCTGTAATAACATAACATCTGCAATAACATCTGCAATAACATCTGCAATAACATCTGCAATAACATCTGTAATAACATAACATCTGCAATAACATCTGCAATAACATCTGCAATAACATCTGCAATAACATCTGTAATAACATAACATCTGCAATAACATCTGTAATAACATAACATCTGCAATAACATCTGCAATAACTGCAATAACATCTGCAATATCTGCAATAACATCTGCAATAACATCTGTAATAACATCTGTAATAACATAACATCTGCAATAACATCTGCAATAACATCTGCAATAACATCTGCAATAACATAACATCTGCAATAACATCTGTAATAACATAACATCTGCAATAACATCTGCAATAACATCTGCAATAACATCTGCAATAACATCTGTAATAACATAACATCTGCAATAACATCTGTAATAACATAACATCTGCAATAACATCTGCAATAACTGCAATAACATCTGCAATAACATCTGCAATAACATCTGCAATAACATCTGTAATAACATAACATCTGCAATAACATCTGCAATAACATCTGCAATAACATCTGCAATAACATCTGTAATAACATAACATCTGCAATAACATCTGCAATAACATCTGCAATAACATCTGCAATAACATCTGCAATCAAAGCAAAACTACTACTGCTGCTGAGGAGCTTGTAGTAAGTGGAGTAAGTTCTAAAGTTGTATGACTGAGGAACAGAATAAAATCAGTCGTGTGTCAAAATAAAAGCTCTGCTCCTGTCTGCTCCTCCAGACCGGACTCACCCACGGGTCCTGGACTCACCTGCGGGTCCTGGACTCACCTGCGGGTCCTGGACTCAGACTCACCTGCAGGTCCTGGACTGAGACTCACCTGCAGGTCCTGGACTCAAACTCACCTGCAGGTCCTGGACTCAGATGTGGGTCCTGGACTCAGACTCACCTGCAGGTCCTGGACTGAGACTCACCTGCAGGTCCTGGACTCAGACGCGGGTCCTGGACTCAGACGCGGGTCCTGGACTCAGACGCGGGTCCTGGACTCAGACTCACCTGCAGGTCCTGGACTCAGACGCGGGTCCTGGACTCAGACGCGGGTCCTGGACTCAGACGCGGGTCCTGGACTCAGACTCACCTGCAGGTCCTGGACTCAGACGCGGGTCCTGGACTCAGACGCGGGTCCTGGACTCAGACGCGGGTCCTGGACTCAGACTCACCCGCGGGTCCTGGACTCACCTGCAGGTCCTGGACTCACCCGCGGGTCCTGGACTCAGACGCGGGTCCTGGACTCAGACGCGGGTCCTGGACTCAGACTCACCTGCAGGTCCTGGACTCAAACTCACCTGCAGGTCCTGGACTCAGATGTGGGTCCTGGACTCAGACTCACCTGCAGGTCCTGGACTCAGACGCGGGTCCTGGACTCAGACGCGGGTCCTGGACTCAGACTCACCTGCAGGTCCTGGACTCACCCGCGGGTCCTGGACTCAGACGCGGGTCCTGGACTCAGACGCGGGTCCTGGACTCAGACTCACCTGCAGGTCCTGGACTCACCCGCGGGTCCTGGACTCAGACGCGGGTCCTGGACTCAGACTCACCTGCAGGTCCTGGACTCACCCGCGGGTCCTGGACTCAGACGCGGGTCCTGGACTCAGACGCGGGTCCTGGACTCAGACTCACCTGCAGGTCCTGGACTCACCCGCGGGTCCTGGACTCAGACGCGGGTCCTGGACTCAGACGCGGGTCCTGGACTCAGACGCGGGTCCTGGACTCAGACGCGGGTCCTGGACTCACCTGCAGGTCCTGGACTCAGACTCACCCGCGGGTCCTGGACTCAGACTCACCCGCGGGTCCTGGACTGAGACTCACCCGCGGGTCCTGGACTCACCTGCAGGTCCTGGACTGAGATCTCCAGGGGGGTCAGGTACAGGTAGGGCACACCTGAGCTGAGTCCTGGGGGGCCGTCGCTGATGGAGAAGACGTTGGAGAAGGGCTGGCCCAGGACCGGGTCCCGGCTCGAGACCGTGGCCAGAGACGCCCAGTCACACAGGTGAGCCACGAACCGGGCCACACGCGCCACCTGCAGGACCGGAGGGGAAGGGTTAGACCTGGTTTAGTCCTGGTTTAGACCTGGTTTAGACCTGGTTTAGTCCTGGTTTAGACCTGGTTTAGACCTGGTTTAGTCCTGGTTTAGTCCTGGTTTAGACCTGGTTTAGTCCTGGTTTAGTCCTGGTTTAGACCTGGTTTAGACCTGGTTTAGTCCTGGTTTAGACCTGGTTTAGTCCTGGTTTAGACCTGGTTTAGACCTGGTTTAGTCCTGGTTTAGACCTGGTTTAGACCTGGTTTAGACCTGGTTTAGTCCTGGTTTAGTCCTGGTTTAGTCCTGGTTTAGTCCTGGTTTAGACCTGGTTTAGACCTGGTTTAGACCTGGTTTAGTCCTGGTTTAGACCTGGTTTAGACCTGGTTTAGACCTGGTTTAGTCCTGGTTTAGTCCTGGTTTAGTCCTGGTTTAGTCCTGGTTTAGACCTGGTTTAGACCTGGTTTAGACCTGGTTTAGACCTGGTTTAGACCTGGTTTAGTCCTGGTTTAGACCTGGTTTAGACCTGGTTTAGTCCTGGTTTAGTCCTGGTTTAGACCTGGTTTAGTCCTGGTTTAGTCCTGGTTTAGACCTGGTTTAGACCTGGTTTAGTCCTGGTTTAGACCTGGTTTAGTCCTGGTTTAGACCTGGTTTAGACCTGGTTTAGTCCTGGTTTAGACCTGGTTTAGACCTGGTTTAGTCCTGGTTTAGACCTGGTTTAGACCTGGTTTAGACCTGGTTTAGTCCTGGTTTAGTCCTGGTTTAGACCTGGTTTAGACCTGGTTTAGTCCTGGTTTAGACCTGGTTTAGTCCTGGTTTAGACCTGGTTTAGTCCTGGTTTAGTCCTGGTTTAGACCTGGTTTAGACCTGGTTTAGTCCTGGTTTAGTCCTGGTTTAGACCTGGTTTAGACCTAGTTTAGTCCTGGTTTAGACCTGGTTTAGTCCTGGTTTAGACCTGGTTTAGTCCTGGTTTAGACCTGGTTTAGTCCTGGTTTAGTCCTGGGTTAGACCTGGGTTAGACCTGGTTTAGTCCTGGGTTAGACCTGGGTTAGACCTGGTTTAGTCCAGGTTTAGACCTGGTTTAGTCCTGGTTTAGTCCTGGTTTAGACCTGGTTTAGACCTGGTTTAGACCTGGTTTAGACCTGGTTTAGTCCTGGTTTAGTCCTGGTTTAGTCCAGGTTTAGACCTGGTTTAGTCCTGGGTTAGACCTGGGTTAGACCTGGTTTAGTCCTGGGTTAGACCTGGGTTAGACCTGGTTTAGTCCAGGTTTAGACCTGGTTTAGTCCTGGTTTAGTCCTGGTTTAGACCTGGTTTAGTCCTGGTTTAGTCCTGGTTTAGACCTGGTTTAGACCTGGTTTAGTCCTGGTTTAGACCTGGTTTAGTCCTGGTTTAGACCTGGTTTAGACCTGGTTTAGTCCTGGTTTAGACCTGGTTTAGACCTGGTTTAGTCCTGGTTTAGACCTGGTTTAGACCTGGTTTAGACCTGGTTTAGTCCTGGTTTAGTCCTGGTTTAGACCTGGTTTAGACCTGGTTTAGTCCTGGTTTAGACCTGGTTTAGTCCTGGTTTAGACCTGGTTTAGTCCTGGTTTAGTCCTGGTTTAGACCTGGTTTAGACCTGGTTTAGTCCTGGTTTAGTCCTGGTTTAGACCTGGTTTAGACCTAGTTTAGTCCTGGTTTAGACCTGGTTTAGTCCTGGTTTAGACCTGGTTTAGTCCTGGTTTAGACCTGGTTTAGTCCTGGTTTAGTCCTGGGTTAGACCTGGGTTAGACCTGGTTTAGTCCTGGGTTAGACCTGGGTTAGACCTGGTTTAGTCCAGGTTTAGACCTGGTTTAGTCCTGGTTTAGTCCTGGTTTAGACCTGGTTTAGACCTGGTTTAGACCTGGTTTAGACCTGGTTTAGTCCTGGTTTAGTCCTGGTTTAGTCCAGGTTTAGACCTGGTTTAGTCCTGGGTTAGACCTGGGTTAGACCTGGTTTAGTCCTGGGTTAGACCTGGGTTAGACCTGGTTTAGTCCAGGTTTAGACCTGGTTTAGTCCTGGTTTAGTCCTGGTTTAGACCTGGTTTAGACCTGGTTTAGACCTGGTTTAGTCCTGGTTTAGTCCTGGTTTAGACCTGGTTTAGTCCTGGTTTAGACCTGGTTTAGTCCTGGTTTAGTCCTGGTTTAGACCTGGTTTAGACCTGGTTTAGTCCTGGTTTAGTCCTGGTTTAGACCTGGGTTAGACCTGGGTTAGACCTGGGTTAGACCTGGTTTAGTCCTGGTTTAGTCCTGGGTTAGACCTGGTTTAGACCTGGTTTAGTCCTGGTTTAGACCTGGTTTAGACCTGGTTTAGTCCTGGTTTAGACCTGGTTTAGACCTGGTTTAGTCCTGGTTTAGTCCTGGTTTAGACCTGGTTTAGACCTGGTTTAGTCCTGGTTTAGACCTGGTTTAGTCCTGGTTTAGTCCTGGTTTAGACCTGGTTTAGACCTGGTTTAGTCCTGGTTTAGTCCTGGTTTAGTCCTGGTTTAGTCCTGGTTTAGACCTGGTTTAGTCCTGGTTTAGACCTGGTTTAGACCTGGTTTAGACCTGGTTTAGTCCTGGTTTAGACCTGGTTTAGTCCTGGTTCAGTCTTGGTTTAGACCTGGTTTAGACCTGGTTTAGTCCTGGTTTAGTCCTGGTTTAGACCTGGTTTAGTCCTGGTTTAGTCCTGGTTTAGACCTGGTTTAGACCTGGTTTAGTCCTGGTTTAGTCCTGGTTTAGACCTGGTTTAGACCTGGTTTAGACCTGGTTTAGTCCTGGTTTAGTCCTGGTTTAGACCTGGTTTAGACCTGGTTAGTAGTAGTAGTAGTAGTAGTAGTAGTAGTAGTAGTAGTAGTAGTAATAGCAACTGTAGTAGTCATGGTATTTGCAGTAGCCTAAGTATTTACGTAAACATGGCCTTCAGTACTTTTTACTTTTTTACACAAACAAAATTTTGTCGAGTACTTTTACTTCTACACAACATTATTTTGAGGTAACAGTACTTCTACTACTACTACTACCACTACCACTACTACTACTACTATTACTACTACTACTAATATTTTAGAGTAAAAGTTGCGAGGTTAAGCCCAGACCTCCTCGTGCGGCGGGATCTGGACTCTGCAGGAGCTCGGACTCGGGACCGGGGACACCCAGGACCCGGACCAGAACCAGCACAGGACACCGAGGACCAGCGCCGAGCGAGGCCGGGCAGGAGCGCTCATGGTCGGTTTCGGGTCTGAGGACGAGTCGCTGAGAAGGACTGGAGCTCAGAGGCGGGACCTGGACTTGTAAACAGGTCCTGCGTGTGTCCCTCTGATAAGACCGGGGACAGGAAGGAGATAAGGACAGCAGCGACCGGACACTTTCACAATAAAAGCACAAAAAAAGAACCGTGAGGAAACACCGAGGCTCGGAGCGAACTCAAGCCGGGAAACAGCGCTCACGGCCGGCTTCAGGTTTGCAGAGGAGTCGGAGAAAAGAACCAGGGCCCCAAGGAACTACAATAAATAAACTCCAAACCTTTCAAGTTTCACATTTATACTCACGGGACCGGAAATCAATAAAAAACAGGACTTCAAAATAAAAGTGTGACCTGTAATGACGCTGTACGGCCACCAGAGGGCGCCACAGACCCCAGGTCATGATTTCTTGGGAAAAGAAAGCAGAAAAACATTTGGTGTCTGTAGAGTCTTTAAACTAAACTATGGTCACTTTGTTTTCTTTTAATCCTTCTCCGCTTCAAGTTTTTATCTGAACTTTTATTCTTCCTCTCTTAAAGCAGAACTCACTTTACAGTACGCCCCCTCATGGTAAACAAATGTACTGCTCATTATCTTCAATAAACAAAAAAAGGCAGATTCCACAGTTTTTAGTTGAATCTGATGTCATTTAGAGCCATTACAAATACAAATTAGAGACTTATTTAAAGAAATTTACACTTTTATTACAAAATGTAACCGTTACAAAAATAAACAGAGAAAGATTTATTTCAGTTTGTTCGTCAGATTTCCGAGGCTTGGGGTTTCTCCAGCGCCGTCACAAAGAACCGCTCCCGACACTCGGCGCTGCGGCACAGACACAGAACTTCCTGGTTCCCCTCCTCCACTTCCTGTCCCCGTCCGTTCACTTCCTGTGAGGGGGCGGAGCTGTAGTCCCAGGTGAGTTCTGTACCTGCCTCCAGATCTCTGAGGGAACAAGTCCTGCTTTAGTCCTGGTTTGGACTTGGTTTAGACCTGGTTTAGTCCCGGTCCTTACCTGTTGGTGAAGAAGGCGATGTTGGGAAACCTGGAGTCGTGAGAGTCGGTGAAGACGTTCTGCAGGAACAGCGTCGGTTCACACGAGTGCTGCAGAGGAACCAGAGAGGAACCAGAGAGGAACCAGAGAAGAACCAGAGAAGAACCAGAGAAGAACCAGAGAAGAACCAGAGAAGAACCAGAGAGGAACCAGAGAGGAACCAAAGAGGAACCAGAGAGGAGGAACCAGAGAGGAGGAACCAGAGAAGAACCAGAGTAGAACCAGAGAAGAGGAACCAGCGAGGACCAGAGAGGAACCAAAGAGGAACCAGAGAAGAACCAGAGTAGAACCAGAGAGGAGGAACCAGAGAGGACCAGAGAGGAACCAGAGAGGACCAGAGAGGAACCAAAGAGGAACCAGAGAAGAACCAGAGAGGAACCAGAGTAGAACCAGAGAGGAACCAGAGAAGAACCAGAGAGGAACCAGAGAGGAACCAGAGTAGAACCAGAGAGGAACCAGAGAGGAGGAACCAGAGAGGAACCAGAGTAGAACCAGAGAGGAACCAGAGAGGAACCAGAGAGGAGGAACCAGAGAGGAACCAAAGAGGAACCAGAGAGGAACCAGAGAGGAGGAACCAGAGAGGAACCAGAGAGGAGGAACCAGAGTAGAACCAGAGAGGAACCAGAGAGGAGGAACCAGAGAAGAACCAGAGTAGAACCAGAGAGGAACCAGAGTAGAACCAGAGAGGAGGAACCAGAGAAGAGGAACCAGAGAAGAACCAGAGTTAGAGGCTACTTAAATTGAAACAGTTTTTACTCAGATCAGGTTCTGTCTTACGTTGAAGAAGCGGCTCACGTTCCCCTCTTTGCTGGCGTCTAACAGGTAGAACTCGGTCCCTGAGGTCGGGGTCTGAGTCCGTTTGGTCCCGTTCACCGGGTCTGGTTCAGAACCTGTTTGGACCAGAACCACAGTCCACTCAGCTCGGTTAAACCACTTTCACAGAACTTACACTGAAACCTGGCCCTCACTACAGACGGCTGGCCAATCACAGGCCTGACAGAGTTAGCCCCTCCCCCTCGGTGCAATGACCAATCAGAGGATGAGGAGTTACCTGGGAGCTCAGGTGAAGGTCGTCCCAACAGCAGCGGCTGCACCTGGAACAGAGGAGCGTTAGGTTTAGGTCTGAGCTCGCCGTTAGATTTGTGTCGCTCTGATGTCAGGAGTGCGACGGTAACGTAGCTGAGCCCCCTGCAGGGCATCAGGAGCAACTGAAAACAGCCACCTGTTGGACAGGTGATGGACCTGAGTTTGGAACTGATCAGAAACACTGACTCTGTTTCTGTTGCGAAAGTCTCATTTCTCTCTACGTTAGATAAACTTTCAGACTCAGACGCGGCGCTCTGTCGTCTTCTGTCGTTTCCCCAGAGCGCACAGATGAACGCAGCAGTACATGCTCTGACCGCTGGGGGCGCTAGAGAACACAGCTCCTCAGTCACAGCAGCAGACAAACGCTTTAATACTAGAGCTAAAGTTGGTCTCAGTTTATTCAAACACTGAACAGACGAAGTAAAAACACATTTGTGCCATGTTTGTTTACTGTCGCTCTTCTTCTTCCATCTTGGTTAAATCTGTGACTGTGGCCAATCGCCCCCTGCTGGTGATTTAACAGAACACACACTAACAGCAAACACAGGTGGGAGGGTAACCCAAGTCTGTGACCTCACTTCCTCTGGATCACAGGTGTGTGGGCGTGGCCTCACCCGAGTGTGTGGGCGTGGCCTCACCCGGGTGTGTGGGCGTGGCCTCACCCGGGTGTGTGGGCGTGGCCTCACCTGGTCTGTGACCTCACTTCCTCTCTGGATCACTGGGACGTGTGTCGGGTCTGGAGTCATGGACGGGAGCCACTCCGTGACCAGCTGCACCTCGTCGTCTGTAGGAAGCTCCGCCCTCCTCTGCTTCGGGGGCGGGGCCTCGTCCTGCCCCTCCTCTCTCTGCAGGACTACACCTAAAGTACACAGAGTACACAGAACTAGTACTACAGCCACGGACCAGACTGAGACCAGATTTAGACCAGACTGAGACCAGATTTAGACCAGGCTGAGACCAGATTTAGGCCAGACTGAGACCAGATTTAGACCAGACTGAAACCAGATTTAGACCAGACTGAGACCAGATTTAGACCAGACTGAGACCAGATTTAGACCAGACTGAGACCAGATTTAGACCAGACTGAAACCAGATTTAGACCAGACTGAGACCAGATTTAGACCAGACTGAGACCAGATTTAGACCAGACGAGACTCTGACCTGCGTAGACACAGACGAAGGTCCCCTGCTCCAGGTCGTCCTTACAGCGGACCCCCCAGCCCCGGTCTGGGGTCTGGCTTTGGTCCTGGTCCTGGTCCTGGACGGTCCTGTAGACCTGCAGCCGGACCCTCAGACCTCTCTGGACCACTCGGTTCTGACACAGATCCGGATCACAGCCGCACCAAGGTCCACACTCGAAAATACTGAGACCAGAGAGAAACAAGTACTACTACTACTATTACTACTACTACTACTCCTACTTCTCTGTAAGCCTCACCCGTTCTTGTTCGGTTCCCGCAGTCGGCCATGTTTATACCGTCCTCCCGTCGTCATGGAGACGCAGGGACACGCCCCCTCGCTCCCCGGCCCCGCCCCGCAGCCCCCCCTACAGTCGCAGTACTCCTGGAACAGCTCCGGGGTCGAGGACAGGAAGCAGCCGCGGGGCCAGCGCTCACGGCGGTACCTGAACACCGGGGGGCGCTGTCCGTCACTGACACACAGCTCCACCGGGGTCAGCTCCTGGCCCCGGCTCAGGTCTGGCCCGGGGGCCGGACCAGGGGCGGGGCCGGGGCCAGAGGGGAGCAGGTCTGAGGCCACGGAGACAGAGGCGCTGAAGGAAAACAGGTCACACTGGAACAGAACAGAGGAGACCTGGTTTAGACCCGGTTTAGTCCTGGTTAAGTCCTGGTTAAGTCCTGGTTTAGTCCTGGTTTAGTCCAGGTTTAGTCCTGGTTTAGTCCTGCTTTAGACCCGGTTTAGTCCTGGTTTAGTCCTGGTTTAGTCCTGCTTTAGACCCGGTTTAGTCCCGGTTTAGACCCGGTTTAGACCCGGTTTAGTCCCGGTTTAGTCCTGGTTAAGTCCTGGTTTAGACCTGGTTTAGTCCTGGTTTAGTGCTGGTTTAGTCCCGGTTTAGTCCCGGTTTAGTCCCGGTTTAGTCCCGGTTTAGTCCTGCTTTAGACCTGGTTTAGTCCTGGTATAGTCCTGGTTTAGTCCTGGTTTAGACCTGGTTTAGTCCTGGTATAGTCCTGGTTTAGTCCTGGTTTAGACCTGGTTTAGTCCTGGTTTAGTGCTGGTTTAGTCCTGGTTTAGTCCTGGTTAAGTCCTGGTTTAGACCTGGTTTAGACCTGGTTTAGTCCTGGTTTAGTGCCGGTTTAGTCCCGGTTTAGTCCCGGTTTAGTCCTGCTTTAGACCTGGTTTAGTCCTGGTATAGTCCTGGTTTAGTCCTGGTTAAGTCCTGGTTTAGACCTGGTTTAGTCCTGGTTTAGTGCTGGTTTAGTCCTGGTTTAGTCCTGGTTTAGTCCTGGTTTAGTCCTGCTTTAGACCTGGTTTAGACCTGGTTTAGACCTGGTTTAGTCCTGGTTTAGACCTGGTTTAGACCTGGTTTAGACCTGGTTTAGTCCTGGTTTAGTCCTGGTTTAGTCCTGGTTTAGACCTGGTTTAGACCTGGTTTAGACCTGGTTTAGACCTGGTTTAGTCCTGGTTTAGTGCTGGTTTAGTCCTGGTTTAGTCCTGCTTTAGACCTGGTTTAGTCCTGGTTTAGTCCTGGTTTAGTCCTGCTTTAGACCTGGTTTAGACCTGGTTTAGTCCTGGTTTAGACCTGGTTAAGTCCTGGTTTAGTCCTGGTCGTGGCCCTGGTCCTGGCTAAGTCCTGGGCCTGGTTCTGAGCTGGACCTGGAGGAAGTGGAACGTCTCCGTCATCAACAGGAAGTCCATCACGTCGTCGTAGTTACAGAGGCGGAGCCCGCACGGCGCAGTGTAGACCACGCCCCCCTCCTGCTCTGATTGGTCCATCCGCTTCAGGCTCTGCTCTGATTGGTCGGTTTCAGGCATTGACCGATAAAAGCCATAGATCAGAGGAACCTTCAGAGGGTTCTGGGCCCAGAGCAAAGACTGAGGCATGCTGGGTAATGTAGGCACACAGGACTGGAACAGAGAATACAGGACGTTAGACTGAGGCATGCTGGGTAATGTAGGCACACAGAACTGGAACAGAGAATACAGGACGTTAGACTGAGGCATGCTGGGTAACATAGTCAGTATACAGAAAGTAGTGGAAGGGCCAGGACGAGCGTCTGACCTGACTGCAGCAGTGATCCTCGTACGGCGCTGGGGCCCGAGTAGGTCGGGAGCCCTCAGGAGCAGAGCTGGGGGCCACGGCAGCAGGGGCCACGGCAGCAGGGGGCGCTGTGGGGGACAGTGCATCTGCAAACAGCACAGAAAGAGTCAGGTAAGTGTGTGGGGTTTATTTACAGGTTTTATTTACAGGTGAGGCGTACCTGAGCCAATCACCACCTGGACCACAGGGGGCGGAGTCACAGGCGGCCAATCAAGAGCCTCCAGCAGCTTCAGGCTCTGCACCAGCTCTGGGCAAACAAACACAACAACAACAACGTTTACATAAGGACAGAGGTTCAATCAGAGATACTTTTACAACTGCTGCTACTACTACTACTACTACTACAAATAGTACAACTGCTAATACTACTGCTGCTGAATAGTGCAGTAGAAATAAAGTTCTCTGTGGTTTATTCAGACCTTTGTCCGAGGCCGTGTTGGTCTTGAGTCTGGTCTGGAGCAGGTCCAGCTGGTTCTGGATCTGAGAGAAAACCGAGTCCGGGTCCTGGGTGGACCAGAACAACCTGGCCCGGTCTGGAACAGGGACCAAAACAGGGTTAAAACAGGGTTAAACCAGGTCTAAACCAGGTCTAAACCAGGTCTAAACTAGGTCCAAACCAGGTCTAAACCAGGACTAAACCAGGTCTAACCCAGGACTTGTCTCTTACCGACTTGTGTTAGTTCCGAGTCCTCTTCCATGTTTTTAGCCGCCGATGCTAAAGCAGTTAGCTCCGTAAACCGCCCTTTGTTCAGAATTAGCGCCAACAGAAGCCACTTATTTACAAACCCTCTCCATTTAACCACAGCCCCGCGTTTAAAGTCCTACAGAACCGTTTTTAGACCTGGACCAAACTTGGAAAACGAGCTTCTCCATTCAGGGCTGTGTTTTGGTCCAAAGCGGCCACCGTCGCAAATGTAAACAATGAAGCCCAAATGTTAGACTGAAACGTTGACTTTTTGCGCTAAAAGACGATATTAGTTCACCTTTATTCATTTAATGTAGTGCGTTCAAACATTTAGAAGTATATTTTTTACTTAAAATATGCTGAATATCCAATGTGGTTAAAAAAAAATAAAAATAAAAAAATCGTAGCACGTCTTGATTTCGCCTGAAAGTCAAAACGCAGGGAAACAATAAACTCATGCAACATAAGAAGTGCCTAATACATTTCTCACGCGCGTTTTTATTTATATTGATGAAAAAAACTAATATCAGTTAAGTTATTGTTGTCACAGAACTGCTGTCGTAAATTATTTTAGTGACTTTTGTCGTGAGCTCGATGCTAAGCTAACTTCAGCAGATCCGGTCATTTCCTGTCTACTCGCAGCCCACTTCCGGTGGTTTTGTAACAGAGAAATAAAAGTTGTGTAATGAGAGCAGCGCAGCACCGCGGCTTCAGGTGAGGAAGGTTTTCACGTTTATACTTATAATATTATATTCTGTACGCGGACTAACGTAGAAAACAGAGTTTTTTATGTTCGTAATATTAGGTTAGACTGAAGCGGATTCAGGCTTAAAATAACCGCACTTTTCAAAATAAACTCGTTCATTCAACCACAAACCTCATTAAGTGGATTTTCCTTAAATTAAACGGAGGGTAAAGTGATTAAATCTTGTATATATGATTTAAACTGTGTATAATTAGTTAATGTGTTTTTGGTGATTCTAATGGATCTGTGCAGTGTGTTACATAATTACATCATCATGGGTTTAGACCTGGTCTAGAGCCTAACAGTGATCTCTTCACACCAAGTACCATCTTTAATGGTCCAACCCAGGACGAACCCAGGTCTAAACCTCTCCCTGCTCTCCTCTGATTGGTCCACAGCTCTCCTCTCTCCTCTGATTGGCCCACAGCTCTCCTCTCTCCTCTGATTGGTCCACAGCTCTCCTCTGATTGGCCCACAGCTCTCTTCTCTCCTCTGATTGGTCCACAGCTCTCCTCTCTCCTCTGATTGGTCCACAGCTCTCCTCTCTCCTCTGATTGGTCCACAGCTCTCCTCTGATTGGCCCACAGCTCTCCTCTCTCCTCTGATTGGTCCACAGCTCTCCTCTCTCCTCTGATTGGTCCACAGCTCTCCTCTCTCCTCTGATTGGCCCACAGCTCTCCTCTCTCCTCTGATTGGTCCACAGCTCTCCTCTGATTGGCCCACAGCTCTCTTCTCTCCTCTGATTGGTCCACAGCTCTCCTCTCTCCTCTGATTGGTCCACAGCTCTCCTCTCTCCTCTGATTGGTCCACAGCTCTCCTCTGATTGGCCCACAGCTCTCCTCTCTCCTCTGATTGGCCCACAGCTCTCCTCTCTCCTCTGATTGGTCCACAGCTCTCCTCTCTCCTCTGATTGGCCCACAGCTCTCCTCTCTCTCCTGATTGGCCCACAGCTCAGCTCTCCTCTGATTGGCCCACAGCTCTCCTCTCTCCTCTGATTGATCCACAGCTCTCCTCTCTCCTCTGATTGGTCCACAGCTCTCCTCTCTCCTCTGATTGGCCCACAGCTCTCCTCTCTCCTCTGATTGGTCCACAGCTCTCCTCTCTCCTCTGATTGGCCCACAGCTCTCCTCTCTCCTCTGATTGGCCCACAGCTCTCCTCTCTCTCCTGATTGGCCCACAGCTCAGCTCTCCTCTGATTGGTCCAGAGCTCTCCTCTCTCCTCTGATTGATCCACAGCTCTCCTCTCTCCTCTGATTGGTCCACAGCTCTCCTCTGATTGGCCCACAGCTCTCCTCGCTCCTCTGATTGGTCCACAGCTCTCCTCTGATTGGCCCACAGCTCTCCCCGCTCCTCTGATTGGTCCACAGCTCTCCTCTGATTGGTCCACAGCTCTCCTCTCTCCTCTGATTGGTCCACAGCTCTCCTCTCTCCTCTGATTGGTCTACAGCGGTGATGTCATCCCTGCGCCATGCCGTCACTGAGGCATTCTGGGAACTGTGTGCGGGGGACTCCTTGTCGATGCCGGTCCACTGGTTCTACAGCGTGGACCACATCAAGTCCGAGTTCGGGACCTGGATCTCGGACTTCAGGAGACCAAAGGAGACCCACCCCTCCAGCATCATGAGCCTGTCCAACACGGGTCAGAACCAGGACCGGGACCAGACCCGGGCCTCGTATTGTTATGGGACTGTGGGAACTGGTTCTGGCCGGTCTTGACCTGGTTTTTGTTTTCCAGCGGGCAGCGGGCGAAGATCCGTTTGGTCCAAGACAGAACCGGACGTCATTGGGACCGAAATCCTTCACAACAAGCTCCATCTGTGGAAGAACCAGACCGGGACCGTCCACTACCACCAAGGTCTGATCCTGGGTCCTGGTTTTAGCCCTGGTTCTGACCCAGTTCTAGACCTGGTTCTGACCCGGTTCTCCCTCTGTTCCAGGTCTGGACGCGGGGGACAACACCCTGAATGTCCTGGTCTCGCTCAGAGCCGGTCTGACTCTGGTTCAGGGAGGATTTGGTGACGTCTCGGTCCCCGAGGCCCGAGCCGCGGTCCTGAAGGACTACGTGGACTTCATGACCACTCCGGGGTCTCACCGGGACTCTTACGCCGAGTCCTGGCACCGGGACTTCTTCAGAGATTGGAGGGCGGAGAAGAGACCGAGTTCACCTGAGCAGGTAACGCAACCCTCAAAGGGGCTTTAGAGCATTTACCCCTGGACTACGAGGTCCCCGGTGTGAGTCCTGGTCTTGGGTCTTACTCTGATCCCAGTTCTGGTCTTGGTTTTGTTCCAGATCTTGTCGTTTGCTGAAAACCGGAGCAGAGCGAAGTTAAACTCAGCTCCAGATTCTCAGCTCGACGCCATCGGCTGTTTACCCATAATCCTCCCCTTCGTCCTGCTGTCAGCCTCGGCCAATCAGGAGACAGCGGTAAGCCCCACCCCCTCCCTTTAAGTGAACAGCGTATTCCCTGCCGGATCCGCGTCAGAGCAGCCATCTTGTGTCGTCTTTCAGGTCGGCGCGGCTCTGGAGGCGGTGAAGCTGACCCATCCTCACCCCAACGTCCCCCACACGGTGGCGCTGTTCTCCAGGGCCCTGCACGCTGTGGTGGGCGGGGCCAGTCTGAGGGCGGAGTCTGAGCGCGCGCTGAAGGCTCTCGGCCAATGGGAGACCTGCATCAGATACAGCCAACAGGCTCAGAGGTATCACCCGGACTAAACCGGGTCTAAACCGGGTCTAAACCAGGACTAAACCAGGACTAAACCGGGTCTAAACCGGGTCTAAACCGGGTCTAAACCAGGACTAAACCAGGACTAAACCGGGTCTAAACCAGGACTAAACCAGGACTAAACCGGGTCTAAACCGGGTCTAAACCAGGTCTAAACCAGGTCTAAACCAGGACTAAACCAGGACTAAACCGGGTCTAAACCGGGTCTAAACCGGGTCTAAACCAGGACTAAACCAGGACTAAACCGGGTCTAAACCAGGACTAAACCAGGACTAAACCGGGTCTAAACCGGGTCTAAACCGGGTCTAAACCAGGACTAAACCGGGTCTAAACCGGGTCTAAACCGGGTCTAAACCAGGACTAAACCGGGTCTAAACCGGGTCTAAACCGGGTCTAAACCAGGACTAAACCGGGTCTAAACCGGGTCTAAACCGGGTCTAAACCGGTCTAAACCAGGTCTAAACCGGGTCTAAACCGGGTCTAACCGGGTCTAAACCGGTCTTGTTGCAGGTTCCCGGTTGGGTCTGAGCAGAGGCTGAGAGTCCATCAGAGAGCAGTGAGTGAGCTGGGCCTGGCCTGTTACAGCACCGGTGAGTTCTGGGTTAGGGTGGATCCTGGTCCTGGTCCTGATGGTCCTGGTCCTGATGGTCCTGATGGTCCTGGTCCTGATGGTCCTGATGGTCCTGGTCCTGATGGTCCTGGTCCTGATGGTCCTGATGGTCCTGGTCCTGATGGTCCTGGTCCTGATGGTCCTGATGGTCCTGATGGTCCTGATGGTCCTGATGGTCCTGGTCCTGATGGTCCTGATGGTCCTGATGGTCCTGATGGTCCTGATGGTCCTGATGGTCCTGATGGTCCTGGTCCTGATGGTCCTGGTCCTGATGGTCCTGATGGTCCTGATGGTCCTGATGGTCCTGATGGTCCTGGTCCTGATGGTCCTGGTCCTGATGGTCCTGATGGTCCTGATGGTCCTGATGGTCCTGGTCCTGATGGTCCTGGTCCTGATGGTCCTGATGGTCCTGATGGTCCTGGTCCTGATGGTCCTGATGGTCCTGATGGTCCTGGTCCTGATGGTCCTGATGGTCCTGGTCCTGATGGTCCTGGTCCTGATGGTCCTGATGGTCCTGATGGTCCTGATGGTCCTGATGGTCCTGATGGTCCTGGTCCTGATGGTCCTGGTCCTGATGGTCCTGATGGTCCTGATGGTCCTGGTCCTGATGGTCCTGATGGTCCTGATGGTCCTGGTCCTGATGGTCCTGGTCCTGATGGTCCTGATGGTCCTGATGGTCCTGATGGTCCTGGTCCTGATGGTCCTGGTCCTGATGGTCCTGATGGTCCTGATGGTCCTGGTCCTGATGGTCCTGATGGTCCTGATGGTCCTGGTCCTGATGGTCCTGATGGTCCTGGTCCTGATGGTCCTGGTCCTGATGGTCCTGATGGTCCTGATGGTCCTGATGGTCCTGGTCCTGATGGTCCTGATGGTCCTGATGGTCCTGATGGTCCTGATGGTCCTGATGGTCCTGATGGTCCTGGTCCTGATGGTCCTGATGGTCCTGATGGTCCTGGTCCTGATGGTCCTGATGGTCCTGATGGTCCTGGTGGTCCTGGTGGTCCTGATGGTCCTGATGGTCCTGATGATCCTGGTCCTGATGGTCCTGGTCCTGATGGTCCTGATGGTCCTGATGGTCCTGGTCCTGATGGTCCTGGTCCTGATGGTCCTGATGGTCCTGATGGTCCTGATGGTCCTGGTCCTGATGGTTCTGGTCCTGATGGTCCTGGTCCTGATGGTCCTGGTCCTGATGGTTCTGGTCCTGATGGTCCTGATGGTCCTGATGGTTCTGGTCCTGATGGTCATGGTTCTGTGTTCTCCAGGAGCCCTGAGCAGTCTGTTCTACTTGGCCCATGAGTTCCATGATGATCCACAAGGAGGCGTCCTCACCAACACCAACTGTGGAGGTCAGAGAGAAACACCTGTCCTTCACCTGTCTCTCACCTGTCTCTCACCTGTCTCTCACCTGTCCCTCACCTGTCTCTCACCTGTCCCTCACCTGTCTCTCACCTGTCCCTCACCTGTCTCTCATCTGTCCCTCACCTGTCTCTCATCTGTCCCTCACCTGTCTCTCACCTGTCCCTCACCTGTCCCTCACCTGTCTCTCACCTGTCTCTCACCTGTCCCTCACCTGTCTCTCACCTGTCTCTCACCTGTCCTTCACCTGTCTCTCACCTGTCTCTCACCTGTCTCTCACCTGTCTCTCACCTGTCCCTCACCTGTCTCTCACCTGTCCCTCACCTGTCTCTCACCTGTCCCTCACCTGTCTCTCATCTGTCCCTCACCTGTCTCTCATCTGTCCCTCACCTGTCTCTCACCTGTCCCTCACCTGTCCCTCACCTGTCTCTCACCTGTCTCTCACCTGTCCCTCACCTGTCTCTCACCTGTCTCTCACCTGTCCTTCACCTGTCTCTCACCTGTCTCTCACCTGTCTCTCACCTGTCCCTCACCTGTCTCTCACCTGTCCCTCACCTGTCTCTCATCTGTCCCTCACCTGTCTCTCACCTGTCCCTCACCTGTCTCTCACCTGTCTCTCACCTGTCTCTCACCTGTCCCTCACCTGTCTCTCACCTGTCTCTCACCTGTCCCTCACCTGTCCCTCACCTGTCTCTCACCTGTCCCTCACCTGTCCCTCACCTGTCTCTCACCTGTCCCTCACCTGTCTCTCACCTGTCCCTCACCTGTCCCTCACCTGTCTCTCATCTGTCCCTTACCTGTCTCTCACCTGTCCCTCACCTGTCCCTCACCTGTCTCTCACCTGTCTCTCACCTGTCTCTCACCTGTCCCTCACCTGTCTCTCATCTGTCTCTCACCTGTCTCTCACCTGTCCCTCACCTGTCTCTCATCTGTCCCTCACCTGTCTCTCATCTGTCCCTCACCTGTCTCTCACCTGTCCCTCACCTGTCTCTCACCTGTCTCTCACCTGTCTCTCACCTGTCCCTCACCTGTCTCTCATCTGTCTCTCACCTGTCTCTCACCTGTCCCTCACCTGTCTCTCATCTGTCCCTCACCTGTCTCTCACCTGTCTCTCATCTGTCCCTCACCTGTCTCTCACCTGTCCCTCACCTGTCTCTCACCTGTCTCTCACCTGTCCCTCACCTGTCTCTCACCTGTCTCTCACCTGTCTCTCACCTGTCCCTCACCTGTCTCTCACCTGTCCCTCACCTGTCTCTCACCTGTCTCTCACCTGTCCCTCACCTGTCCCTCACCTGTCTCTCACCTGTCCCTCACCTGTCTCTCACCTGTCTCTCACCTGTCTCTCACCTGTCCCTCACCTGTCTCTCACCTGTCTCTCACCTGTCTCTCACCTGTCCCTCACCTGTCTCCAGGTGAGAACTGCAGCAGAGGGGCCGGTCTCGGGGCCCTGTTAGGGGCCGCTGCCGGTCACAGGGGACAGTCCATCCCCGAGTCCTGGAAGACGACCATGAGGGACGCCCAGAACCTGGTCCCGAGGATCACACAGGGACTGGAGCTGTGACCACTCCCCCTGGAGGACGGGAGGACGGGAGGAGGACCGTGACTCCCCCCGGAGGACGGGAGGAGGACCGTGACTCCCCCCGGAGGACGGGAGGAGGACCGTGACTCCCCCCGGAGGACGGGAGGAGGACCGTGACTCCCCCCGGAGGACGGGAGGAGGACCGTGTCTCCCCCCGGAGGACGGGAGGAGGACCGTGACTCCCCCCGGAGGACGGGAGGAGGACCGTGACTCCCCCCGGAGGACGGGAGGAGGACCGTGTCTCCCCCCGGAGGACGGGAGGAGGACCGTGACTCCCCCCCGCAGGACGGGAGGAGGACCGTGACTCCCCCCGGAGGACGGGAGGAGGACCGTGACTCCCCCCGGAGGACGGGAGGAGGACCGTGACTCCCCCCGGAGGACGGGAGGAGGACCGTGACTCCCCCCGGAGGACGGGAGGAGGACCGTGACTCCCCCCCGCAGGACGGGAGGAGGACCGTGACTCCCCCAGGAGGACGGGAGGAGGACCGTGACTCCCCCCGGAGGACGGGAGGAGGACCGTGACTCCCCCCGGAGGACGGGAGGAGGACCGTGTCTCCCCCCGGAGGACGGGAGGAGGACTGATTACCTTCAGATTAATGTTTTCCTTTGTTTGTACCGACCTCTGTTTTTCTTTCTGTATCACTCTTTGATATTTATTAAATGAAGCTTGTCTAAAATGTGAATAAAAAGTCAAATAGATAAGTTATTTTTGTCTGAAGTAACTTAAAAAAACCTTAGTCCTGGTTTAGTCCTGGTTTAGTCCTGGTTTAGTCCTGGTTTAGTCCTAGTCCTGGTCTGGTTCCTGTAAATACCTTATCTTGACACAGTTTGATTGACAGCTGATGAAACCTCAGGAAACGGTTGCTCTTCCTGTTGGTCCATAGAAGGCGGTGCTTCCTGTTGGTCCATCGGCGGTCCACTTCCTGTCTGTCCTTATTTGGCGCCTCCTGTCTCTCAGCGATGCTCCGTGTTTGTTTTTGGCCCAGACTTTGATCAGAACAAACATGGCGGCCGTCTCTGGACCCTTCTTCTTCTTCTTCTCCGTCGTCCTCCTCATCGCAGAGTTCCCAGCATGCACCGGGCTCGGAGCAGGTAAGTCCTGGTCTGGGTTGGTCCGGGTTAGGCCAGGTTTAGTCCTGGGTTAGTCCCTCCTTCAGACCAGTGTTTACAGATTTGGGTTATTTTAGAGGTTTCTGTCAAAGTTCAAACATTGATTTTCCTGTAGACCTGGTTTAGTCCTGGGTTACATCATTCATGTAGTAGTAGTAGTACTGAGTGAAGTACTGCTACTGCTCTTACTACTACTGCCACTACAGAGAGTACTACCCACTGTGCCACCTTCAGCCTCTGTAGTTCTGGTTTGGATTGAGATGTTTTTCTGTTTGGTGTCTCATGCAGGGTTTCTGCAGAGTTTTAAAAAGTCTAAATGTCTTAAAATTAAAAATTTGAGTTTCGGGCTTTAAAAAGTCTTAAAACTGCAGAAATGTGTAGTTTTCGTTCTTAAATGTGCGGCGTACGTTTGATGAAGCCACCTCTCTCCACAGCTCAGAGGAGAGAGCTCAGAGCTTTTCTTACCAAGACGTCAAGAACTCACTGTCACTAACAGCAGATAAACGGCTCAGATCAAATTCAATGTGTGAATTTTATTTTTGTTTGTTTGTTTGTTTGTTTGTTTGTTGGCTGGAGCCTGTCCCAGCGACTGGGGCCTGGGGCGGGGCACTTCCTGAGAACACTCACTCACTTTGGGACACTTGGACTCTCTAGTTCTTCCTAAACCTCTGTCCCGTCTGTTCGCAGTCTTCCTGGCCCCGGACCAGGCCCAGTCGGTCCTGGGCGGTCCCGGTCCAGGTCCGGTCCTGACCCGGACTCGCCGGGCCAACTCGTTCCTGGAGGAACTCTGGACGGGAAACGTGGAGCGCGAGTGTTACGAAGAGAAATGTTCATACGAGGAGGCGAAAGAGATCTTCCCTCAGCCGAAGCTACTGGTGAGCCAATCAGAGAGGAGGGAGGGTTTACATCAGCCAATCAGAGAGGAGGGAGGGTTTACATCAGCCAATCAGAGAGGAGAGAGGGTTTACATCAGCCAATCAGAGAGGAGGGAGGGTTTAAACCAGCCAATCAGAGAGGAGAGAGGGTTTACATCAGCCAATCAGAGAGGAGGGAGGTTTAAACCAGCCAATCAGAGAGGAGAGAGGGTTTACATCAGCCAATCAGAGAGGAGGGAGGGTTTAAACCAGCCAATCAGAGAGGAGAGAGGGTTTACATCAGCCAATCAGAGAGGAGGGAGGGTTTACATCAGCCAATCAGAGAGGAGAGAGGGTTTACATCAGCCAATCAGAGAGGAGGGAGGTTTAAACCAGCCAATCAGAGAGGAGAGAGGGTTTACATCAGCCAATCAGAGAGGAGGGAGGGTTTAAACCAGCCAATCAGAGAGGAGAGAGGGTTTACATCAGCCAATCAGAGAGGAGGGAGGGTTTACATCAGCCAATCAGAGAGGAGGGAGGGTTTAAACCAGCCAATCAGAGAGGAGAGAGGGTTTACATCAGCCAATCAGAGAGGAGAGAGGTTTAAACCAGCCAATCAGAGAGGAGGGAGGTTTAAACCAGCCAATCAGAGAGGAGGGAGGTTTAAACCAGCCAATCAGAGAGGAGAGAGGGTTTACATCAGCCAATCAGAGAGGAGGGAGGTTTAAACCAGCCAATCAGAGAGGAGAGAGGTTTAAACCAGCCAATCAGAGAGGAGAGAGGGTTTACATCAGCCAATCAGAGAGGAGGGAGGTTTAAACCAGCCAATCAGAGAGGAGGGAGGTTTAAACCAGCCAATCAGAGAGGAGAGAGGGTTTACATCAGCCAATCAGAGAGGAGGGAGGTTTAAACCAGCCAATCAGAGAGGAGAGAGGTTTAAACCAGCCAATCAGAGAGGAGAGAGGGTTTACATCAGCCAATCAGAGAGGAGGGAGGGTTTAAACCAGCCAATCAGAGAGGAGAGAGGGTTTACATCAGCCAATCAGAGAGGAGAGAGGGTTTACATCAGCCAATCAGAGAGGAGAGAGGGTTTACATCAGCCAATCAGAGAGGAGAGAGGGTTTACATCAGCCAATCAGAGAGGAGGGAGAGTTTACATCAGCCAATCACAGAGGAGGGAGGGTTTACATCAGCCAATCAGAGAGGAGGGAGGGTTTACATCAGCCAATCAGAGAGGAGAGAGGGTTTACATCAGCCAATCAGAGAGGAGAGAGGGTTTACATCAGCCAATCAGAGAGGAGAGAGGGTTTACATCAGCCAATCAGAGAGGAGGGAGGGTTTACATCAGCCAATCAGAGAGGAGAGAGGGTTTACATCAGCCAATCAGAGAGGAGAGAGGGTTTACATCAGCCAATCAGAGAGGAGAGAGGGTTTACATCAGCCAATCAGAGAGGAGAGAGGGTTTACATCAGCCAATCAGAGAGGAGAGAGGGTTTACATCAGCCAATCAGAAAGGAGGGAGGGTTTACATCAGCCAATCAGAGAGGAGAGAGGGTTTACATCAGCCAATCAGAGAGGAGGGAGGGTTTATTCTCACCTAAATCCTCTCTGACCAATCATACGCGTGTATCTAAAAAGATCGGATTCTGTATTGCTCTGATTGGTCAGGAAGCTGTTGGTGGTGCTGCCCTGAGTTCTGATTGGCCGAGAGTCCGTCCAGTTACCCTCAGAGCTAGTTCTGCTCCTGTCACAGAAAAAGCGATTAGTACAGATGGACAGGCTGAGTCCAGAGTCCAGGTCTGTGGTCTGTGGTCCCAGGTCTGTGGTCCCAGGTCTGTGGTCTCAGGTCTGTGGTCTGTGGTCTCAGGTCTGTGGTCTCAGGTCTGTGGTCTCAGGTCTGTGGTCTCAGGTCTGTGGTCTCAGGTCTGTGGTCTCAGGTCTGTGGTCTGTGGTCTCAGGTCTGTGGTCTCAGGTCTGTGGTCTCAGGTCTGTGGTCTCAGGTCTGTGGTCTGTGGTCTCAGGTCTGTGGTCTCAGGTCTGTGGTCTCAGGTCTGTGGTCTCAGGTCTGTGGTCTCAGGTCTGTGGTCTCAGGTCTGTGGTCTCAGGTCTGTGGTCTCAGGTCTGTGGTCTGTGGTCTCAGGTCTGTGGTCTCAGGTCTGTGGTCTCAGGTCTGTGGTCTGTGGTCTCAGGTCTGTGGTCTCAGGTCTGTGGTCTCAGGTCTGTGGTCTCAGGTCTGTGGTCTGTGGTCTCAGGTCTGTGGTCTCAGGTCTGTGGTCTCAGGTCTGTGGTCTCAGGTCTGTGGTCTCAGGTCTGTGGTCTGTGGTCTCAGGTCTGTGGTCTCAGGTCTGTGGTCTGTGGTCTTTGGTCCCAGGTCTGTGGTCTGTGGTCTCAGGTCTGTGGTCTCAGGTCTGTGGTCTCAGGTCTGTGGTCTCAGGTCTGTGGTCTCAGGTCTGTGGTCTGTGGTCTCAGGTCTGTGGTCTCAGGTCTGTGGTCTGTGGTCTCAGGTCTGTGGTCTCAG
>CM036261.1:135291-167791 GCA_020698575.1 Bostrychus sinensis | reverse complement strand
CTCGGACCTGGCCCTGCTGGAGCTGAGCGAGGACGTGAAGCTGACCCGGTTCGTGGTCCCGGTCTGTCTCCCGGACCAGAACTCCACCTTCCTCCGGACTCTGTCCTCGGTCCGGGTCTCCACCGTCTCGGGCTGGGGCCGAGTGATCCAGAACGGAAAGGCGTCGGACGTCCTCCAGAGAGTCAACGTGAGTCCAGACCCGGGACAGGTCTACAGGGTCTAGACCTGGGACTGGGACAGGTCCAGGGCGTCCCAGAGAGTCCAGACAGGGTCCAGACGGAGTTTAGAGAGTCCAGAGAGAGTTGAGAGAGTCCAGAGAGAGTTTAGAGAGTCCAGAGAGAGTTTAGAGAGAGTCCAGAGAGAGTTTAGAGAGGCCAGAGAGAGTTTAGAGAGGCCAGAGAGAGTTTAGAGAGTCCAGAGAGAGTTGAGAGAGTCCAGAGAGAGTCCAGAGAGAGTTTAGAGAGTCCAGAGAGAGTTGAGAGAGTCCAGAGAGAGTTGAGAGAGTCCAGAGAGAGTTTAGAGAGTCCAGAGAGAGTTTAGAGAGAGTCCAGAGAGAGTTTAGAGAGTCCAGAGAGAGTTTAGAGAGAGTCCAGAGAGAGTTTAGAGAGTCCAGAGAGAGTCCAGAGAGAGTTGAGAGAGTCCAGAGAGAGTTGAGAGAGTCCAGAGAGAGTTTAGAGAGTCCAGAGAGAGTTTAGAGAGAGTCCAGAGAGAGTTTAGAGAGTCCAGAGAGAGTTGAGAGAGTCCAGAGAGAGTTTAGAGAGTCCAGAGAGAGTTTAGAGAGAGTCCAGAGAGAGTTTAGAGAGTCCAGAGAGAGTTGAGAGAGTCCAGAGAGAGTCCAGAGAGAGTTTAGAGAGTCCAGAGAGAGTTGAGAGAGTCCAGAGAGAGTTGAGAGAGTCCAGAGAGAGTTGAGAGAGTCCAGAGAGAGTCCAGAGAGAGTTTAGAGAGTCCAGAGAGAGTTGAGAGAGTCCAGAGAGAGTTTAGAGAGTCCAGAGAGAGTTTAGAGAGTCCAGAGAGAGTTTAGAGAGAGTCCAGAGAGAGTTGAGAGAGTCCAGAGAGAGTCCAGAGAGAGTTTAGAGAGTCCAGAGAGAGTTTAGAGAGAGTCCAGAGAGAGTTTAGAGAGAGTCCAGAGAGAGTTTAGAGAGTCCAGAGAGAGTTGAGAGAGTCCAGAGAGAGTCCAGAGAGAGTTTAGAGAGTCCAGAGAGAGTTTAGAGAGTCCAGAGAGAGTTTAGAGAGAGTCCAGAGAGAGTTTAGAGAGTCCAGAGAGAGTTTAGAGAGAGTCCAGAGAGAGTTGAGAGAGTCCAGAGAGAGTCCAGACGGAGTTTAGAGAGAGTCCAGACAGAGTTTAGAGAGTCCAGAGAGAGTTTAGAGAGTCCAGACAGAGTTTAGAGAGTCCAGACGGAGTTTAGAGAGTCCAGAGAGAGTTGAGAGAGTCCAGAGAGAGTTGAGAGAGTCCAGAGAGAGTTGAGAGAGTCCAGAGAGAGTCCAGAGAGAGTTTAGAGAGTCCAGAGAGAGTTTAGAGAGTCCAGAGAGAGTTTAGAGAGAGTCCAGAGAGAGTTTAGAGAGTCCAGAGAGAGTTTAGAGAGAGTCCAGAGAGAGTTTAGAGAGTCCAGAGAGAGTTTAGAGAGTCCAGAGAGAGTTTAGAGAGAGTCCAGAGAGAGTTGAGAGAGTCCAGAGAGAGTCCAGACGGAGTTTAGAGAGAGTCCAGACAGAGGCCAGACAGAGTTTAGAGAGTCCAGACAGAGTTTAGAGAGTCCAGACGGAGTTTAGAGAGTCCAGAGAGAGTTTAGAGAGAGTCCAGACAGAGTTGAGAGAGTCCAGACGGAGTTTAGAGAGTCCAGAGAGAGTTGAGAGAGTCCAGAGAGAGTTTAGAGAGAGTCCAGACAGAGTTTAGAGAGTCCAGAGAGAGTTGAGAGAGTCCAGACAGAGTTTAGAGAGTCCAGAGAGAGTTTAGAGAGAGTCCAGACAGAGTCCAGACAGAGTCCAGACAGAGTCCAGACAGAGTCCAGACAGAGTTTAGAGAGTCCAGACGGAGTTTAGAGAGTCCAGAGAGAGTTTAGAGAGAGTCCAGAGAGAGTTTAGAGAGAGTCCAGAAAGAGTTTAGAGAGTCCAGAGAGAGTCCATACGGAGTTTAGAGAGTCCAGAGAGAGTCCAGACGGAGTTTAGAGAGTCCAGAGAGAGTCCAGACGGAGTTTAGAGAGAGTTGAGAGAGTTTAGAGAATCCAGAGAGAGTCCAGAGAGAGTTGAGAGAGTCCAGACCCTGGGCTGTAATAGCAGTAGCAGCCGTAGTAGTAGTCGTAGTATCAGTAGTAGTAGCAGTAGTAGTAGTAGTAGTCGTAGTATCAGTAGTAGTAGCAGTGGTAGCAGTAGTAGTAGTAGTAGTAGTATCAGTAGTAGTAGCAGTGGTAGCAGTAGTAGTAGTATCAGTAGTAGTAGTAGTAGTAGTAGTAGTATCAGTAGTAGTAGCAGTGGTAGCAGTAGTAGTAGTAGTAGTAGTAGTAGTATCAGTAGTAGTAGTAGTAGTAGTAGTAGTAGTAGTATCAGTAGTAGTAGTAGTAGTAGTAGTAGTATCAGTAGTAGTAGTAGTAGTATCAGTAGTAGTAGTAGTAGTAGTATCAGTAGTAGTAGTAGTAGTATCAGTAGTAGTAGTAGTAGTAGTATCAGTAGTAGTAGTAGTAGTAGTAGCAGTGGTAGCAGTAGTAGTAGTAGTAGTAGTATCAGTAGTAGTAGTACTGAAGTACTTCTCTGTCTCCAGGTCCCCAGAGTCCGGACGCTGGACTGCCGGGCCGTCACTCGTCTGAACATTTCCAGGAACATGTTGTGTTTCGGGCACAGGTCTGGGGGCCAGGACTCCTGCGAGGGGGACTCGGGGGGGCCCCTGGTGACCCAGTTCAAGAAGACCTGGTTCCTGACCGGGATCGTGTCCTGGGGCCGGGGCTGCGCCCAGCAGAACCAGTACGGGGTCTACACCCGGGTCGGGAACTACCTGGACTGGATTCAGAAGGTGATCCAGAACAACAGGACCTGAAGTCTTCTGGGCCCACGGCGGCCATTTTGGGTCTCACGGCGGCCATTTTGGGTCCAGACTCCTGTTTCACTGAAAAAGCTTTTTATGTTTAAACTGTTCAGCTGTAAAAGTGTGAGGTACATTTAAATAACAACAACAACAACAACAACAATAATAATAATAATAATAATAATAATAATAATAATAATACGTTAAAATAACTTTAATATAATAATATATTTTAAGTCAGTTTAATATAAATTTCTGCAGTTTTTGTATTGTTTTATTCCAGCCGCACTCACTGCTTTATTATTATTGCTTTATTTTTATTCTGCTGCAGACGCTGTAAACCAGTTTATTGTGTCCTTAATAAAGTTTATTATATTATCTTCAATTATCGAATATTTTATTTCTACAACAAAACCTGGAAATAAATTAAGTTATTACGTTTGGACTGAGATTAGTTAAAATATAAATAAGGTGCCTGCAGTTCTGTGAGTGTCCAACAGAGAGCGCAGTCTGAGTGAGCCGCAGTGAGGGCGCCCTCTGGTGGACACAGGCTGTAACTGCAGCTCCACAAACAGCTGTAGTTACAGCCTGTGTCCACCAGAGGGCGCTCTTCTCTGCGGTCAAACTGTTTTATAAAGTTTCTGATTATTTCACTCATTTATTATTTTATGTTTGTTTGAGAAGAATTCAGTCTAAATATTTTAACACATTTTTAAACTGATAATTACTTTTTAATACACATTTAAAACTCTGATCCTGGACCTGGTTTAGTCCTGGTTTAGACCTGGTTTAGACCTGGTTTAGTCCTGGTTTAGACCTGGTTTAGTCCTGGTTTAGACCTGGTTTAGTCCTGGTTTAGTCCTGGTTTAGACCTGGTTTAGACCTGGTTTAGTCCTGGTTTAGACCTGGTTTAGTCCTGGTTTAGTCCTGGTTTAGACCTGGTTTAGACCTGGTTTAGTCCTGGTTTAGACCTGGTTTAGACCTGGTTTAGTCCTGGTTTAGTCCTGGTTTAGACCTGGTTTAGTCCTGGTTTAGTCCTGGTTTAGACCTGGTTTAGACCTGGTTTAGACCTGGTTTAGTCCTGGTTTAGACCTGGTTTAGTCCTGGTTTAGTCCTGGTTTAGACCTGGTTTAGTCCTGGTTTAGACCTGGTTTAGTCCTGGTTTAGACCTGGTTTAGTCCTGGTTTAGTCCTGGTTTAGACCTGGTTTAGACCTGGTTTAGTCCTGGTTTAGACCTGGTTTAGTCCTGGTTTAGTCCTGGTTTAGACCTGGTTTAGTCCTGGTTTAGACCTGGTTTAGACCTGGTTTAGTCCTGGTTTAGACCTGGTTTAGTCCTGGTTTAGACCTGGTTTAGTCCTGGTTTAGTCCTGGTTTAGACCTGGTTTAGTCCTGGTTTAGACCTGGTTTAGACCTGGTTTAGTCCTGGTTTAGTCCTGGTTTAGACCTGGTTTAGACCAGGTTTAGACCTGGTTTAGACCTGGTTTAGTCCTGGTTTAGACCTGGTTTAGTCCTGGTTTAGACCTGGTTTAGTCCTGGTTTAGACCTGGTTTAGACCTGGTTTAGTCCTGGTTTAGACCTGGTTTAGTCCTGGTTTAGTCCTGGTTTAGACCTGGTTTAGTCCTGGTTTAGTCCTGGTTTAGACCTGGTTTAGACCTGGTTTAGTCCTGGTTTAGACCTGGTTTAGTCCTGGTTTAGACCTGGTTTAGTCCTGGTTTAGTCCAGGTTTAGACCTGGTTTAGTCCTGGTTTAGTCCTGGTTTAGTCCTGGTTTAGACCTGGTTTAGACCTGGTTTAGTCCTGGTTTAGTCCTGGTTTAGTCCTGGTTTAGACCTGGTTTAGACCTGGTTTAGTCCTGGTTTAGACCTGGTTTAGTCCTGGTTTAGTCCAGGTTTAGTCCTGGTTTAGTCCTGGTTTAGACCTGGTTTAGTCCAGGTTTAGTCCTGGTTTAGACCTGGTTTAGACCTGGTTTAGTCCTGGTTTAGACCTGGTTTAGACCTGGTTTAGACCTGGTTTAGTCCTGGTTTAGACCTGGTTTAGACCTGGTTTAGTCCTGGTTTAGTCCAGGTTTAGTCCTGGTTTAGTCCTGGTTTAGACCTGGTTTAGTCCTGGTTTAGACCTGGTTTAGACCTGGTTTAGTCCTGGTTTAGACCTGGTTTAGACCTGGTTTAGACCTGGTTTAGTCCTGGTTTAGACCTGGTTTAGACCTGGTTTAGACCTGGTTTAGTCCTGGTTTAGACCTGGTTTAGACCTGGTTTAGTCCTGGTTTAGACCTGGTTTAGACCTGGTTTAGTCCTGGTTTAGTCCAGGTTTAGTCCTGGTTTAGTCCTGGTTTAGACCTGGTTTAGACCTGGTTTAGTCCTGGTTTAGTCCAGGTTTAGTCCAGGTTTAGTCCTGGTTTAGTCCTGGTTTAGACCTGGTTTAGACCTGGTTTAGATCTGGTTCTGTGTGTTGTCCTTATTTGGTCGTTGGTGGGTCACTTCCTGAGGTTAATGAGCTTTTTCCTTTTCTAAAACAAACTCATAAACTCACATAAAAACATTCATTTCCCAGGGAGCGTATTGTTCTGGGTCTGATGTTGGTCCTGATGTTGGTCCTGATGTTGGTCCTGGTCCTGGTCCTGGTCCGGTCCACAGCGGGGGTCCTCAGGGAACCACCAGGGGGCGCCGCAGAACAGAGGCTCATTATCGCAGCGGGATAATGAGTCCACATAAAGACCGGATTGTTTCAGAGAAACAAAGAGTCTCAGAGCAGCTGGACCCGGAAACGTCCCGTCCCTGTGAACCTGGACCGGGACCAGGACTGAAACAGGACCAGACCAGGGCCGGGCCGCGGAGACAGGACACAATAAAAACTAAAAACCTTTCAGATCACCGCAGACAATATTTTCTTCCCAACAGAACAACAACAAATGTTTCCTCTGAGAAATGGGACAGGGACAGGTCTCTCTAACCCTAACCCTGAGGTAGGGGTCCAGGGGAGTGAGGGTGAGGTGGGGGTCCAGGGGAGTGAGGGTGAGGTGGGGGTCCAGGGGAGTGAGGGTGAGGTGGGGGTCCAGGGGAGTGAGGGTGAGGTGGGGGTCCAGGGGAGTGGGGGTGAGGTAGGGGTCCAGGGGAGTGGGGGTGAGGTGGGGGTCCAGGGGAGTGAGGGTGAGGTGGGGGTCCAGGGGAGTGAGGGTGAGGTGGGGGTCCAGGGGAGTGGGGGTGAGGTAGGGGTCCAGGGGAGTGGGGGTGAGGTGGGGGTCCAGGGGAGTGGGGGTGAGGTGGGGGTCCAGGGGAGTGAGGGTGAGGTGGGGGTCCAGGGGAGTGGGGGTGAGGTAGGGGTCCAGGGGAGTGGGGGTGAGGTGGGGGTCCAGGGGAGTGGGGGTGAGGTGGGGGTCCAGGGGAGTGAGGGTGAGGTGGGGGTCCAGGGGAGTGAGGGTGAGGTGGGGGTCCAGGGGAGTGAGGGTGAGGTGGGGGTCCAGGGGAGTGAGGGTGAGGTGGGGGTCCAGGGGAGTGAGGGTGAGGTAGGGGTCCAGGGGAGTGGGGGTGAGGTAGGGGTCCAGGGGAGTGGGGGTGAGGTAGGGGGAGTGAGGGTGAGGTAGGGGTCCAGGGGAGTGAGGGTGAGGTAGGGGGAGTGAGGGTGAGGTAGGGGTCCAGGGGAGTGAGGGTGAGGTAGGGGGAGTGAGGGTGAGGTAGGGGTCCAGGGGAGTGAGGGTGAGGTAGGGGTCCAGGGGAGTGAGGGTGAGGTGGGGGTCCAGGGGAGTGAGGGTGAGGTAGGGGTCCAGGGGAGTGGGGGTGAGGTAGGGGGAGTGAGGGTGAGGTAGGGGTCCAGGGGAGTGAGGGTGAGGTAGGGGTCCAGGGGAGTGAGGGTGAGGTAGGGGTCCAGGGGAGTGAGGGTGAGGTGGGGGTCCAGGGGAGTGAGGGTGAGGTAGGGGTCCAGGGGAGTGGGGGTGAGGTAGGGGGAGTGAGGGTGAGGTAGGGGTCCAGGGGAGTGAGGGTGAGGTAGGGGAGTGAGGGTGAGGTGGGGGTCCAGGGGAGTGAGGGTGAGGTAGGGGTCCAGGGGAGTGAGGGTGAGGTGGGGGTCCAGGGGAGTGAGGGTGAGGTAGGGGTCCAGGGGAGTGGGGGTGAGGTAGGGGTCCAGGGGAGCGGGGGTGAGGTAGGGGTCCAGGGGAGCGGGGGTGAGGTAGGGGTCCAGGGGAGTGAGGGTGAGGTAGGGGTCCAGGGGAGTGGGGGTGAGGTAGGGGTCCAGGGGAGCGGGGGTGAGGTAGGGGTCCAGGGGAGCGGGGGTGAGGTAGGGGTCCAGGGGAGCGGGGGTGAGGTAGGGGTCCAGGGGAGCGGGGGTGAGGGAGGGGTCCAGGGGAGCGAGGGTGAGGTAGGGGTCCAGGGGAGCGGGGGTGAGGTAGGGGTCCAGGGGAGCGGGGGTGAGGGAGGGGTCCAGGGGAGCGAGGGTGAGGTAGGGGTCCAGGGGAGCGAGGGTGAGGTAGGGGTCCAGGGGAGCGAGGGTGAGGTAGGGGTCCAGGGGAGTGAGGGTGAGGTAGGGGTCCAGGGGAGTGAGGGTGAGGTAGGGGTCCAGGGGAGTGAGGGTGAGGTAGGGGTCCAGGGGAGTGGGGGTGAGGTAGGGGTCCAGGGGAGTGAGGGTGAGGGAGGGGTCCAGGGGAGTGGGGGTGAGGTAGGGGTCCAGGGGAGTGAGGGTGAGGTAGGGGTCCAGGGGAGTGGGGGTGAGGTAGGGGGAGTGGGGGTGAGGTAGGGGGAGTGAGGGTGAGGTAGGGGTCCAGGGGAGTGAGGGTGAGGTAGGGGTCCAGGGGAGTGAGGGTGAGGTAGGGGTCCAGGGGAGTGAGGGTGAGGTAGGGGTCCAGGGGAGTGGGGGTGAGGTAGGGGTCCAGGGGAGTGGGGGTGAGGTAGGGGTCCAGGGGAGTGAGGGTGAGGTAGGGGTCCAGGGGAGTGAGGGTGAGGTAGGGGTCCAGGGGAGTGAGGGTGAGGTAGGGGGAGTGGGGGTGAGGTAGGGGTCCAGGGGAGTGGGGGTGAGGTAGGGGGAGTGGGGGTGAGGTAGGGGGAGTGGGGGTGAGGGTGAGGGCCCACAGATGGGGTCAGCTAAGATCCAGTCGTCAGTGGGACGTCTGCCAGCAGCGATGCATCTGAGAGAGGGACAACCTGTGAACAGCTATGAACTGATTGGAGATATAGAGTATTTATATTTATTTATCGTCAACATGAATATTAAAATCCCCTACTATTACAATCTTATCTGAGTCTAACACTGTACTGGATAGAAAGTCAGAGAACGCAAGGGTTAATTAAAAATTGGGAATAGTGACCAGGAGTCGGTAGATGATTATAAACATAACTGTTTTTTGTTTCTTACAGTTAGGGTGATTTATAGTTAGTATGAGGCTTTCAAAGGAATTATATGTGTGTTTAGATTGGGGTCTAAGAAGTAAACTAGACTGTGATATTACTGCCACTCCCCCGCCTCCGCCTGTGCTCCTCGCTGTCTGAAAGTTTACATGACTTGGGGGCGGAGCTTCATTAAGTCTCACATAATCATCCTGTTGTAGCCAGGTTTCTGTTAAGGCCAGTAGGTTAAGTTTATTATCATTAAATAATTCATTAATTAACAGGGATTTAGAGGAAATGGACCTAATGTTTAATAATCCACATTTAATTACGTCATTGTTCTGATTATTATTAATATTATTAATAGGTCTACAAGTTATTTTTATTAAATTTGTTAAATTTGTGGCTCTCACTCACTAACCCTTATTTGTCTTTTGCTGTTGGAGTTAGTGTTTAGGCGGGGGCAGTCTCTATTTGCTCTGCTAAAATACCTTTATACTGGGTTTGTCCCAGCTCGTAAGGAAGCTCAGAGAAGTGTTTTAAACTCCTGCTCTGTGCCTGGGTCCCACCTCTGGCTCCTCAGGTTGGAGACTAATGCTATCAGCCATATTTCTGGACAGCAACGCAGCTCCATCCAACGTGGGATGAATGCCGTCTCTCCGTAAGAGACCGGGCTTTCCCCAAAACGCTCACCAATTATCAATAAAGCCTATGCCGTTTTCTGGGCACCATCTGGATAACCAGTGGCTGAATGATGAAGAGCGGCTGTACATTTCATCATTAGTCAAATTCGTCAGGGGACCAGAGAATATTACGGTGTCCGACATCGACTTAGCAAGTTTGCACCGACCCTACGTTCAGTCTGAGCAGCTCTGATTGTCTCCGCCGGGCGTTGTTACCGCCAACGTGAATCACGATTCGACGGAACCTGGTCCTACTCTGGGCTAAAAGCCTAAGGTTTCCTTCGATGTCACCCACTCTGGCCCCGGGAAACACCTAACCGTAGCCGCTGGCAGCTTCACGTCTCTAACTATCGAGCTCCCAATCACCAGAGTCGATGGTTCAGAGGTGTGTCGCTGAGGGGAGAAAACCTATTCCAGACGAGAAGCTTTGGGTGGTCTAAGTGTTTGCGTTTAGCTCTATGCTTCCTTCTTACTGTTACAAAGCCGTCCTGCTGTCCCCCGGCTGCTGGGGAGGCGCTGGGGGGCTAGTCTGGATAGCGCTCCTGCTACCACTAGCGCGGTCCGCGGTCCCTATAGCTACCTGGCTAGCTGGCTTAGCCTCAGCCTCCACTGTGCGGAGCCGTGCTTCTAGCTGCTCTAACCTGGCTCCAAAACTAAAAACAAACTACACTTCACACACCTGCTGCTATCATCACTAAAGGAGGCAGGATTCTCACTGAACATATGGCACTGAGCAGAACAGAGGGGTGAAGGCGGAGGACGCCATGCTAATGCTAGGCTAAGATACGCTAAAGGCTAACAGAAGCTAGTAAACTATTACTGAAAGTGACTTGGACACGAAGCGATTATATACGATACTAGATTTCTCACAGAGTAACTAAGTTAAACTGCGAGAAGATATGCCTTAAATAATTTAATCAAATGACGAGGAACAGTTGTGTACGCAACAAACCAACAACGGAGTGAACTCACCGGGAAGTGATGTCACAGTCAAAAAGTTACCTTCATCCTGTCACAGACCTGAGATCAGTTACCTTCATCCTGTCACAGACCTCAGATCAGTTACCTTCATCCTGTCACAGACCTCAGATCAGTTACCTTCATCCTCTCACAGACCTCAGATCAGTTACCTTCATCCTGTCACAGACCTCAGATCAGTTACCTTCATCCTGTCACAGACCTCAGATCAGTTACCTTCATCCTGTCACAGACCTGAGAACAGTTACCTTCATCCTGTCACAGACCTGAGATCAGTTACCTTCATCCTGTCACAGACCTCAGATCAGTTACCTTCATCCTGTCACAGACCTGAGATCAGTTACCTTCATCCTGTCACAGACCTCAGATCAGTTACCTTCATCCTGTCACAGACCTCAGATCAGTTACCTTCATCCTGTCACAGACCTCAGATCAGTTACCTTCATCCTGTCACAGACCTCAGATCAGTTACCTTCATCCTGTCACAGACCTCAGATCAGTTACCTTCATCCTGTTAGTTTTCATTTTATTTAAATTAAAAATAAACATTTCCTGAGTTTGTGTTGTTTTCAGAATAAAAAACTGAGGTCTCGTCTTTGGTGAGGTTTTATTTGAGTACAGAGCGTGAGGTGAACACATGAATAAAGATTACATTCAGTCGACCAATAGGAGCGACCGACACAGAGCAGCAGCAGCCAATCAGAAGCAGCGTATGTCTTTGGTCTCGTGTCCCGCGGCGGCGTCCATCTTAGACCCAGAGACGACAGGAAGTACTCAGACGTACTCCTGCCTGGCCCCGCCCCGCTCCCCCGTAGCCCCGCCCCAGGCCCCGCCCCTACAGGAAGTCCAGAGCGCGGCCGCCGCCAGGACGTAGACGGCGGCGGAGGCCCAGCCACAGAACAAGCCGTCCCCCAGGCCCCAGCGCGGCGCCACCTGCAGGACCGAGTCCTCCCAGAACCGACGCACCGTCATGTGACCCGCATACGACACGGGCCCCGCCTCCAGCGCCGCGGCAACCAGGCCCAGCCCCGCCCCCCACAGCCGCAGGGACCTCTTCAGGCCGGAAGGAGGAACTGCGCCCCGGCACTGAGGAGACAGCAGAGAGAGACCAGGTCTTACCTAGGGCTCTGGACCAGGACCAGGTCTTACCTAGGGCTCTGGACCAGGACCAGGTCTTACCTAGGACTCTGGACCAGGACCAGGTCTTACCTAGGGCTCTGGACCAGGACCAGGTCTTACCTAGGACTCTGGACCAGGACCAGGTCTTACCTAGGACTCTGAACCAGGGCCAGGTCTTACCTAGGGCTCTGGACCAGGACCAGGTCTTACCTAGGACTCTGAACCAGGGCCAGGTCTTACCTAGGACTCTGGACCAGGACCAGGTCTTACCTAGGACTCTGGACCAGGACCAGGTCTTACCTAGGACTCTGGACCAGGACCAGGTCTTACCTAGGGCTCTGGACCAGGACCAGGTCTTACCTTGGGCTCTGGACCAGGACCAGGTCTTACCTAGGACTCTGGACCAGGACCAGGTCTTACCTAGGACTCTGGACCAGGACCAGGTCTTACCTTGGGACTCTGGACCAGGCTGAGTCCCGGGACAGTCAGGGACGCGGCCCCGGCCCCCAGGAGCAGGGCCCCCAGCAGGAGGCCCCGTCCCAGCAGCAGCGGGGGGGGCAGACCCAGGAGACTGCTGTGGGGTCTGCAGCTGAAGACCGAGTCCTGGACCACGCAGCCGGACCACAGTCCCAGCTCCACCCGCTCCAGGTCCACCAGGTCCGACCGCCGCTCCATCCAGGGGCCCAGAGCGGCCCCCAGGGACAGCAGCCAGGCCCCCAGCAGGAGCAGGAGCCCCAGCAGCTCCAGGACGGGACAGGGGGACGGGCTGCACCGGTCCTCACGGGACATCGAGGTCTGGGACAGGGTCTGGAGACAGGACCGGGGTCTGGACCAAGACCGGAGACTGGACCAGAGACAGGACCAGGACCGGGGACTGGACCAGAGACAGGACCAGGACCGGGGACTGGACCAGAGACAGGACCAGGACCGGGGACTGGACCAGAGACAGGACCAGGACCAGGGTCTGGGCTGGGGACTGGACCAGGACCAGGGTCTGGGCTGGAACAGAAAAAGTTTACTGAAGCGAATAAATCTGTAAAAGTAAAAGTCAGACAGGGACAGGGACAGGGACAGAGACAGAGACAGAGACAGAGACAGAGACAGAATCACTCACCTCTGCAGAGTCTGGTGCTTCAGGAGGAAAAACCTTTAAATAAATCCATAAAAACAAACAGAGGAGACTCAGAGGACGGCTCTGTGTCCCTCAGAGGACGGCTCTGTGTCCCTCAGAGGACGGCTCTGTGTCCCTCAGAGGACGGCTCTGTGTCCCTCAGAGGACTTAGTGAAACAGCAGCAGAGTGTGGTCCATGAGGAGAGAGAGGAGGAGGAGAGGAAAAAACTCACCACAGAAACAAAACAAACATTATTTATGTCTTTTTGTGTATTAGTAAGCTTACTAGTATTAGTATTAGTATTAGTACTAGTACTAGTGTTAGTATTATTATTAGTATTAGTACTAGTATTAGTATTCTGTGTAGTTTTATTACTAAGATCTCTGTTGTGAGAAAACTTTAATAAAGAATAAAGTGACGCTGTGAGACGCTGCAGGAGCGCCCTCAGGTGGACGCGGACGGTTACTGCAACACTCCTCAGATTTTATTTTATTTAGTTTTTAAACTTAATTTAACTTAGTACTTATTATAATATTGTGTAAGTTTAAACAGTTTACTTTATTTATATTTTATATTTTATATCGTAATATTGTGGCGGATGTGACGTCACCGCCCCGGAAGTGTTGGGTTTAATGGCGCCGTAAACAGACGCAGGAGTTCTGTTCGTTTCACTGAAAACAGACATTAAACCTGGGATTTAAAGGTAGCTAAGGCTTTTTTAAGTATTATAAAATATTTATGCGCCTTTCAGAAATGTTAGCGCCGTCACTGAAGCCGGAAAGACTCAGTTTAATCCAAAAAGTCTTTTATTAAACATTAAATCAGTTCAGTTTGTGACTGCCCAGTATTTTACAGAAAACTGTTTAATCTGAAATAACTAAAACATGATTTACTTTACGGCCCAGAGAAAGAAAAGTTCTAATTTTATTTTAACTCCTGGCTCCGTGTTTTTCTTTTCTAGTTTCGTGCTTTGATCATTTTGCCTGATTTTAGCTGAGATGTGTTTTGTGATGTTGTTTTTTTAAGGCTCAGCTTCCACAGAAAGTAAACAATATTCTACTTTCACTGATATTTTCTTGTTCTCCCACTTCTGTGCTATTGTTGTTACCAAATATTATTTTATTATGACTTAAACTCTAATGCCATCAGGTCTTTACAGAAACATGATGAACTATGATCTGAGGATGTTTCTGTGACTCTGCAGAGGTTTAAGGAGCTTAAATCTTTACAAATATAGGAATATTTGGTATCAGAAGTTAGCACAGATGTGGCTGATTTTACTGAGCCCAGCCAAAGCAGAACAGCAGTAACTTATATTTTGTATATTCTGAGTAAATCAGAAAATTAGGGTTCATATAAAATAAATCTGTGTTATTCTGACTGCAGCTGCTCTGTTTCAGGCTGAAGCCATGGCTCACATCACCATCAACCAGTACCTGCAACAGGTGACCTCTGACCCCTGACCCTGACCTCTGTATAATTTAATAATAATAACCCTTAACCCCAGGTGTACCTCTGTCTCAGGTTTATGAGTCGATAGAAAACAGAGACGGATCGTTCTGCTCAGAGCTGCTCTCCTTCAAACATCCTCACGTCGCCAACCCACGACTACAGGTAAGAACCAGGTCTAAACTGGGTCTAACTCAGGTCTAACCCAGGTCTAACTCAGGTCTAACTCAGGTCTAACTCAGGTCTAACCCAGGTCTAAACCGGGTCTAACCCAGGTCTAACTCAGGTCTAACTCAGGTCTAACCCGGGTCTAACCCGGGTCTAAACTGGGTCTAAACCGGGTCTAACCCGGGTCTAACTCAGGTCTAACCCTGGTCTAATCCAGGTCTAACTCAGGTCTAACCCAGGTCTAACTCAGGTCTAACCCAGGTCTAACCCAGGTCTAACCCGGGTCTAACCCGGGTCTAAACTGGGTCTAAACCGGGTCTAACCCAGGTCTAACCCAGGTCTAACCCGGGTCTAACCCAGGTCTAACCCAGGTCTAACCCGGGTCTAACTCAGGTCTAACTCAGGTCTAACCCGGGTCTAACTCAGGTCTAACCCAGATCTAACTCAGGTCTAACCCAGGTCTAACTCAGGTCTAACCCAGGTCTAACCCGGGTCTAACTCAGGTCTAACTCAGGTCTAACCCGGGTCTAACCCGGGTCTAACTCAGGTCTAACCCAGATCTAACTCAGGTCTAACCCAGGTCTAACTCAGGTCTAACCCAGGTCTAACTCAGGTCTAACCCAGGTCTAACCCAGGTCTAACCCAGGTCTAACTCAGGTCTAACTCAGGTCTAACTCAGGTCTAACCCAGGTCTAACCCAGGTCTAACTCAGGTCTAACCCAGGTCTAACTCAGGTCTAACCCAGGTCTAACTCAGGTCTAACCCAGGTCTAATCCAGGTCTAACTCAGGTCTAACCCAGGTCTAACTCAGGTCTAACCCAGGTCTAATCCAGGTCTAACTCAGGTCTAACCCAGATCTAACTCAGGTCTAACCCAGGTCTAACTCAGGTCTAACCCTGGTCTAATCCAGGTCTAACTCAGGTCTAACCCAGATCTAACTCAGGTCTAACCCAGATCTAACTCAGGTCTAACTCAGGTCTAACCCAGGTCTAATCCAGGTCTAACTCAGGTCTAACCCAGATCTAACTCAGGTCTAACCCAGGTCTAACTCAGGTCTAACCCAGGTCTAATCCAGGTCTAACCCAGGTCTAACTCAGGTCTAACCCAGGTCTAACTCAGGTCTAACCCAGGTCTAATCCAGGTCTAACTCAGGTCTAACCCAGATCTAACTCAGGTCTAACCCAGATCTAACTCAGGTCTAACCCAGGTCTAACTCAGGTCTAACTCAGGTCTAACCCAGGTCTAATCCAGGTCTAACTCAGGTCTAACCCAGATCTAACTCAGGTCTAACCCAGGTCTAACCCAGGTCTAACTCAGGTCTAATCCAGGTCTAACTCAGGTCTAACCCAGATCTAACTCAGGTCTAACCCAGGTCTAACTCAGGTCTAACCCAGGTCTAACCCAGGTCTAACTCAGGTCTAACCCAGGACTAACCCAGGTCTAACCCAGGTCTAACCCAGGACTAACCCAGGACTAACCCAGGACTAACCCAGGTCTAACCCAGGACTAACTCAGGTCTAACCCAGGTCTAACTCAGGTCTAACCCAGGTCTGACCCAGGTCTAACTCAGGTCTAACCCTGTTGCAGCTGCAGAGTCCAGAGGAGAAGTGTCAGCAGGTTCTGGAGCCGCCGTACGATGAGATGGTGGCCGCTCACCTCAGGTCAGTGCTGATTATTTTCCTCTGACCCAGAATCATTCAAACTCATTCCTCCACTCACCACAGCTTTAATAAATCTGGAGCTTTCTCTAAATGCCAAGAAAACTAAGGTTACATGGTTTAATATCAGAGGAACAGCTGACGCTTCCACTGCAGAGGTTTCAGAGGAGCTTACAGAAATCTAACTCAGGGTTTGACAGCTCTTTGTCTTCCGTCACAAACAAAGCAGAGCTCGACTGATATTGGCCGATTCTTTCCCTTTAATGCAGATTTTTGTTCAGGCTCCTGTCGGGGCCCCATGAGACTGAAGGGCCCCATCTTGTCTCAGTTTGGGCCCTTACTCTGCAGTTCATAGGAAACATCCAAAATCTCTTTATCTCAGCCTGAATAAAAAGATTGTTGTCATTTCTCTGGAACAGAAGCTCGGAGAACAAACTCTGCCCAAGCTCTACCTGCACAGAGTCTGACCGAGTCTGACCGAGTCTGACCGAGTCTGACCGAGTCTGACAGAGTCTGACAGAGTCTGACAGAGTCTGACAGAGTCTGACCGAGTCTGACCGAGTCTGACCGAGTCTGACCGAGTCTGACTCAACTCATCTTTAACTCTTCTCTGTCTCAGTCTCACTCTGCTTTGCTTTAATCAGCTTAACTCAAACTCATGGAGAGATTAGATTCATTTCTTTCATATAATTAATAAAATCTGCCGTAGATCTCCGTCCAAAAGATCGTCAGTGTTTATTGTCCACTTGCTTTGAATTTTAAAAATCAGTATCAGCATTGACCTCAGAAAAACCCAGATCGACCTCGTGTTCCTCCTTCACGTCCTCAGCTGAACGAGTTGTTGATGTCCGTCCTTCCTCCGTTTGCCTCTGGGATAGAATCTGACGTCAGGAAAAGGAAGTCTTCAGAAACTGGACTCAGTCTCTCACTGTGCTCTTCAGGACAGATCACTGTCTCTGTCTCAGGACTGTCTCACTGTCTCAGGCTGTTGTCCCATCGCTGATGTTTGTATAAAACACTTAGGGCCAGATTTATCAAAGGTTTGCTCTTCTCTAAGTGAAAAAGTTGAGCTCAAAGTGTTTCAGAGCCAGGCGCAGCTGAGGTTAGCGTCTCTCACAGGAGCTGAATCTACGCAGCGCAGACTTTGCTCCTGTGACTCAGTGAATCTGTAAAACAAGGCGTTCTCTCCAGAACGTGCAAAATTCAAGGCATGGAAAATGCAAATGAAGTCATTTTGCCGTCGATGTTTGATTTATCAGAGTACAGAGCAAAATGTGCTGTAAATGTATCACATTGGAGAAGCAGGAGCTAAAGTTTTGCGGTGGAAAGAGTGCAGCTTTTAGTCACAGATGGGCGTTAAAAATAGGTTCTAATGCTTTAACACGGCTCATTTACAAAGATACAACAGTAACAACAGTAAAGTGTTGATGTGAAGTCAGAAGAAACAAAGAGGACTTGACCTGAGATACTTTTTCTTGATTCTCGTATTTCTCTGAACTGCCACCAGCTCCTGTCTCTGAGCTTTCAGTCTGTCCCACGTCCTTTTAAATCCTCACGGTGCAGACTGAGCAGTGTTTAAACCCGGTCTCTGTTAGGTCTGTCCTCAGGACCTAACCCGGTCTCTGTCAGGTCTGTCCTCAGGACCTAACCCGGTCTCTGTCAGGTCTGTCCTCAGGACCTAACCCGGTCTCTGTCAGGTCTGTCCTCAGGACCTAACCCGGTCTCTGTCAGGTCTGTCCTCAGGACCTAACCCGGTCTCTGTTAGGTCTGTCCTCAGGACCTAACCCGGTCTCTGTCAGGTCTGTCCTCAGGACCTAACCCGGTCTCTGTCAGGTCTGTCCTCAGGACCTAACCCGGTCTCTGTTAGGTCTGTCCTCAGGACCTAACCCGGTCTCTGTCAGGTCTGTCCTCAGGACCTAACCCGGTCTCTGTTAGGTCTGTCCTCAGGACCTAACCCGGTCTCTGTTAGGTCTGTCCTCAGGACCTAACCCGGTCTCTGTCAGGTCTGTCCTCAGGACCTAACCCGGTCTCTGTTAGGTCTGTCCTCAGGACCTAACCCGGTCTCTGTTAGGTCTGTCCTCAGGACCTAACCCGGTCTCTGTTAGGTCTGTCCTCAGGATCCTAAGTCCTCTTTTGGCCTCGTGTGTTTTCACTCTGGAATTTTTACCAAAATACACTTCATTTGGAATCTGACTTTCTGACATTAAAAGCAGATTTAGATATTTTTAGGAGTTGTGTTAATGTTTTCCTTCTGTTTTTGTGTAAATGTTCTGTTTGTTCTCAGCTCTTCCACTGGAAATAAGAATTTGTTTTTGTTCTATCTGGTAAAATAAAGGTTAGGCACCGGGGGCAGGGTCTGATCTCTAACCTGGCTCTGATTGGTCTAAGACAGTAGTCGGGGGCGGGGTCTGACCTCTAACCTGGCTCTGATTGGTCTAAGACAGTGGTCGGGGGCGGGGTCTGACCTCTAACCTGGCTCTGATTGGTCTAAGACAGTGGTCGGGGGGGGGTGGGGTCTGACCTCTAACCTGGCTCTGATTGGTCTAAGACAGTAGTCGGGGGCGGGGTCTGACCTCTAACCTGGCTCTGATTGGTCTAAGACAGTGGTGGGGGGCGGGGTCTGACCTCTAACCTGGCTCTGATTGGTCTAAGACAGTGGTCGGGGGGCGGGGTCTGACCTCTAACCTGGCTCTGATTGGTCTAAGACAGTGGTCGGGGGCGGGGTCTGACCTCTAACCTGGCTCTGATTGGTCTAAGACAGTAGTCGGGGGCGGGGTCTGACCTCTAACCTGGCTCTGATTGGTCTAAGACAGTAGTCGGGGGCGGGGTCTGACCTCTAACCTGGCTCTGATTGGTCGTCTCCTGCAGGTGCTGCTTCGCTGTGGCCAATCATGACTTCGTAGAGGCCTACAAGTTCCAGACTCTGGTCGTCCAATATCCTTCCTCTACTGCTACTACTACTCCCTCCCTGTAGTATGAGTACTAAGGGTGCTCCGATCAGGGTTTTTGAGGCCGATCACTGATCAGCCTTTGCTGTGATCGGCCGATACCGATCATGGCCGATACCGATCACGTGGTCTTCAATATAGTAATATAATGTATGCAGGCTGTTATTGGTTCCACTTGAAAAATACTGTAGCCTTTGTAAATGTAAAAGTACAACAAACTTCTACTTATTTATGTTTTAGAAGAGGTTTTGTTGCATTATCGGCCTTTAATGTGTGCCCAGTGTCTGTGTGGCTGTGTTTGAGTGCTCCTGATATAAAAAACAGCTGTTGTTAATCGGTTCCTTTAGTGCGAGTCCGCGGTGCAGCGCCTGCGTCTGCGTAACGCGCAGCCAAACCAGGCTGAAACACAGAGGAGTAAAGAGCAGACAGCTCCTGCTGCCAGGTCTGACAACGTCTGAACCAAGAAAACGTGCACAAGAGCAGAGAAGACAACGATGATAGGAGCTCCTCACGGACACAGGAGCTGCCTTTTTACTTTCTCTTTACATTCGCACCCTTTTGGTGCAGTTTAAGCCAAAAACGCAGTTTTCTCCGCATGACAAGACACAGGCAGACTCTGAACTTTCTTAATGCTTTTAACGTAAGTGTTAGCGGGTTAGCTGTAGCTCTGTTTACGTTGGCGTTTGCAAATACACTGCTGCGCCTCGGTTCTGTCCCGTGCTCCAGGAGCAGGCGGGGACACGGCGGGGACACAGCGGGGACACAGCGGGGACACAGCGGGGACACAGCGGGGACACAGCGGGGACATAAAGCAGCAGCTCCAGGGCAGGTTTGTGTTCGTTATAACCAGGGCTTAACTTAAAAACACTGCTAGAATAACGCTACTGCTGTTTAATCAAACCAGAGCTGCAGGACAGGAAATGTGAGAGCCTCGCGTGCTCGTTGTATCACCGATCACCGATCACTCTATTTTTATCCATGATCGGCCGATCACCGATCGCGGCCGATCGATCGGAGCACCCTTAATGAGTACATGTGTCTTATGAACTTTCCCTAACTTCAGTGACGTCGTTCCTGAGAGCCTTCCAGTCGCACAAAGAGGAAAACTGGTGAGTCTGAACCAGGTCTGAACCAGGTCTGAACCAGGTCTGAACCAGGTCTGAACCAGGTCTTCTTGATTAAACCTCTAACTGTCGTCTCTGACCCAGGGCTCTGCCGCTGATGTTCGCTGTGACCCTCGACCTCCGGATTTTAGCCAACAACGTCAGTCTCATGCTCAAACATATCTCTGTTATTACAACTACTGACCCCTGACCTCTGATCTCTGACCTCTGAACTCTGACCTCTGACCTCTGACCTCTGAACTCTGACCCCAGGCTGAGCAGCAGCTGCAGAAGAAGGGCAAAGGTCAGCCAGCAGAGATGTTGGAGAAGGCAGCGGAACAACTCATGAGCTGCTTCAGAGTCTGCGCCAGCGACAAGTAACGACCTCTGACCTTAACCCTGACCTCTGACCTTTAACCCTGACCTTTAACCCTGACCTTTAACCCTGACCTTTAACCCTGACCTGACTCTGACCTTTAACCCTGACCTGTCTCTGACCTTTAACCCTGACCTGACTCTGACCTTTAACCCTGACCTTTAACCCTGACCTGTCTCTGACCTTTAACCCTGACCTGACTCTGACCTTTAACCCTGACCTTTAACCCTGACCTGTCTCTGACCTTTAACCCTGACCTGACTCTGACCTTTAACCCTGACCTTTAACCCTGACCTGTCTCTGACCTTTAACCCTGACCTGACTCTGACCTTTAACCCTGACCTTTAACCCTGACCTGTCTCTGACCTTTAACCCTGACCTGACTCTGACCTTTAACCCTGACCTTTAACCCTGACCTGTCTCTGACCTTTAACCCTGACCTGACTCTGACCTTTAACCCTGACCTTTAACCCTGACCTGACTCTGACCTTTAACCCTGACCTTTAACCCTGACCTGTCTCTGACCTTTAACCCTGACCTGACTCTGACCTTTAACCCTGACCTTTAACCCTGACCTGACTCTGACCTTTAACCCTGACCTTTAACCCTGACCTGTCTCTGACCTTTAACCCTGACCTGACTCTGACCTTTAACCCTGACCTTTAACCCTGACCTGACTCTGACCTTTAACCCTGACCTTTAACCCTGACCTGACTCTGACCTTTAACCCTGACCTTTAACCCTGACCTTTAACCCTGACCTGACTCTGACCTTTAACCCTGACCTTTAACCCTGACCTGACTCTGACCTTTAACCCTGACCTTTAACCCTGACCTTTAACCCTGACCTGACTCTGACCTTTAACCCTGACCTTTAACCCTGACCTGACTCTGACCTTTAACCCTGACCTTTAACCCTGACCTGTCTCTGTTCCAGTCGCGCTGGCATCGATGACTCTAAGAAATGGGGAATGATGTTTCTGAGCAACCAACTTTTCAAGATTTACTTCAAGGTAACGGCAGAGTGGTTAGCCTCAGTCTCAGTGGCAGAGTCGTTAGCCTCAGTCTCAGTGGCAGAGTCGTTAGCCTCAGTCTCAGTGGCAGAGTGGTTAGCCTCAGTCTCAGTGGCAGAGTGGTTAGCCTCAGTCTCAGTGGCAGAGTGGTTAGCCTGTGACAGTGGCAGAGTGGTTAGCCTCAGTCTCAGTGGCAGAGTGGTTAGCCTCAGTCTCAGTGGCAGAGTCGTTAGCCTCAGTCTCAGTGGCAGAGTGGTTAGCCTCAGTCTCAGTGGCAGAGTGGTTAGCCTCAGTCTCAGTGGCAGAGTGGTTAGCCTGTGACAGTGGCAGAGTGGTTAGCCTGTGACAGTGGCAGAGTGGTTAGCAGTGGCAGAGTGGTTAGCCTGTGACAGTGGCAGAGTGGTTAGCCTGTGACAGTGGCAGAGTGGTTAGCCTGTGACAGTGGCAGAGTGGTTAGCCTGTGACAGTGGCAGAGTGGTTAGCAGTGGCAGAGTAGTTAGCCTGTGACAGTGGCAGAGTGGTTAGCCTGTGACAGTGGCAGAGTGGTTAGCAGTGGCAGAGTGGTTAACCTGTGACAGTGGCAGAGTGGTTAGCAGTGGCAGAGTGGTGAGCAGTGGCAGAGTGGTTAGCCTGTGACAGTGGCAGAGTGGTTAGCCTGTGACAGTGGCAGAGTGGTTAGCCTGTGACAGTGGCAGAGTGGTTAGCCTGTGACAGTGGCAGAGTAGTTAGCCTGTGACAGTGGCAGAGTGGTTAGCAGTGGCAGAGTGGTTAGCCTGTGACAGTGGCAGAGTGGTTAGCAGTGGCAGAGTGGTTAGCCTGTGACAGTGGCAGAGTGGTTAGCCTGTGACAGTGGCAGAGTGGTTAGCAGTGGCAGAGTGGTTAGCCTGTGACAGTGGCAGAGTGGTTAGCCTGTGACAGTGGCAGAGTAGTTAGCCTGTGACAGTGGCAGAGTGGTTAGCAGTGGCAGAGTGGTTAGCCTGTGACAGTGGCAGAGTGGTTAGCCTGTGACAGTGGCAGAGTGGTTACCCTGTGACAGTGGCAGAGTGGTTAGCCTGTCTCTCTCCTCAGATTAATAAGCTGCACCTGTGTAAGCCTCTGATCAGAGCCATCGACAGCTCCAACCTGAAGTCCGACTTCAGTCCTGCTCAGACCGTGACCTACAAGTACTACGTAGGACGCAAGGCCATGTTTGACTCGGACTTCAAACTGGGTACGTACTACTACTACTACTACTACTACTGCTACTGCTATTATTACTACTGCCACCAAGCGCGCTGCCAGGCCGTTTTACCTTATTACTACTACTGCTACTATTATTTCTACTATTATTACTATTACTACTACTGCTCAGCTCCACAGTGAGTCTGTAACACTAAGGTCTGATCTAAGAGACAGAGGAACCGCAGGAAGAGGAAACACAGATTAGTGCTGCAGGTTAGGGTTAGGGTTAACTCGCTGTTCACACTCTGTTCGTCTTCATGTAGCGACTTTTTAAGCTCAGGCTGCGCTGATCGGGGCTGGAGAGAAACGTGGAAATGTAGATGTGAGATGTGTGGAAGAGGAGACAGAAACAGCTCATGTACGGTTCTGAAGGATCTGACCAGGGCTGGACCTATCAGACCCCTCGCTCAAATAATGTAGTACCACTGATGTTAAGGCTGGGCTAAGCTCCCAGGCTTTTGAGACTTTACTACTACTGCAGTACTTCTGGGTAAACTCCTGTGTCCCTGTACCAATCCTACTCATTCATTTCTGTATATATTTTGTAATTTCTGTGTAGTTTAGCGGAGGAGTACCTGTCTTACTCTTTCACTACTGCATACACCTGTAATGTAGTACTTTATTTGTTAATATTGTTGAATATTTTGTGTATTTTCTGTGTACTTTAGCGGAGGAGTACCTGTCCTACTCATTTGACCACTGCCATCGCTCGAGTCAGAAAAACAAACGGATGATTCTCATTTATCTGCTGCCGGTCAAGATGCTCCTGGTAACTACTCTGAACTCTGTCACAATATACTACATTTCTGTGTACTCCTGTGTACTCCTGTGTACTCCTGTGTACTCCTGTGTGCTCCTGTGTGCTCCTGTGTACTCCTGTGTACGTCTGTGTGCTCCTGTGTACTTCTGTGTACTCCTGTGTACTCCTGTGTGCTCCTGTGTGCTCCTGTGTACTTATGTGTACTCCTGTGTACTCCTGTGTACGTCTGTGTACTCCTGTGTACTCCTGTGTGCTCCTGTGTACTCCTGTGTGCTCCTGTGTACTCCTGTGTACTTATGTGTACTCCTGTGTGCTCCTGTGTACTCCTGTGTACTCCTGTGTACTCCTGTGTACGTTTGTGTACTCCTGTGTACTCCTGTGTGCTCCTGTGTACTCCTGTGTGCTCCTGTGTACTCCTGTGTACTTATGTGTACTCCTGTGTGCTCCTGTGTGCACTCCTGTGTACTCCTGTGTGCTCCTGTGTACTCCTGTGTACTCCTGTGTACGTCTGTGTACTCCTGTGTACTCCTGTGTACTTATGTGTACTCCTGTGTGCTCCTGTGTGCTCCTGTGTGCACTCCTGTGTACTCCTGTGTACTTCTGTGTACGTCTGTGTGCTCCTGTGTACTCCTGTGTACTTATGTGTACTCCTGTGTACTCTCAGGGCCACATGCCATCTCTGCAGCTGCTGAGGAAGTACGACCTAATGCAGTTTTCTGATGTCACCAAAGGAGTCAGGTACAGATATTGCTACTACTACTCTGTGTACTCTGTGGACAGTACTACACTTCTGTGTACTCTGTTGAAGTACTGTGTGTACTCTGCAGTGAGGGGAACCTGCTGCTCCTGAACGAGGCTCTGTCCAAACACGAAACATTTTTTATTCGCTGTGGAATCTTCCTCATCTTAGAAAAACTGAAGATCATCACCTACAGGAACCTGTTCAAGAAAGTGTAAGTGTTACGCTGCGTTCACCCGGAGACGGAGACGCGTCTGAGGGGACGGGGACGCGGCGGGGACGCGTCAGAGGGGACGCGTCTGAGGGGACGCGTCTGAGGGGGCGGGGACGCGTCTGAGGGGACGCGTCTGAGGAGACGGGGACGTGTCTGAGGGGGCGGGGACGCGTCTGAGGAGACGGAGACGCGTCTGAGGGGGAGGGGACGCGTCTGAGGGGGAGGGGACGCGTCTGAGGCGGCGGGGACACGTCTGAGGGGGCGGGGACGCGTCTGAGGCGGCGGGGACGCGTCTGAGGGGGCGGGGACGCGTCTGAGGGCGAGGGGCGCGTCTGAGGGGGCGGGGACGCGGCGGGGACGCGTCTGAGGGGACGCGTCTGAGGGGGCGGGGACGTGTCTGAGGAGACGGGGACGCGTCTGAGGGGGCGGGGACGCGTCTGAGGGGGCGGGGACGCGTCTGAGGGGGCGGGGACGCGTCTGAGGAGACGGAGACGCGTCTGAGGGGGAGGGGACGCGTCTGAGGCGGCGGGGACACGTCTGAAGGGGGCGGGGACGCGTCTGAGGGTGAGGGGACGCGTCTGAGGCGGCGGGGACGCGTCTGAGGGTGAGGGGACGCGTCTGAGGGGACGGGGACGCGTCTGAGGCGGCGGGGACGCGTCTGAGGGGGCGGGGACGCGTCTGAGGGCGAGGGGCGCGTCTGAGGGGGAGGGGCGCGTCTGAGGCGGCGGGGACGCGTCTGAGGGGGCGGGGACGCGTCTGAGGGTGAGGGGACGCGTCTGAGGGTGAGGGGACGCGTCTGAGGCGGCGGGGACGCGTCTGAGGGTGAGGGGACGCGTCTGAGGCGGCGGGGACGCGTCTGAGGCGGCGGGGACGCGTCTGAGGGGGCGGGGACGCGTCTGAGGGGACGGGGACGCGTCTGAGGCGGCGGGGACGCGTCTGAGGCGGCGGGGACGCGTCTGAGGGCGAGGGGACGCGTCTGAGGGGACGGGGACGCGTCTGAGGGTGAGGGGACGCGTCTGAGGGGACGGGGACGCGTCTGAGGGGACGGGGACGCGTCTGAGGCGGCGGGGACGCGTCTGAGGGGGCGGGGACGCGTCTGAGGGCGAGGGGCGCGTCTGAGGGTGAGGGGACGCGTCTGAGGCGGCGGGGACGCGTCTGAGGGGGCGGGGACGCGTCTGAGGGTGAGGGGCGCGTCTGAGGCGGCGGGGACGCGTCTGAAGGGGAGGGGCGCGTCTGAGGCGGCGGGGACGCGTCTGAGGGGGCGGGGACGCGTCTGAGGGTGAGGGGACGCGTCTGAGGGTGAGGGGACGCGTCTGAGGGGGAGGGGCGCGTCTGAGGCGGCGGGGACGCGTCTGAGGGGGCGGGGACGCGTCTGAGGGTGAGGGGACGCGTCTGAGGGTGAGGGGACGCGTCTGAGGCGGCGGGGACGCGTCTGAGGGTGAGGGGACGCGTCTGAGGCGGCGGGGACGCGTCTGAGGCGGCGGGGACGCGTCTGAGGGGGCGGGGACGCGTCTGAGGGGACGGGGACGCGTCTGAGGCGGCGGGGACGCGTCTGAGGCGGCGGGGACGCGTCTGAGGGCGAGGGGACGCGTCTGAGGGGACGGGGACGCGTCTGAGGGTGAGGGGACGCGTCTGAGGGGACGGGGACGCGTCTGAGGCGGCGGGGACGCGTCTGAGGGTGAGGGGACGCGTCTGAGGCGGCGGGGACGCGTCTGAGGGTGAGGGGACGCGTCTGAGGGTGAGGGGACGCGTCTGAGGGGACGGGGACGCGTCTGAGGCGGCGGGGACGCGTCTGAGGGTGAGGGGACGCGTCTGAGGGGACGGGGACGCGTCTGAGGCGGCGGGGACGCGTCTGAGGGGGCGGGGACGCGTCTGAGGGGCGGGGACGCGTCTGAGGCGGCGGGGAGGCGTTTGAGGGGGCGGGGACGCGTCTGAGGGGGCGGGGACGCGTCTGAGGGGACGCGTCTGAGGGGACGTGTCTGAGGGGACGGGGACGCGTCTGAGGGGACGCGTCTGAGGGGGCGGGGACGCGTCTGAGGGGACGCGTCTGAGGGGGCGGGGACGCGTCTGAGGCGGCGGGGAGGCGTTTGAGGGGGCGGGGACGCGTCTGAGGGGGCGGGGACGCGTCTGAGGGGACGCGTCTGAGGGGACGCGTCTGAGGGGGCGGGGACGCGTCTGAGGGGACGTGTCTGAGGGGACGCGTCTGAGGGGGCGGGGACGCGTCTGAGGGGACGTGTCTGAGGGGACACGTCTGAGGGGACGCGTCTGAGTATACATTGAGACCGGGTCAGGACCACGTGAGACCGGGTCAGGACCACGTGAGACCGGGTCAGGACCAGGACTACTCTCTGTACCTCAGTATAAACCTGTTCCTCTCTGTTTCTAAAAAACAAATAAACCTCAGAAAACTCAGAGTCTCTCTCATTTTATTATGGACACAGAATACTGCAGAGTACTTAAAGATGTGGGAGTACTCAGGAGTACCCAGTAGTACTCAGGAGTACCCAGGAGTACTCAGGAGTACCCAGTAGTACTCAGGAGTACCCAGGAGTACCCAGGAGTACTCAGGAGTACTCAGGAGTACTGAGGAGTACTCAGGAGTACCCAGTAGTACTCAGGAGTACTCAGGAGTACTGAGGAGTACTCAGGAGTACCCAGTAGTACTCAGGAGTACCCAGTAGTACTGAGGAGTACCCAGTAGTACTCAGGAGTACTCAGGAGTACTCAGGAGTACCCAGTAGTACTCAGGAGTACTGAGGAGTACCCAGTAGTACTCAGGAGTACTGAGGAGAACCCAGTAGTACTCAGGAGTACTGAGGACTACTCAGGAGTACCCAGTAGTACTCAGGAGTACTGAGGAGTACTCAGGAGTACTGAGGACTACTCAGGAGTACCCAGTAGTACTCAAGTGTTGCATCAGAAGTACACAGGTAAATGCCAGTTCCTCTGGACTCAGCCTGGGGCGGTGTCTCTTTAAGGGGGGGCACTCTCCTGTGGGGGGCGCTGTGGGAGAACGGGGCCCGGGGCCCTCGCTGGTCCCTGTACAACCAGAGCAGCTTCTTTTTGTCTCTGGTTCTGTTCATTTTTTTATGGACAGAGTTCCCAGGAGCAGCCAGGGGCCCGAGGGAGTCCGGTGTGGGGCCCGAGGGAGTCCGCTCTGGGGCCCCCAGGATTTCATGTCTGCTTTTTGATGTTGTCCTGTTGGCTTCATGGAACCAGGGGGAGGTGTGGCTAAGGCCGTCCCGCCTTGTCCCGCCCTGATCCCGTCAGACCTCGGAAGCTAAGCAGGGCCTGGTCAGTTCCTGGATGGGAGACCACTGGGGGACACCAGGAAGCTGGGGGACACCAGGAGGACATGGGGAACACCAGGAAGCCTCTGGGGGACACAAGGAGGCCGGTGGGGGACACCAGGAGGCCGGTGGGGGACACCAGGAAGCTGGGGAACACCAGGAGGCCGGTGGGGGACACCAGGAGGCCGGTGGGGGACACCAGGAAGCCGGTGGGGGACACCAGGAGGCCGGTGGGGGACACCAGGAGGCCGCTGGGGGACACCAGGAGGCCGCTGGGGGACACCAGGAGGCCGCTGGGGGACACCAGGAGGCCGCTGGGGGACACCACGAGGCCGCTGGGGGACACCACGAGGCCGCTGGGGGACACCACGAGGCCGGTGGGGGACACCAGGAGGCCGGTGGGGGACACCACGAGGCCGGTGGGGGACACCAGGAGGCCGCTGGGGGACACCAGGAGGCCGCTGGGGGACACCAGGAGGCCGCTGGGGGACACCAGGAGGCCGCTGGGGGACACCACGAGGCCGCTGGGGGACACCACGAGGCCGGTGGGGGACACCAGGAGGCCGGTGGGGGACACCACGAGGCCGGTGGGGGACACCAGGAGGCCGCTGGGGGACACCAGGAGGCCGCTGGGGGACACCAGGAGGCCGCTGGGGGACACCAGGAGGCCGGTGGGGGACACCAGGAGGCCGGTGGGGGACACCAGGAAGCCAGTGGGGGACACCAGGAAGCCTCTGGGGGACACCAGGAGGCCGGTGGGGGACACCAGGAGGCCGCTGGGGGACACCAGGAGGCCGGTGGGGGACACCAGGAGGCCGCTGGGGGACACCAGGAAGCCGGTGGGGAACACCAGGAGGTCGCTGGGGGACACCAGGAGGCCGCTGGGGGACACCACGAGGCCGCTGGGGGACACCAGGAGGCCAGTGGGGGACACCAGGAAGCCTCTGGGGGACACCACGAGGCCGGTGGGGGACACCAGGAGGGTTAGCTATAATCCGGTTTATTTACGGCACTAACCGTTCATTAACACACGTCCCATATAAATAAATAAAAATAAAAAAAAGGGGGAGGTGTTCATGTCCCGATGGGAGGAGGCCCCGGGGGAGACCTGGGACTCACTGCGGGGACCGCGTCTCTCGGCCTGGGGACGCCTTGGGGCTCCTCCAGAGGAGCAGGAGGAGGTGTCTGGGGAGAGGGAAGTCTGGGCTGCCCTGCGACCTGGCCCCAGGTAAAGTGGAAGAAGAAGGAAGTGCCACAGAATTATTACCTGAGTAAAAAATGACTGTGTTTAAAAGTTTAAGTACTGCAGGTCGTTATCAGTGAGGCCCCTGACCCCTGACCTTTGACCCCTGACCTCTGACCTGGACTGAGCCGGGGCCAGGACTATGTCAGGACTGGATCAGGACTAATGCTGATAAACAGGGTCAGAGTGTGTTTGAACAGCCTGCCCTCTGATTGGACGATTGATCGGTCATTCTCTCTCCTGATTGGTCGATGCATGGTCACAGGTCCAGGGGGCGGGGCCTAATCTCAGATCCTGTCAGCTCCAGGACAATTTTCACATTTATTCACATTCAGCTTCGTCCAACAACAACAACAGCAACAACAACAACAACAACAGCAACAACAGCAGCATCAGCATCATGTCTCTGCGGATCTGCCTGGTCCTGGTCCAGGTCCTGGTCCTGGTCTCTCTGGCGTCTCTCTCCAGCGCCGCAGGTCTGTCCTCTGCCCCGTCTCTGTCCTCTGTCTCTGTCCTCTGTCTCTGCCACTGTCTCTGCCTCTGTCTCTGCCACTGTCTCTGTCCCTGTCTCTGTCCCTGTCTATGCCCGTCTCTGTCCTCTGTCTCTGTCCTCTGTCTCTGTCCTCTGCCCCGTCTCTGTCCTCTGTCTCTGTCCTCTGTCTCTGCCACTGTCTCTGCCTCTGTCTCTGCCTCTGTCTCTGCCACTGTCTCTGTCCCTGTCTCTGTCCCTGTCTATGCCCGTCTCTGTCCTCTGTCTCTGTCCTCTGTCTCTGTCCTCTGCCCCGTCTCTGTCCTCTGTCTCTGTCCTCTGTCTCTGCCACTGTCTCTGCCTCTGTCTCTGCCACTGTCTCTGTCCCTGTCTCTGTCCCTGTCTATGCCCGTCTCTGTCCTCTGTCTCTGTCCCTGTCTATGCCCCGTCTCTGTCCTCTGTCTCTGTCCTCTGTCTCTGTCCTCTGTCTCTGTCCCCGTCTATGCCCGTCCCTGTCTCTGTCCCTGTCTATGCCCCTGTCTCTGCCACTGTCTCTGTCCCTGTCTCTGTCCCTGTCTCTGTCTCTGTCCCTGTCTCTGTCCTCTGTTCCTGTCTCTGTCCCTGTCTGTCACTGTCTCTGTCCCTGTCCCTGTCTCTGTCCCTGTCTCTGTCTCTGTCCCTGTCTCTGTCCCTGTCTCTGTCTCTGTCCCTGTCTATGCCCGTCTCTGTCCTCTGTTCCTGTCTCTGTTCCTGTCCCTGTCTCTGTCACTGTCACTGTCACTGTCTCTGTCCCTGTCTCTGTCTCTGTCTCTGTCCCTGTCCCTGTCTCTGTCCCTGTCTCTGTCCCTGTCTCTGTCCTCTGTCTCTGTCCCCGTCTCTGTCCCTGTCTCTGTCCCTGTCTCTGTCTATGCCCCTGTCTCTGCCACTGTCTCTGTCCCTGTCTCTGCCCCTGTCTCTGTCTCTGCCCCTGTCTCTGTCCCTGTCTCTGCCCCTGTCTCTGTCTCTGCCCCTGTCTCTGTCCCTGTCTCTGCCCCTGTCTCTGTCTCTGCCCCTGTCTCTGTCCCTGCCCTCTGTCTCTGTCCTCTGTTCCTGTCTCTGTCCCTGTCTCTGTCCTCTGTTCCTGTCTCTGTCCCTGTCTCTGCCCCTGTCTCTGTCCTCTGTTCCTGTCTCTGTCCCTGTCTCTGTCCCTGTCCTCTGTCTCTGTCCTCTGTTCCTGTCTCTGTCCCTGTCCCTGTCTCTGTCTATGCCCCTGTCTCTGTCCCTGTCTCTGTCCCTGTCTCTGCCCCTGTCTCTGTCCCTGTCCTCTGTCTCTGTCCTCTGTTCCTGTCTCTGTCCCTGTCTCTGTCCCTGTCCTCTGTCTCTGTCCTCTGTCTCTGTCCTCTGTCCCCTGTCTCTGTCCCCTGTCTCTGTCCCTGTCTTCGTCTCCGTGTTGACTGCAGACCGATGGGAGCAGGCGGATGTGTTGAGGTCTAACCCGGTCTGTCCTCTGTCCCCTGTCCTCTGTCCTCTGTCCCCTGTCCCCTGTCCCCTGTCCTCTGTCCCCTGTCCAGTCTTCGTGGGCCCGTCTGAGGCCCACTCGGTCCTGTCCCGGTCCAAACGAGCCAACAGTGGGTTCCTGGAGGAGCTGAAGCAGGGGAACCTGGAGCGAGAGTGCATCGAGGAGATCTGCAGCTACGAGGAGGCGCGGGAGGTGTTCGAGGACGACCAGGCCACGGTAAGGTCCGGGTCTGGACCGGGTCTGGACCGGGTCTGGACCGGGTCTGAGGTCTGGACCGGGTCTGGACCGGGTCTGAGGTCTGGACCAGGTCTTTAACCCTGACTCCTGTGTTGTTTCAGAAAACCTTCTGGAGAACCTACAGCCGTGAGTAGCACCGTCCCAGGACCAGGCTCAGGCTCTCACTGCTGGGGGTGAGGGTATGACAGGGTGAGGGTATGACAGGGCGAGGGTATGACAGGGTTAGGGTATGACAGGGCGAGGGTATGACAGGGTTAGGGTATGACAGGGTTAGGGTATGACAGGGTTAGGGTATGACAGGGCGAGGGTATGACAGGGCGAGGGTATGACAGGGCGAGGGTATGACAAGGTGAGGGTATGACAGGGTTAGGGTATGACAGGGCGAGGGTATGACAGGGTTAGGGTATGACAGGGCGAGGGTATGACAGGGTGAGGGTATGACAGGGTTAGGGTATGACAGGGCGAGGGTATGACAGGGTGAGGGTATGACAGGGTTAGGGTATGACAGGGCGAGGGTATGACAGGGTGAGGGTATGAGGGTTAGGGTATGACAGGGCGAGGGTATGACAGGGTTAGGGTATGACAGGGCGAGGGTATGACAGGGTGAGGGTATGACAGGGTTAGGGTATGACAGGGCGAGGGTATGAGGGTTAGGGTATGACAGGGCGAGGGTATGACAGGGTTAGGGTATGACAGGGTGAGGGTATGACAGGGTGAGAGTATGACAGGGTGAGGGTATGACAGGGTTAGGGTATGACAGGGCGAGGGTATGACAGGGTGAGGGTATGAGGGTTAGGGTATGACAGGGCGAGGGTATGACAGGGTGAGGGTATGACAGGGCGAGGGTATGACAGGGCGAGGGTATGACAAGGTGAGGGTATGACAGGGTTAGGGTATGACAGGGCGAGGGTATGACAGGGTTAGGGTATGACAAGGCGAGGGTATGACAGGGTGAGGGTATGACAGGGTTAGGGTATGACAGGGCGAGGGTATGACAGGGTGAGGGTATGACAGGGTTAGGGTATGACAGGGCGAGGGTATGACAGGGTGAGGGTATGAGGGTTAGGGTATGACAGGGCGAGGGTATGACAGGGCGAGGGTATGACAGGGTGAGGGTATGAGGGTTAGGGTATGACAGGGTGAGGGTATGACAGGGTGAGGGTATGACAGGGTTAGGGTATGACAGGGCGAGGGTATGACAGGGTGAGGGTATGACAGGGTTAGGGTATGACAGGGCGAGGGTATGACAGGGTGAGGGTATGAGGGTTAGGGTATGACAGGGCGAGGGTATGACAGGGCGAGGGTATGACAGGGTGAGGGTATGAGGGTTAGGGTATGACAGGGCGAGGGTATGACAGGGTTAGGGTATGACAGGGTGAGGGTATAACAGGGTGAGCGTATGAGGGTTAGGGTATGACAGGGCGAGGGTATGACAGGGTTAGGGTATGACAGGGCGAGGGTATGACAGGGTGAGAGTATGACAGGGTGAGGGTATGACAGGGTTAGGGTATGACAGGGCGAGGGTATGACAGGGTGAGGGTATGAGGGTTAGGGTATGACAGGGCGAGGGTATGACAGGGTTAGGGTATGACTGATGCAAGGTAGGGGTGAGGGTATAGACAGGAGGGTGAGGGTATGACAGGGCGAGGAATAAGGAGGCGAACAAAGGGTGAGGTGGGTAATGATTTCACCCGAGGCGGCGGGTAAGTAGGTGGATTGCCAGGGCGAGGAGAAAGTATGAAGCAAGGAGGTGAGAGGGTATAGACAGGGTTTAGAAAAAAGAATATGACCGGGCGGGTATGACCTGTTGGAATAGGGTAGTGGTACGAAGGCGGAGGGTATAATCGGAACAGAGGTGAGAAAGTGGGTATGGGACAAGGTTAGGGGTTAACCTAGGGG